>JAYKKT010000061.1:9005000-9605000 GCA_036023115.1 Brasenia schreberi | reverse complement strand
AGATCGCTATGGAGGAATGGAGCGGCGATTCGAGGAGCCTTACCAGAACAGCGACTCTAACGGCTAGCTCTTCTTCTCTTTCTATTCGAAGGTCATCCGTCTCCGATCTTCACCCCCTTTACGCGATCTTCCTTCTCCCTCGAATTATTTTCCTCAATTTCAATATCGATTGCAGAGAGGCCGTTCGGTTCAAACAGGCAAGGTGGAGGATCGCGCGGGCGTTCGTTCCGGAGGTAAATGCCAGTATTTATTCTTCTTTGAAGAACGCATTGCTTTTCATTTTCACTAAGATCCTGATTTCTACTTAAAATGCGAAAATTTATCAAGTTTCTGGTTCTTCATTTTCAAGTTATTCTGAACTCCTTTAGGGCAGTGTTTTATGCTGTTTTGTTTTTTGTAATTTTTTTATTGTTTTTTGACCATATATATATATATATATATATATATATATATATATATATATATATATATAGGTTCTTTTGGTTTATGCAACCATTCTTTTTGATAAAATTTGGTTTATGCAACTTCGATGCAGTTTGCGCGGCTACATAGAGAAAATTATGATCACTCTGGTGTCTAACTTGGTCGAGGAGGAAACTAAAAGTCAAACACTATTTGCTTTTTTTTTTTTGCGCGTTCGTACTTCGTACTGTTTATATTAAAATAGTTGGAATAGTTTTTACGGATATTGCAAGATTCATTCTCTTGCACGAAACCTTTCTACACCCTTCGAGAGGAAAGTCGGTTTCTCTCGGTTGAGAGAATTAATTGGCCCGATGGCTGTTGATTAAGGTGGAGGCGAGTCCATTTTCATGTTTGCTTCAGCTGCCCAACGGTTGGAATCTTGATTTGGATTCTCAAGTATTATTGATATGCTTGTATACATGTATACATGTAAAAAGGGTATGTAGGAACACTCGTTTTGTATTCTGTTATTATAACTGTCCTTTTCTTTTTCACAGATTACCCTTGAACCCACAATGTTTGGATGGCATTCTTGCCATCCTTTTGAACTGCATACTGTGTTAAGGAACAAATGAGATGTTATATGTGTGAAAATTATGGTTTAAGCCTATCATGCGAACACAAAGACCTAATAGCTGCAACATGAAAGGCTGTCCGGTTACCGGTTAAAAATCAGAACTTAGAGAGAAGTTAATATTTAGATGCATAGAGAATAGGAGTATGGAATATTATTTATGAGATACATTAAGTTTTGGATGGAGAGAATAGGAGCATGACAAGTTTTGAGAAGGGTATAACCAATAGCATATGTATAGAACAAGTTTTGATAATCATGCGTAGGTAAATTTGATTTGGATACATGACGACAAAGTGTATGCACGCATGTGCAAAAAGCTTGTACTGCAACTGATGCATGCACATCTATACTTGCATGTCTATCTGCACTTGAACATATTACAACTTATGAATAATGATGTGCGCAAGGAGGTCACTTCAACATGTTGCCATCTGGTGCATTATGAATGTACTTTGCCATGTAAATGTACTTAACCTTTTCCATATTATGGTATGTTTCAGGGCTTTCCCGGTAGTGTTACTTCTGACTATGTCCCTTTCCAAGTATGGGATACTTTGCAGGTAATAAGGAGATCTGAAACTGGTGAATTTGGTCAAGTTATTGTGGAATTAACTGAATACGATACATGCTGTCTTTATTCTTCTTCAGGGTATCTCCACTTATGTGCGATGCATGCTTTCAACTCAAGTAAGGATTGTTTCTGCTAAAGCTGTCCCATTCATGCGGCATTTAATTCTTGTACTGTTGGTCACCTTATGATCTTTAAATGGGTTCTCCATAGGCACTGCTAAGTGCTATAGGAGTTGGCGAGAAAAATGCCACTGTCCTTGGTGCGACATTTCAGGTAATAAAATCTCTTTTGATATATTTCATGTTTTTTTATAGGTTTTCAAATCATTAAATTTATTGGCTCTATTAACAAGTGCTAAAGATGGAACCTATCACGTAAAAAACTTATTGTTTAATGTTCTCTTCCAGATCTTATGTTTGAATAAATTTTGGAAATGAATGTCCTAACTTGAGCAACACCGCCCATGGAAGGGATCACCCTTGCATGGCCGGTCCCAAGCCCGAATAAAGGAGGAGGGTTGCGTTAGGCTTCTTACAGCTGGCATAAAATTTTGTTAGACTTACCATGGATTCTATAAAAGAAAATAAAGAATCCACGTAGCCGACCCCATCTAGTATGGGAAAAGTCTTAGTTGTATTAAGTTGTATTATTACTGTCCTAACTTCAGCACTAGTTACTGGATACAGCAGCACTGGTTACAGAATGGTGGACATGAAAAAGAGAGCCCTTCTAGGGTTAGTATAGTATTGATTTTTTCCTGATCCAGGAAATTTTATTCAGGATGTAAGCTTGTGGACAACAAAGAGTTATCCACGAAGAATTACAAGTCAAAAGCAGAGAACTCTGAAATTTAAATTTCAACAGAGCAGTTCAGATCTGACAGTCATAGTATTGCAGGATAAATTGATTCACTTAGCTTTGAGTATAATTCTGAATTAACCCTCTCCAGAATGACCAGTAGTAGAGTAAAATTCTCCTGAAAGATCTGTTGTTGCGCTCCTTCCACATGAACCATGACACTTGCAATCCTTCATTGTTGAAGCCACATCTATTTGTTAGCTGTTGTCTAGACTAAGGTCCCTTCAGGAGAAGAAGAGCATTTTGAATCTTTGATCTTTTCCAAACACATGTAAATGTTAGCAAGCGTCAGCCACTAGAGAGCTTCCGCCATTAGGGATCCTAATGACTAGTTTAGGTGAATAAATTCTTATTATCATGATATTTGCTTCTATCATAAATGTGTAAGCCATTACTTGTTAAAATGTAATAGGATTGGGCCAATAGGGCCCATAAGTATTTATTTGTAATAAGGTCCCAACATACCCAGGCCACCCGAACTAGGACCACTTGGGACACCAGGGCCAACTGGGCCATCATGGGTTCAACAACTAGTAAAATAGTCATTGGGCCTTCAACAACCAGCAACACAGTTGTTGGCCTTCATTCTTCTCTGTATAAACTCCTAATGTATTCAATAACTGTAAGCTCTTTATGGCTGCTTCATATATAGATATGATCTTCAATAAAATGGATCCAGTACATGTTTATTTCTTTACATGGTATCAAAGCCAGTGATTCGATGGTGGTGTGAGCATGGACTCTACAGTGATGGATGATCAGTGGCAATTATCTTAGTTGATTTTGTAGGTGCTTGGGTCCCACAGTGGCTTTGACATGTTGAGGATGGATGATGAGGAGGAAGCAAATGCTCTGACGAATCTCTGGAGGACTGTGCAACCGCCGATGATGAAGATAGTCAAGGTGTGATGGAAGGTCACCGATGAGATGATCAAAGCTCCGATACCGAGAAAGGCTCAAACTGTAGCGTTGATGGAAAGATCGCACGAAATCCTTGGTTTGTGGCAGTAGAAAAAGGAGATAGAAGGCAGTACATGAGTGGCCAGTAGCATGGAGGAGGCAGAGGGCGATGTTGCTGTCAACTCCAACGCTGAGGACGACGGGTACCTTCAACCTCTTCCCCATCAACGAAATGCCTCAATGTCGTCGGAGAATGGTGGTTGCTAATGCCTGCAACGGCGGATAGGAAGAGTCTCTGTATATTTATATGAGCTGGAAAAGATAGAGCCTGAGTGAGAGGGAAGTTGAAGAAAAGCCAATGATGGTAACTATGGTGAGTTATAGAGTTTTAGAAAGAGAGGCAACACCTGGTGAGGGAAGAGAGAGAAGAAGAGAGGGAGAAAGACACTTCGACTCTACTTCTCTCCTATCCCTGCATGGCAAAACTGACAACCTGGTGATGGATTGGCTCGACGACTTCAGTATATCAAGGAAAAACCTCATGAAAGGCAACGATGGGGGCTTTAGGTAGAGGAGTTCGACAGGGTTAGATGAAGACAATTCTGGATCGAGGGTGTTGTGGGCTTGTGGTTTGGTGGGAGAGAGGTTGCTTCTCCTCAGTTGACATAGAATAGGAGGGGAGAGAAGAGGAGAGAGGGGGAGAAGTAGGAGGGGAGAGAAAAGGAGAGAGGGGGAGAAGCAGATGGGCTTCAACAGATGGCTGTCCGAGCGGGGTTAAATAGTGGTGGGATGCCATCTATTGGTGGTCGGGTACAACAAGACTAAGGGCAATTGGTGATTTGAACAACGAGGTTGTGAAAATGGCAATAATGGATTACCAAGTTGAAGAGATGGTTTTCGGCTAGCAATAAAGGGGATTCATGGCTAGGCACACATCATCGACAGAAGGGCAACCTAAGATGACATACCGATGGCACAGAGTGGCATTGCGGCGATGAGAAGCTCCGATGACAATGAGTTATGTGATAAATGGGGATGTTATATGCCACCAATGTGTTGAAACGGTTGACTGGAATGGAAGAACAATGGATTGGGCTGCAACATGATGACACAAAGAGAGGGCGTGAGAAGGAGAGAGAGAGAAAGGGGGAAAGAAACGTGATTTCTCTGTTTTAGGGGAGACCTGTTTATAAACAGTTGGGTCGCACATCCGATTTTGGATCTAGAACCATTTTGTATTAAAAAAGAGATTTTTTGTTGGACGAGATTCATACCCGGAGCTATGTTTGGATCTGATTTGACCTTCCTTGGTATTCAGATTTGAGTCCATCCAGGTGTGCACTTTCCAACTTGTTTATTTTTAATATTTATTGGATTAATTGTTTGATGTCTTATTTGTAAGAAAATTTATTTGTTAGACATTAAGTTGCATCTCTTTATATGATTAAAATCTCCATATTGTGGTTATATATCACTTTTATAACTTTGTTAGTCTTTTGTTGAAAATCAATTAATGTTTGAAGATTCACCTATTGTTATTTGAAAATTAAAACTTGGTTATTAAATGAATTGGAAAAATGTTTGTTGACAATAAGTTGAATCTACTTTAATGACTAAGATCCATGTTGTTGGCCTTTTGTTGAAGACCTTTGTGATTAAGGTTCTCATTGTTGGTAGCCTTTTATTGGAAATTAATTGATATTTGAAGATGCACAATGTTCTTTGAGGATTTGTGATCTTGATAACTTTAAGGTTGTTTTTTCATGAGATTATGATCTTCATTTGTTGTTGGCCTTTGTTGGAGATCTTTGCGATTAATATGCTTTATGTTGTTGGCCTTTTGGTTGGAGAGTAATCAATATTGAAAAAGTACTTATAGTTATCTTGATTAGCTTTTATTTGATAAAATTATTTTAAGAGAATTGTGAGAAAACTTGTTAGACTTTTTGAAAAACATGAAGTTGATCCCTTTGACTTGTTTTGATAATCTTAATGAATTGTCTTGTTTTTGGAACCATAAAACACTGTTAAGATTAAAAAGGATACTAAGGGCCTTGGGAATTGTATTTATGAAGGTTTTGAGCTTTGCCTTAAAAAGCTTGTTTGGTTTTCGAGTTTGTCCTTAAAACTCGGGTGTGAGCTTAGCCTTAAAACTTGTTTGACTTAATGGGTTTTGAGCTTAACTTAAAAAGATTGTTTCATATACTAAGGTCCCCTTATAATATCACAAGTTTGTAGTGATTTATGAATGTATTTGTTATAATAGACAATCCTATTTGGATGATATCATTGTTTTCTATCAAATGACTTTCTTGAATTATAGCAAATCAACTTCATGAACTTATTTGACTCGTTTTTAGTTTGCCTTTTAGATTAGATATCATAAATTGTCTGGTTGGTTTTAGAAATTGAGCGAATGTATGTATACTTCATTGGTCTTCATGAAGGATAAAAAATAAATTGATACTTTGATTGTGGAAAGACGTTTCGAAAAAAGTTGTACCCTTAACATTCATGTTTTTGTTGTTAAACAGACTTTCGATATACACACCGTAAGTTTGATGGGGGTGTTAAAATGTAATAGGATTGGGTCAATAGGGCCCATAAGTATGTATTTGTAATCAGGTCCCAACAGACCCGGGCTATCCAGGCTAGGGCCACTGGGGCCACCAGGGGTCCAATGGCTAGTAAAATAGCCGTTGGGCCTTAGCTAGCTTTCATTTTCTCTCTATAAATTCCTCATGTATTAAATAGCTGTAAGCCCTTTGTGAGTGCTTTGTATATATATTTGATCTTTAATAAAATGGCAAGAAGAACTTGAATGGTTGACTAATTAAGTCTAGCATATAGAGCATCGGAGTCATAAGTGATAAGATATCATTTTGTAAGTGTGAGATCCATGATAGGATATAAAGTATTGGAGTCATAAGCTATCATTTTATAAGTACGAGATTCATGATGGGATCCATTTCAACACCATCTATTTTGTAAGGACTTTGTCTTTGTTGCAACAAACAAACAAACAAACATGTAATAGGATTCTGTAGCAACAGAATATACCAGCTTTATTCTTCTATGATAAAGCAGTATTAGAGAAGAGCTCCATGCACTACAGGAAAAAGGGAAGATGCACAGGAAATGCATCGGATGTAGAGTTGCTTTCAAGGGGCGTTCAAAAATCAAGGATAAAATGGATGATGAATGCTCATAATTGGACAGTTCATAGCCACTGGTAGAGGTCGTCATCACAAATGCAGTGGATGAGATGTTGTGGGTTGTTTATCATGGCAATCGCTTTCAGAACATGAGCCAGCTGTTTAACATATTAAGGGGATGCAGTTAGCCAAAGATGAAATGTTAACGATTCTTCACTGAGTCATTTACTCTCAAAGAACAATAAATGATTGTGTTAGGAGGTAAGCATTTATGACTTAGGGTCAGGGTGATTAGAATCAGATATGAGAATAAGATTTAAAATTTTAAATAATTGTACTTCTTGTTAATAGCTTATATCTCAATTCTTTGATTCAAAACCATAGAATAGTTGGTTGAGTGCTGGTATAAGTTCCTTTTTGAAAAAAAAGTGATTTTGGAAGCACTGAGAGTATGTTTCCTGTTCTCACGCTATAAAATTCTTCAAGATAGTGACCTTGAAGTCAAGAGGAGCCATTAATCATTTTCTTATTTTTCTTTCATGGTAGACAACCAATTCTGTAGCTGTTGCTCAATGTCTTACAGTATGCACCACGCTCATGTGCTTACTGCACAATACTTGTCTATGAACATAACTTATGCACTCCTCACGATCATCCAAATATGGGTAGCTGGCACTCAATAGTAGCCTATGTGTGTGCATGCATGTGATGTTGTTTGACATTGGTTATTTTAAAAAAAGTGGATCCCTCTCCAATGCTTCTATTACTTTTCACAGTTCAGCTTGCAATATGCATTTAAGAATTTTAGTAGAGATGTCTGACATCCAAAGTTATGTACTATTGAATGTTTACTGTATTTGTTCCTTTAAAAATGTCCCCATTCACCTTCATTTGGTTTAAACCATCCATGAATTTATTAATTCTATCAATAAACTTTTACATCAATGTATTGGGTTGTTCAATCTCCTAGTATAAGAAAATGCTTCGCGTTGGTTTTGTATTATATCATTCAATCTACTAATTGCTATATATTGTCTTGTATAGTGGTTCCTCAGAGATTTTACTGGCATGCTTGGAGGAGTTTTATTTACTCTTTCTCAGGTAGTAGCAATAGTTTGTTATGTGTGGATATGTGCTTTGCTGATTGTGTTACTACTACTTCATGCTTTATCTTTATCAATGATCCTAACGTCATTGTTTCTATGATTTGGTTTTCTCTGTAAACTTTGTGGTGGATTGTATGTTCCTCTAACATGAATACTTCTAGAGGGCCAATGAATCTTCTTGTATCCTTCTATTGTTTGCCAGGATGTTTGTGTGATGTAAGTTGATGCAATCTGGGGGGATGGAAGTGGCACCAACCGGAAGAAAAAATGGATCTGGTTGGGTCAACCGGACAACCTGAATCCCACCTGCCAATCCAATTTGCCACCCCTAATGGAAATAGATTTTATAGTTGCAGATTTTGGTAAATACAATATCATGCTCAAATCAATCAAAAATATAGGGAACTGTGTTTCTTTATGCGTGTAGGATGGGTTAAGAGGCATGTTTAGAAGCTACTTGATCCTCTTATATTGTACATTGTGCCATCAAGCCCCTCAACCTTACTGATGCGCACCAGTACCTGTGTAGCGTATATAATTCTCCATGTGAATCAAGCATCTCTTTCCAAACTATTGAGTTGTTTCGCCCTCCACACCCGCACCTGTATCTGTCTGGACTGCTAGCTGTTATCCCACCTGCAATGGGAGCTTATGGCGCAAAGCAATTTTGAGCTTTCTTTGACAGTTTCCCATTTCCATGACCAAATAATGCTTTTGGCTTCTAATAGTCATTGAATAGTTGAAAGTTTACCTGCCCTTGATACCTATAATATGCTTCCTCAGTACTCAAACGCATGTTATGATGAAAGTTGAAACTGTTGTTCTGTTTCAGTCTTCCACACGATTTCTATGGTGTACTTCTAGGGACACTACAATATATTTCAGATTCAACCAAGTGACCGCTGAGCTATTTTTATCATGCAATACTTTTGGCTCTGCTGAAACGTGCTTTGAAGCAGGCTAAAGTCAATTATCTCTTGCATGGTTTCAAAATATCTGCTTCTTACTACTACTAAAAACTGATTTTCCTTCTTTTAATTTTTTCCATGTCCTGCAATATATATGATTCTTTTGACAGTGAAATGCACCTCAGCCGGGTGCTAATTTGGTTTCAATTGCTGCCATGTCAGAGTTGTGATCGACTTAGTTTCTGGAAGAGCGTTTCTTGTGCCTTTTATGAATTTAGATGCCTACTTTCATTTTACTTTGACCTTTCAGAAGAGGTCCACATGTTCTATTTCTTTGAATTTCTTTTATCTTCATCCAGCGTTCACCTTATTCTGTCTAAAGGGAATATTCTTGTGTTAAGTTCTAAAACTTTTCTTGTTGTAGATAATTTGGAGAATTTCAATTTCAGGGTTCAAAGCTCGATGCCAATGCTAAAACATGGCGCTTAGCTGCTGACTTTATGAACGATCTTGGTACTTTAAATAATCATTTTGCTTTTGGGCTTGACTGATGTTTTACTTTTCTGGAAACTTTGATGTGAGGAGGATCACCCTCATTGTGTTATAGCCTGTAGAACTGGTTAGTCTTAATCATTTATGTTACTGACCAGATGAAATGTGCATATCTTTGCAGGGATGTTGATGGATCTTATTTCTCCGATTTTTCCTTCAGCATTTGTCATAATAGTTTGCTTTGGCAGTATATCCAGATCTTTCAGTAAGTTAGTGTTTTTCTTTGAGACCTTCTATTAGAGACCAAGATCTTAATCGTGTAGGTTTTCTAAGTAACCAAAATGCAATATGTTAAGTATAAGCTGAACTATTTGAATGACAATTTCATATTATTAGCATAATTCTTATTCTGGATATCTTCATATATATTTCACATGATGTCATGCCAACTCTATAAGATGCCAACATCTCCACTACTTATTAGTTTCACCACCAACGTGACTGCTACTTTTGGCTGCTCGACCCTTGAACATGTGTGGATTCAGCTGTTATTGCTGCACGGAGTAAGTGATATCCCTCAAACACAAGCACTACTTTCATATCTGTTAATAGCGGAAATGATCTGATGACTTCAGTAGTAAATGTCTTACGCATTTCTTTTGACAAACAAATATCTTGTTGAAGAACAAGTTTACAAAGGTACAAGTGTTTACAAGGTTGCTATCTACTACGGCAGAACCCATTGATAGAGGATCAACCCTAACCTACAGCATCCCACAAGACGGGGTAAGCCATGCAGATGGTTCCCCATTTGAATTGGTAGCAAGAATGAAGATCATTAAGATGCGGCTATAAATAATCTCATGATGATTGAAGACCTCATTAGAGGTAGTAGCATTTGACTTGTTAAGAAAAGAAAATCAGATCAGACTCTTATTGGATCTTATCCAATAGGAGTTGTTAGGAAGTAAATCTTTAGTATAGTGGTATAATTGTCTTTCTTTTAATGGTTAAAGTAACCCTAAGAGGTTACCATGAAATGTAGAAGAGAGAGAAAGGAAAAAGGGGGCAGTCAAGGTGAAGACGCCAGCCCCCATCCTCTCTTCCAATCCATTGTAAAATCCTGATCATTATGAATAAGATTGAGAGTGAGATCAGAGCCTAATCATCGTGATTAGGGAAGACTTGTGAACACTCAGCAAAGGCAAACATGTGATGATGGTGAAGTTCAAAGCCGTCGTGCAGTCCAACAGCAGTTTGCAGGGCCGACACTCATAATTGGGCTGATTTGTTATTGATACGAAAAAGAAGAAGAAAAAAACATATCACAACCTAGGGCAAGGGGGCGATTATGGCAGAAAAAGGGAAGATGGTGAAATATAGAGAAATTTTCAGCACAGAGAAAGGAAAAAGATTTCAAATTACGAACATAAAATTGGATGGAAGAAATTACTTGTAGTGAGCATGATCGGTGGAGCTTGCGATTGTAGGAAGAGGTAAGTAGAAGTATCTTACTGGTAAAATTCTCATGCAAAGCAAGAATGATCCTACCTATCTCCGATGGTAGAGGGAAAATACACTGGTAATCTATGTCTTCCTCTATTGGCAACACTTTTATGTTTCTTTAATCAACTGCGAAAATCGAACAAGAAAAAACATTGCAAATAAATACGAGATCATAGAAAAAATTCAAAATATGTTGCCAAAGAGGAAGATCAGTTAGTGAATATTATGTTATACTTCAGGGTCATTGGGAAGAACTTCAATTCTTCTAAAAAATAAATTGTCAGACATGCACTAAGGAACATAATGAAGAGTTTGAAGAATGGAAGATATTTACTATGGGGAATATCATCTGAATATGAAACAATTAAAAATAATATCTTGAGCAGGAAAGAACTCCCAACCCTCAGTACTGTTTATTTCCTATTATTGAGGGAAGAAGACAGGAAAAACCTAGAGAAAGAGGGCAAGCTAGGGGCAGAGAATACAACATTTGTGGGCTGAAACCCCAACTCCTGGGCATCGAGGTAGAGGAGGATTAGAGACAGAGGTCGAGGTAAATCACATGCTACACCATATGAGAAAGATATATTAAAATGCTCACATTGTGGTAAATCTCAACATACTAGAGAGAACTGTTGGGAGCTAGTGGGCATACCCAATTTCAATCAAAACAAGGCTTACTACAGTGATAATAGTGATAAGACTACTCTCGATACAAGATTAAGTTCACTGGCAGAGATGAAAAAGAAGTTGGAAGAACTTGAAACTCGATTAACGGAATCTCGAGCAACTTCCTCATCCTCAGTTGGTGATCCCATGGCATACCCTTTCTCGTTCATGATAATGTATAACATGACTTCTTCTCAATCAGGAGCGTGGCTAATTGACTCAAGTGCTACTGATCATATGGTGGGACTTATAGAGTTTTTTCATGACTGTCAGACAATACATGCAAAAAATGGTTTTAAGTTGGCCGATGGTTCCCATACTCCTGTAGTAGGAAAAGGGAGTATAATTACAACGGTGGGAAATCTCAATAATGTGTTACATATCTCTAGTCTATCAATTAATTTATTGTTTATATGTGCCCTAACTAGAGATCTCAATTATAAAGTAACCTTCAGTTCTACTGGTTTATTTCAGGAACTGAAGATATTGATGATCTTTGGTCAGGGTAGCATGAAGAAAAGGCTTTATTTCTTTGAGAAAACACGAGAGACAGGGGCAAATGATCTATCTACCTCATAACAAGCCGGCAAAAGGAAGTGTTTTTGTGGCATTGTCGATTGTAGCTAGTAGATGTGAATTTACTTTGCATTGTGATACTTGTCAAAGAGCTAAACACCATCGTGTGTCATTTCTTATAAATGAATCTAGAGCTTTAAAACCGTTTGAAGTTATTCATTATGACGTTTGGGATCTATGTTCTACTACTTCTTTAAATGGTTACAAATACTTTGTGTTGTTTATTGATGACTGCACCAAATTTAAACGGTTATTCTGTCAGCATTTTATATGTTTATTTATACTCACCGATTAAGAAAATTCATACTGATAATGGAGAAAAATTTATGTTTTATTCCTTGCATGCATTTTTCTTGAAATATGGTATACTACATCAGACATCATGCCTAAATACTCCTCACCAAAATGGGTTTTCAGAAAGAAAGAATCGTCATAGTTATAAATATTATGATCCATTAAAGAAAAGAGTCTATGTCGTGATGGATGTAACATTTGAGGAGGAAATTCCCTTCTATACTTCAAGTAGCAGTAGTTTACCAAATACATCACCTATAGTTGTACTTCCCATCTTAACTACAGAAGACTATAGATTGGATGAAGAAGACTATGGACTGGATGAAGATGAAGGCCATAAAATGGTACATGAAGAACTAACTACAAATAAGTTTGTGAAGACCTACTCAAGGAGAAACCGGCAAGTTATCATGCTCGATCCTAATGCTAACCTTGATCAGAGTCTTCATCCTGATTCGGTTCCACTGGTTTATGAGGTAAACCCCTCTATTCATTCTTCTGATATTTGTAATGATTTACCCATTGCACTAAGGAAGGGAAAACATGGAATGACTAATTACCCCATTAGTCAATTTGTATCCTATACTAACCTTCCAAAAGAATATGAGATGTTTGTAATGAATGCAGAAAATGTCTCTATTCCAAAGCATTTTGAAGAAGCCAAATAAGTCCCAAAATGGAAAGAGGCAATGAAAGATGAAATTACAACACTAAAAAAGAATCATACTTGGACACTTATAGATCTTCCATCAGGCATGAAGACATTAGGCTGCAAATGGGTCTACACTATTAAATTTAAGGCAAATGGATTTATTGAGAAATATAAAGCACGATTAGTGGCAAAAGGGTACACCCAATCATATGGTGTAGACTACACAAAGACCTTTGCACCGGTGGCCAAGATGAATACCATTCAGATACTTCTCAGTTTGGCAGTAAATAAATAGTGAGAATTATGGCAACTGGATATAAAGAATGCTTTTCTCCAAGGAGATCTTTTAGAAGACATTTATATGGACCTACGTCCCAGATATAATGAGAATGTGAGTTCACGAAAGGTATGTAAATTGAAGAAATCTATTTATGGACTGAAGCAGTCACCAAGAGTCTGGTTCTATGGGGAAGTTAGACTATTTCCTTGGCATTGAGATAGTTAAACACAATGACAACATGTTTCTATGTCAAAGGAAATACATCTTTGATTTGTTGAAAGAAACAAAAATGCTAGATTGTCGTTCTTGTTCAGTTCCGATTGAAACATCAAAAGGAGTTGCTAGAACAACCGAAGAACCTTACGAGGATGTTGGAAGATATCATAGACTTGTGGGTAAACTCATATATCTTACTATCACAAGACTAGATATTAGTTTTGCTGTGAGTTATGGTAGTAGATGGATGTATTCTCCAACTCGACAATACATGAATGTTGTGTTCCATATAATCATATATCTGAAATCTACTATCACACATGGACTCTTGTACTCACCTAACTGGTCATTGGACATTGAAGTTTTTTCATATGCAGATTGGGCACGTTCACCAAATGATAGAAAATATATATCTATGTTATCAATAGCGGTTAGCCGGTTGTTAGCGGTCAACCCTGATACAGCAGTAGGGGGGATATAGTAGATTTAGTGGTACACTTTTATTTATGATTAAAAAATTATATATATATATAATAAATTCTCTAATTTCTAAGAAATATCAAGAAATACAGCACTTCTTTAATAAATATGAATCAAACTAAATAAACAAATTATACTTCTAACTTCTAAGAAAACAAACAATAAATTTCATGTGGCACATGCATATTGAAATTTGAATTGTTTACCTTAAATTAGAAAATAAAAACATAAATATAACAAAGTTATTTTAAGCATTAAGCAAAGGAATTAAAATAAACAAATATATAATTACTTATCTGCCCAAGTATGGTGAATATGGTCATATGGTGTCGCCAAGTATGACCCCTCTCTTACTCTTCATAACATATATGCACATTACCATTACATGTTTTGCTCCATAATTGTCTATAACCAGTGATGAACATGAAAAAACAGTTCGTACTAATCAATAATCATGTTGCCATATGAGCCAGCTAAAGCATCAAAAGTTATTAATCATCTAAATACTATTCATGCACAAAATGAAATGAGAAATAAGACTACAGATTATTGATAAATTGAATACGATCCAATGGTAACAGGACTTCAACATTGCCATATGAGCCAGCTGAAGCATAAGAAGTTATTAATCATCCAAATACTATTCATGCAAAATACGCACTTCACTTTTTTGGATCATGAATTTTGAAAATCGATATATATCAACTTGGTCACTTGAGAAGTACTGTTGCATTTTCTGTGTTTATGCTTAAATGAGGATATAGTTTTTAATAGTCAACCCCATCTAGTATGGAAAAAGGCTTAGTTTTAGTTGTAGTATGCTTAAATGAGGATATAAAAATAAGCAAACATTATTTTAACTATATAAGAGAATAGTGTTCAACTAAACATGCACACCTATTTCTTTTTTAAATCTACCAATGACGATTCAAATAGCATGTCATGATAAGTATAGCCACATATCAAAGCAGAACCTCTTGGACCCATTCCATGTTCATGAGCAACCTGAATTCATAAATATATCAGCATCTGAGTTGACTACGTATGTATTGAAAATAATGGACCATTTTTTACACTTAGCTGCAACATCCCGAACTGTTGGATGGGAACTCAAACCCAGGTAGTCATTTCCCAAGAAAAGCAATAGACTTTTAAATGTAGATGATGACTTGTCTATCGTGGCCACATCAAAAGTTTCTTCCCCTAAAAAAATATAAAAGGCGGGCAAGGGAATTTGTAAAAGCATGATTCTCACAAAAAAAAGCAGTTGAGCTGCATAATGTGGAAGTATGATTTTGTAATGTAGTTGCTGATTTTGGTTGATAAATCGTAGATACATAAATAATACCATATATTCATAGCCAAAGGTCCAAGATGGATTGCAATCTCAATCCCATAAACAAAAACCTACGGTAGGGACTGACCAATATTTCAGTAAAGAGCTCTCACACCTATTGCTCCAGAGGTGCGACGATGGGGTAGCAGAACCTTTAGAGACAAGATGGAATCACAACTATTGCATCTGGTTTTCCAGTTGATATCCGAAAAGAAGCATTGCAATGAAGTGTCTTCCTGGAAATAGAAGTGCACCTCTCAATAAAGTATCATCAACCACCTTTGCAACTCTCGGCTACAACTGGTAATAGGACGGTAGCATTTCCCTCACAAAAGAAGGGCATGTGAAAATAGATGCCCACTTTCCAGCTAGATGTCATGGTATCATATGGTACACCACACATGATCAGGCTGATACATTGCAGTGGGATGGTCTTTCAACTCTGTCTAGTTCACAACAAAGGTGCTAAAGGGTCACCCAGATTCAAATAAAAAGGTCGAGGCAGAGAAAGAGAGAGAAAGAGAGCTTACCTGCGATGAAGGAAGGCGATGGAAGGCAGTGACGGTGGATGTCTGGCAGAGGGGAGGTTATTCATGCTGGTGGTGGTGAAGAGAGCAGACACAGACATGTAGAGGTGAGAGACAGGAGAGAGAGACAACATCGAGAGATGGGAGAGAGAGACCTAGGTTTTATTATATTTGGGTTGGGTCTGTCGGGTCCACTAGATCGACCCAACACAAATGACATGTACGATAACACTACAATACAAATGCTATAGCATTTTGTTTCTCGCTATAACGTTGTGCGCTATTAATAACATCGATATACATCGGGCTATTTTGTGTGTAGGAAGAAATGTCCTCTCTAGCACCAAGGTTAAGTACAAAAGCTGAGTATCGAGCTATTACCCTTAGTATGTGTGAGGGTACATGGGTTTCATCTCTCATGGAAAAAATTG
Organism: Brasenia schreberi; assembly: GCA_036023115.1. Lineage (NCBI taxonomy): Eukaryota > Viridiplantae > Streptophyta > Magnoliopsida > Nymphaeales > Cabombaceae > Brasenia > Brasenia schreberi. The sequence continues at coordinate 9,589,001 of JAYKKT010000061.1, read as the reverse complement.
GTACAAACAACAACAACAACAACTAAGCCTTTTCCCATACTAGATGGGGTCGGCTACATGGATTTTTTGTTTCCACAGATCCCTATCGTGTGCCATGTTAGCAGTTAACTCCCAATAAGCTAGATCATTCTTTATTGTTTCTTTCCAACACTTTTGTGGTCGTCCTCTACCTCTTTTAATACTTTCCAAATTTAGTTTTTCTAACCTTCTTACAGGTTCTTCTTTTGATCTTCTTTCTATATGTCCAAACCATCTTAAACGATGTTCTCTCATTTTATCCTCTATTTGTGCCACTCCTAATTTGTTTCTAATAACCTCATTATGTATACGGTCTTTTCTTGTATGGCCACTCATCCATCTCAACATCTTCATTTCTGTCACAGACATCTTTTGTACATGTTGATGATTAACTGCCCAACACTTAGAACCATAAAACATGGCAGGCCTAATTGCTGCTCTATAATATTTACCTTTTAATTTTAATGGTATCTTCTTATCACAAAGAATACCGGATGCTCCTCTCCATTTTAACCAACTAGCATTAATTCTATGTGTAACAATTCCATCAATTCTTCCATCACTTTGAAAAATTGACCCTAGGTATTTAAAACTTTCCTTTTGGGGAATGCAATGTGTGCCAATTTTAATTTCTATGTCCTCTGAAGTAGCCAAATGATCAAACTTACATTTCATATATTCTGTCTTTATTCTACTAAGTCGGAGGCCTTTGTTTTCTAATGTTTCTCTCCATAGTTCCAATTTTCTATTAACTTTTTCCTTAGACTCCTCCACTAATACAATGTCATCTGCAAATAACATACACCAAGGTACCTCATCTTGAATATGTTTTGTTAACTCATCCATCACCATTATAAATAAGTATGGACTTAAAGTTGATCCTTGATGTAACCCAATATTAACTTCAAGTATGGACTTAAAGTTGATCCTTGATGTAACCCAATATTAACTTCAAAGAAGTCTGTCGTTCCTTTATGAGTCCTCACACATGTTTTTACACCATCATACATGTCTCTTATAAGGTTAATATATGTCAATGGGATACCTCTTTTTTCCAAAGTTCTCCAAAGAACCTCCCTCGGTACCCTATCATAAGCTTTTTCTAGATCAATAAATATCATGTGAAGGTCTTTCTTTTTTGCTCTAAAATGTTCCATAAAACGTCTCAAAAGGTGAATCGCTTCAATAGTAGATCTACCTGTCATAAATCCAAATTGGTTCTCTGTTGTACTTGATACTTGTCTTAACCTACGTTCGATAATTCTTTCCCATAATTTCATAGTATGACTCATTAACTTGATACCTCGATAATTCGCACAATTTTGAATGTCTCCCTTGTTCTTATATATGGGTATAAGTGTACTTGCTCTCGATTCCTCGGGCATATTTTGGTTTTTTCATATTTCATTAAATAGTCTTGTGAGCCAAGTGATTCCTATTTCTCCTAGTATTTTCCAAACTTCTTTAGGAATATTATCTGGTCCTACCGATTTACCACTCTTCATATGTTTAAGAGCCTCTTTGACTTCATTCTTTTGAATACGTCGGTAGAAATTGTGGTTTATATACTTTTCTGACTTGGCTAAATCTCCTAAACTAATACTAAGATCTTTATTTTCATTAAAAAGATTATAAAAATAGTTTTTCCATCTATTTCTTATATATCATTTGCCACTAGAATTTTTTCATCCTCGTCTTTTATGCATCTAACATAATTAAGATCTTTAGTTTTCTTATCTCTAGCCCTAGTTATCCTAAAAATATCTCTTTCACCCTCTTTTGAGTTGAGTTTTTTATATAAGTCCTCCCAAATCTTAGCTTTTGCTTCACTAACGGCCTTTTTTGCTTCCTTCTTTGCTTTCTTATAAGCTTCTAAAGTTTCACTAGTTTTCTTAGCATAATGTAATTTGTAACATGCCCTCTTTGCCTTGATTTTATTTTGTACTACTTCACTCCACCACCAAGCTTCTTTTTGTGCCGGTACACCTCCCTTAGATACACCTAACACATCTTTCGCCACTTTCCTAATATGTATAGCTATATTCTTCCACATATCAGAGGGTGTGCCAACATAATTCCAAACATCTCCTTGAAGGACTTTCTCTTTAAATATATCTTCTTTCTCGCTTTTGAGGTTCCACCATTTAGTCCGAATAGCTTGATGCACTCTTTTCTTCTTTGTCCATTTTTTTATTTGTAAATCCATAACTAAAAGTTGATGTTGGGTGGTTAAGCTTTCTCCTGGAATTACCTTACAATCTTTACAACACGCTCTATCTTTTTTCTACAAATAAAGTAATCAATTTGTGTTTGTGATAAGCCACTCTTATAAGTAATTAAATGTTCATCTCGTTTTTTGAAGATTGTATTGACTATAAAGAGATCAAATGACATAGCAAAATTTAAAATCTCCCTACCTTCCTCGTTTATATCCCCATAACCAAAGTTTCCATGAATCTCTTGATATCCTAATGCCTCTTTACCGACATGTCCATTTAAATCTCCTCCTAAACAAATCATCTCCCTTTGTGGAATCTTTTGAAACACCTTTTCTAACTCTTCCCAAAAAACTGTCTTTATACTATCTTCTAGTCCTACTTGGGGTGCGTAAGCACAAACTATATTCAAAACCTCTACTACTAACACTAATTTCAATGTTATGATTCGGTCACCATATCGTTGTATGTCTACTACACTCTCCTTTAAATCTTTATTTATGATAATACCAACTCCGTTTCGAGCCTTTTCTTTACCTGAGTACCATAATTTAAAACCTTTATCCTCTATCTCCTTTGCTTTTTCTCCAACCCATTTTGTCTCTTGTAAACATAGAATATGAATCTTTCTCCGAATCATGGTATCTACCACCTCCATTAGCTTACCCGATAATGTTTCGATATTCCAAGAACCAATACGAATCTTATTATCTAGGACTAGCTTCCTTACCCCCCGCATCCGTCCATAATCAAAATGCGGAGACCCTCTCTGAAAATTTTTCACTACATTCGGGCGGCAATGTAGCGGGACTAACTTCTTTACCCACACCCGTCCATGATGTGAGAACCCTCTCTGCAATTGATTCACTACATTCGGGCGAAAATATAGTGGCCCTTGCTTACTTCTTATTGCATTCGGGCTCTGCAGCACGTTGCTAGGCGGGGACGCCCCAAAGCAATGCTCATAATTTTTGTAATCCATGTTGTAGAAATCTCACGAAGTTTTACGCTGGCTGTCGGAAGCCTAACACAACCCTCCTCCTTTATTCGGGCTTGGGACCGGCAATGCAAGGGTGATCCCTTACATGGGCGGAGTTCATGGAAGAAATTGGTATTAGAATAAATTTTCCTGTTTAATTCTTTACATATAATAAGGCTACCATATAAATTGCCTCAAATCCGGTATATCACGAGAGGACCAAACATATTGAAGTGAACTGCCACTTCATCAGAGAGAAGATCACTCAAGGAATCTATATGTACGCTCAAAAGATCAAAAGAGACATATTGACAAAGCCCGTGACTGTAATATGCTTGAAAAAGACTCTTTGCAAGTTGAGAGTAACCAACATACCAAACCCAACTTGAGGGGCGTGTTAAGAAAAGAAAATTGGATTTGACTCTTATTGGATCTGATCCAATAAGAGTTGTTAGGAAGTAAATCTTTAGTATAAGGGTATAATTGTTTTTCTCTTAAAGTGTAATGTGATTAAAGTAGCCCTAAGAGGTTACCGTGAAATGTAGGAGAGAGAGAGAGAGAAGAAAAAGGCAGCCGTCAAGGTGAAGATGCCAGCCCCCATCCTCTTTTCCAATCCATTGTAAAATTATGATAATTGTGAATAAGATTGAGAGTGAGAAATCAACATGACTTTTGCATCATCATCCACCAAAAGTTAAACCAGCAATGCTGCAGCCAGTCCCATTTCTTTAACAGGCCAGAAGCAAGGTATTGATTCCTGGATTTCAAACCTGGGCATGTACCTTCAGATTGCATACCTCAAAAAGAGGTGAGGCAGTAGTGGAAGAGTCTACATCTTCAAAGTAATTGGACATGGTCCTCAGCTGATGATCCACAGAGAACAAACTTGCTGGCTAGGTAGAACCCTCAACTTGCAGGTTTTATGGGGTTGGAACCTTAGCAACCAAGATACCCAAGAAAAAGCAAAACCTCTGGCTGGATTCCCATCTTACCAAAGAACCTCTACTAAAAAGAGCTTCAGTTCAAGTCTGCAAAGGATGAAGTTGAGAAATCTTATGAAGCAGTGACTTTATGCACCTTTGTCTGCTGCCTACTCTTAGAAACGTGTGCTCCTTCAAACCTAAGCCTCTGCAAACAGCAGCAGTTTTGCATACTTTTGATCATTGAGGTTCTTGCAAAAAACCAGGGATCCGTATCCTACACAACCATAGAAAGAAGAAACCGTACCCTTCATGTTAGCAGAGATTCTGAAAAGGAGAGGAATAACATAGGGTTAGGATGGTAACCTTAGTTTGGTTGCAAAGGATTCTGCCAAAATTTACCATATAGTATTTAGGCTTTTCCGATGTTGGTTGTGAGAACCACAAGAACTCGACAAGGCATAGCTGGCAGTCAACCTTCCAAATACGACCCCTGTTTCTAACATCATTAAAAGATTCGTCCAGCTTGCCAAGAGAGAAGGCTGTATTTACACTTACAAAGGGGTGCATAAAGAGTGTTTCTTGTACATATTGTCCATTAGATCCAATTTGAAAAGTTGATGGTTCTTAATCCCTGCACCTGGTTAATCTTGTCAAGGCAACCTGGTCGTAATGGACACTGTAGACAGCTTCGTGCTGCACTGTGGGAAGTTCTGCAGGATTTGGTCCACCTACTTCTTAGTCTACCTAGAAAGTCTGTGTTGCACGCTGCAGATCACTTGATGCAAAGTTGTGTTATTAATATAAATAGATAGATAGAAAAGTACACATAAATATTTATGTATCTTATGTGTGTAGAAAATTCTCTCAGAAGGAGAAATAAGCATTGGAAAAATCTAACTTTGGTCATTGCCAGGAATCACTATTGTTCTTTTTTTTTTCAAATGTAATTGATTGTAGCTGGAGTTGCAAGTGGAGCTACTCGAGCTGCTTTGACACAACATTTCTCTCTAGAGAACAATGCAGCTGACATTTCTGCAAAGGTATTGTACTGCTACAATTTTGAGAGTAGTTCGTTAAGCAGTTTGCGTCTTCACTATCCAGTGTTTTGTATCTTACATTAGAATATGAGCAGGAAGGTAGTCAAGAGACTGTAGCAACAATGGTGGGCATGATGTTGGGGATGCTTCTTGCTCGCATCACTATAGGGCACCCGTTAGCAATTTGGTTCTCATTTCTTTTCCTCACTGTGTTTCATCTTTATGGTACGTGTAGTTTATCATGGTGGTTGGTGCTTCTTAATATAGTCATTGGCATGCCATTACTTCTAGCATCTTGGTGATTTTAATAAGCTGCTGGCCTGAATTCAGTGGTGCACTAACCTGGCTAGGAGTTTGCTTTGGTATTTCTTCCAATGTTTGTTTTGTCAGTATCCTTTGTTGAGGGTTCAGATGTTGAATGTAAGCGTGTCATATTTGCGACTTTTATCTTTTGCTTTTGTCTTAAGCCATCTACTCATCAACTGGACCGAAGCATTTCCCTTATTTTGGAACCGACTGCTGGTGAAGTGTACTGTTTGTATTCTGTTGGACATTAGCTACAAGTAATTTCTCAGTTTCTGTGTCCATCTACAAGCTTCTGAAAGTTAACCTTGCTTCACATTGTCAATGGTGTTTTGTGTTTCTCATTTTGCCTTACAGCTCCATTCCCTTCACTTTTTTCCTTTTCTGTTGAACTTTTTCCTTATAATCCTTATACATCAGACTTTATCTTGTATGGAATTATGAAGGTTGTCTGTCTAAATAAATATCAGTGGGCCAGCAGAACTGCTGATCAATTCATGCTAATGAGAAGCATGCCCTAAGGAATTCCAGAAAAAGCCAGTCTTCTTTTGGTTTACAGCTAGAGAAAGCAAGTTCTTCACTCAGATGGTGGCCTGCATATGGGGTCACCCTCATCTTAGGTTAAGAAAACCTGAAACGTTTGCACTTAGAAAATCAGAAACTTTTTGTAGATTCGAACTTGATGAAACATTAGCATTGACAGAATATATAACAACCAAGAGAAAACATTTATCCAAGTTTGTGGAAAAAAAAGGTGGTTTGGAATGAAAATAGGAATTCCTAAGGGTTCACTAGGCAAAATCTAGGATTAGAATAAACTTTTTGTTCTCTAAAAAGTAAAATAAGAAAGGTAGCCATATCCTAAGGTGCAATTTGTATCACATTACAATTCAGTCCATCGCAGACTGATAAATGCAGTTATACAGTTCTGGCCCGGGGTCTACACGTTTGGATTTGGGCCCCAATACTGTGATATATGATACCACATTACTTCATATACTACAATTTTACAACAGCACTGGAGGTATTCCCTTCTACTAGATTTAGGTATTTGAGTTATTTTCTTTGTCTAGGTGTTGTATTTTACTTTGGCTTGTGTACGTTTTGGTGTCAGATTTTTACAACAGTGCCAAATGTTGCTACTGGTTTATCATTTTTATCCTTGGATGCAGCCAATTATAAAGCTGTTTGCTCCCTTTCGTTGAACACGTTGAATGATGAAAGGAGCTCTATACTGCTTCAGCATTTCATGGAGACTGGTCAAGGTGATTACAAAGTTCTCTTTTTGCTCTTGCCTTGTTGCGAAGGAATGGAGAAAACCAAAGATAGAACAACTATCATCCTGAAATGGATTTATTTCTTGAGTCAAAATTAACTGTGGTTCTTCTTATTTACTTGTTTTGACTTTTGAGTTATTGGATGGATATTCCTAATATATGACAAGCCAGTGGCTGATTTTTCTTTTCTTTTCAATGTGAAACACCTGAGGATATTCATGTTTTGCTACTGTCAGTTTTGTCCCCGCAGCAGGTCTCTGTGATGGAGCATATTATACCATTATGGCTCTGGCCGTGGTGCTCGAGAAAACATAAACTTTTGCACTGGAGGGTCCACTTGGGCATGAGGATCTCAACGTTGAGACATTCAGAAATGTTGGTTGTAACTCCTCCTGACTGGCTTTGAAGTTTCTAGTCAATAATTTAACTGTGTGCATCACCCAACAGGTTGGAGCTTGCAAAATCGCCGAGCTCTCTTCATGGCAAAGGTTGTCTCTGGCATCTCTCGTGACAATTATGCATAATTGAACATTTATACTAGATTTCTGACAACTGAACCAAAACAGCTGTAGCATTTTCCTGTTGACTTAGTTGGTCTTGATATTCAATATCGATCACGGCCCTCACATAAGTGTTGCTTTGAAGCTTGTTCACTTAAGTACAGTTAACTCTTTTCAGCAAAATACTTGTTGCTGGAGCGAAAAGGAACTGTGGATGTAATTATACACAAAGAGTCGACCGCTGCTGATATTTTGCAGTCATATATCCATGCGCTCGTGGTAGCAAATTTACCTATCAGCAGGCGGGCATCATTTTCAGAGAGCTATCTGTGGATCGCTAAAAATTATTCCATTTTCATGTCTAAGGTATATTATTAGCATCCCAATAGCTCATATGTATTTGTGTAGGTTCAACTTCATGACATCATGTTCGCAAAATTATTGTAATGGATTTGTTTAGGTTCGACTTTGTCATATTGTTTTATGCTTCTGCACTTCTCTTTGATTCTTTACTTCTAATGCTGGTTACCACACGCATTCTCTATCATTTTACATAGTCACAAATATGCATCTGTTTTGTGTTGGCGCTGTGATATGTTTCTGAATAATCCTTTGACGCAATGCACTTCTTTTGCAGCTGTGGGCCGCTGGGTGGAATACAGAGCGTCTGCTTGCACCTGCGGTTGTTTATAAAGCTCACTGGGATTATAGTTTCTCTAGCGAGAAGGACATCTAACGATCTTCTCAAAAGTAAATATGGTTGAGAGAAGAATGAGAGAAATTGATAATATGCAGGATTGGGCGTCATTGTCCCAATTTCACATGCATGATCTATTAGAAATTGATAAATACAAGATTGATCCAGTTCACTGTAGTGTTACAGATTGGATTTTCTGAGTTATAGCATAGCTATTGAATTGAACTGTTCTTGGGAATTGAGAATCGTCATATCTTTATAATCTGTTGACTATAAGAATATAAAATCCTTTTTATTGGATTCTGTGGCTTGTTCTTATACTATAACTCTACTTAGTTGCCATTTAATTGTTTTCTTTTGGGTACAATGGGAAGGTTGAAGCCAGATGCAAGCCCCAGTGATCAAACTCATGACCTTCAACTTGTGACTGGACCCCTACACAGGTGAGCTATTGCTCTTTGTGGATTTAATTAGCTTTGTTGTTAGGAAAGCATACAACAAAGCTAATTAGGTTGTAACTGGACCCCTAGACAGGTGAGCTATAACTCTGATTGAACTGTTCTCCAAGTTATTAGAGTTTATTTTTCTGCATAGAGGTTTCAGATATATAACTGCAGATGATGATCTCTCGGTATGAAGAGATCAGTTTCTCTTGGTGATTACATAGTTTTCGTCCCTGCTTGGTTAGGTTTGTCTCTGTTTCACGTCCGATTGGCCAGTTTTGGTTTCAGTTTTAGGTTCAAATGATAGGGCTGGTTCCAAACTGGCCATGTCTAGATACTGATGATTATGATCATCATGAATCTAAAGTTGGCTTGACCACAAGAGGAATTCTCAAAATGCAGGAGCCACTTTTGGATTTTGCTGGTCTTGTTTGAGGATGGAAAAAAGCTGGGGTTAAGCAGACTTCTGTGAGTTCCCGAAACCAAAACTAAGTCATATCTTAATCTAAATGGGCTCGGCTAACATGGATTCTTATCTACGTGGTTTATCTTTTGTAACATCAGCATTTAACACTAAAGAGCAGTATCTCATTTTTATAGCTTCTTTTCAAAACTTTTTTGAGCCTTCCCATCTCATTCTTCTATAGGTATGCTCAGTGGTAGATCTAGAAACTCTTTTTAGGTGAGACAAATAACCCCTTGCATGATTTCAGATAGGACAAACTATGTATTATAGCACATGGATCTCATCTTGGGCTATAGACTTCAAGTTTATTTTCAAAATTTCTCAGCTCAATGTAGATTCGTCACTGGGTGTACCGAAATCTATCAAGTGGTTTTGTAATTTCAGCTTATTCATGTCATGCAGGTGGCTTATCAGCCATATTTTATGATCACAAGAGACATTTTAGGGAGCATACAAATGCAACATGCACGATTCTTATATGTACATTTAGATGGATTCCTCCTCTGAGAGGCTGTTTGAACCATCAGCATAGGATCCTCTCTCTCACTCAGCGTGAGGTTCACCAATAGATGCAAATAACTCGCACCGCCCTTTCACCTTTGCTCCTCTCTCTCTCTCTCTCTTGTATGTTGGGTTCTCGATGGAGATATAATTCACTTTGCATTTAATGTACTATTTCAAAGTATAATGATACTTTTAATTTAAATCTTAATGATTGTTTTGAAAGATTGAACGATAGAGATGTTTGTAGAATATTATGCATTAAAAAAGCGAAGTCTCTCTATATATATTGAAAGAGAGAAAGAGACCATTGTGTGGTCACAGGATTGGGTGGTGTCTGGTTATCTAACAATGACCCAAGGAAGAAAACAGGTTGTTTTAGGGTCGACCTGCTTTGACCTGAACCTGAAGTAACCGACTCACGACCCTATTTGTTATCTAACATGTACATTATGCGTATGACTAGAACCACTTGACTGTTTCTGTGTTAGTGTTCACAGACAGAGCCACCATGATCATGTTTTGGACATGTGTATGTGTGCATCAGAGAGAGATTTGATATGGCAATGCACACGGTGGGAATATATATTTTTATAATACTGGAACCTGGTACGCTTTGGACTAAACCTTGAGAAAAGTTACTGGATGTTGCGATGATCTTTTTGACCGTGAAGAATGGTTGCAGTAACAACTGTAGAGGTTTGTGAGCACCGAGTATGTCAATATGGGCCTCTAAAGTGCTGCTCCCCCCTCCCCCTCTCAAATATATATATATATATATATTTCAAGCAAATTTGGATCGTCCAACCGACCTATGTCCCTGTAGGCCAGCCTGGCCCGACCCATTTTGACATCTCTATTTGTGAACATCATTCAAATAATAGCATATACAAGAAGATTGGGAGTTGATTCTATACAACTATTACATATTGGCCTCTACAATTGTAATGCCTTATGAGGAGACATTGTCAAAAGATTACACCGGCAGATGAACCATCTTCGTAATTCTTGTCATTTACGAAAACATTAGCTTGGATCAAATACTGTCATAACAATGAAAAAGAGAGAAACGAGAACCTTTTCCCTGGCACGACCAACAAAATCATTTCCATTAATCACTAAAATATATTGTTCAACTCCGCCCATGTAAAGGATCACCCTTGCATTGCCGGTCTCAAGCCCGGATAAAGGAGGAGGGTTGTGTTAGGCTTCCGACAGCCAACGTAAAACTTCGTCGGATTTCTACAACATGGATTACAAAAATTATGAGCATTGCTTTGGGGCGTCCCCGCCTAGCAACGTGCTGCAGAGCCCGAATGCAGTAAGAAGTAAGCAAGGGCCACTATATTTTCGCCCGAATGTAGTGAATCAATTGCAGAGAGGGTTCCCACATCATGAACGGGTGTGGGTAAAGAAGTTAGTCCCGCTACATTGCCGCCCGAATGTAGTGAAAAATTTTCAGAGAGGGTCTTCGCATTTTGATTATGGACGGATGCGAGGGATAAGGAAGCTAGTCCTAGATAATAAGATTCATATTGGTTCTTGGAATATCGGAACATTATCAGGTAAGCTAATGGAGGTGGTAGATACTATGATTCGGAGAAAGATTCATATTCTATGTTTACAAGAGACAAAATGGGTTGGAGAAAAAGCAAAGGAGATAGAGGATACAGGTTTTAAATTATAGTACTCAGGTAAAGAAAAGGCCCGAAACGGAGTTGGTATTATCATAAATAAAGATTTAAAGGAGAGTGTAGTAGACATACAACAATATGGTGACCGAATCATGACATTGAAATTAGTGTTAGGAGCAGAGGTTTTGATAGTTTGTGCTTACGCACCCCAAGTAGGACTAGAAGATAGTATAAAGACAGTTTTTTGGGAAGAGTTAGATAAGGTGTTTCAAAAGATTCCACAAAGGGAGATGATTTGTTTAGGAGATTTAAATGGACATGTCGGTAAAGAGGCATTAGGATATCAAGGGATTCATGGAAACTTTGGTTATGGAGATATAAACGAGGAAGGTAGGGAGATTTTAAATTTTGCTATGTCATTTGATCTCTTTATAGTCAATACAATCTTCAAAAAACGAGATGAACATTTAATTACTTATAAGAGTGGCTTATCACAAACACAAATTGATTACTTTATTTGTAGAAAAAAAGATAGAGCGTGTTGTAAAGATTGTAAGGTAATTCAAGGAGAAAGCTTAACCACCCCACATCGACTTTTAGTTATGGATTTACAAATAAAAAAATGGACAAAGAAGAAAAGAGTGCATCGAGCTATTTAGACTAAATGATGGAACCTCAAAAGCGAGAAAGAAGATATATTTAAAGAGAAAGTCCTTCAAGGAGATGTTTGGAATTATGTTGGCACACCCTCTGATATGTGGAACAATATAGCTATACATATTAGGAAAGTGGCGAAAGATGTGTTAGGTGTATCTAAGGGAGGTGTACCGGCACAAAAAGAAGCTTGGTGGTGGAGTGAAGTAGTACAAAATAAAATCAAGGCAAAGAGGGCATGTTATAAATTACATTATGCTAAGAAAACTAGTGAAACTTTAGAAGCTTATAAGAAAGCAAAGAAGGAAGCAAAAAAGGCCGTTAGTGAAGCAAAAGCTAAGATTTGGGAGGACTTATATAAAAAACTCAACTCAAAAGAGGGTGAAAGAGATATTTTTAGGATAACTAGGGCTAGAGATAAGAAAACTAAAGATCTTAATTATGTTAGATGCATAAAAGACGAAGATGAAAAAATTCTAGTGGCAAATGATGATATAAGAAATAGATGGAAAAACTATTTTTATAAGCTTTTTAATGAAAATAAAGATGTTAGTATTAGTTTAGGAGATTTAGCCAAGTCAGAAAAGTATATAAACCACAATTTCTACCGACGTATTCAAAAGAATGAAGTCAAAGAGGCTCTTAAACATATGAAGAGTGGTAAATCGGTAGGACCAGATAATATTCCTATAGAAGTTTGGAAAATACTAGGAGAGATAGGAATCACTTGGCTCACAAGACTTGGGAAAAGGCTTAGATCTAGCTTATTGGGAGTTAACTGCTAACATGGCACACGATAGGGATCTGTGGAAACAAAGAATCCATGTAGCCGACCCCGTCTAGTATGGGAAAAGGCTTAGTTGTTGACAACTAAGCCTTTTCCCATACTAGACGGGGTCGGCTACATGGATTCTTTGTTTCCACAGATCCCTATCGTGTGCCATGTTAGCAGTTAACTCCCAATAAACTAGATCATTCTTTATTGTTTCTTTCCAACACTTTTGTGGTCGTCCTCTACCTCTTTTAATACTTTCCAAATTTAGTTTTTCTAACCTTCTTACAGGTTCTTCTTTTGATCTTCTTTCTATATGTCCAAACCATCTTAAACGATGTTCTCTCATTTTATCCTCTATTGGTGCCACTCCTAATTTGTTTCTAATAACCTCATTATGTATACGGTCTTTTCTTGTATGACAACTCATCCATCTCAACATCTTCATTTCTGTCACAGACATCTTTTGTACATGTTGATGATTAACTGCCCAACACTCAGAACCATAAAACATGGCAGGCCTAATTGCTGCTCTATAATATTTACCTTTTAATTTTAATGGTATCTTCTTATCACAAAGAATACCTGATGCTCCTCTCCATTTTAACCAACCAACATTAATTCAACCAACATTAGTTCTATGTGTAACATCTCCATCAATTCTTTCATCACTTTGAAAAATTGACCCTAGGTATTTAAAACTTTCCTTTTGGGGAATGCAATGTGTGCCAATTTTAATTTCTATGTCCTCTGAAGTAGCCAAATGATCAAACTTACATTCCATATATTCTGTCTTTGTTCTACTAAGTCGGAGGCCTTTGTTTTCTAATGTTTCTCTCCATAGTTCCAATTTTCTATTAACTTTTTCCTTAGACTCCTCCACTAATACAATGTCATCTGCAAATAACATACACCAAGGTACTTCATCTTGAATATGTTTTGTTAACTCATCCATCACCATTATAAATAAGTATGGACTTAAAGTTGATCCTTGATGTAACCCAATATTAACTTCAAAGAAGTCTGTCGTTCCTTCATGAGTCCTCACACATGTTTTTGCACCATCATACATGTCTCTTATAAGGTTAATATATGTCAATGGGATACCTCTTTTTTCCAAAGTTCTCCAAAGAACCTCCCTCGGTACCCTATCATAAGCTTTTTCTAGATCAATAAATATCATGTGAAGGTCTTTCTTTTTTTCTCTAAAATATTCCATAAGACGTCTCAAAAGGTGAATCACTTCAATAGTAGATCTACCTGGCATAAATCCAAATTGGTTCTCTGTTGTACTTGATACTTGTCTTAACCTACGTTCGATAATTCTTTCCCATAATTTCATAGTATGACTCATTAACTTGATACCTCGATAATTCGCACAATTTTGAATGTCTCCCTTGTTCTTATATACGGGTATAAGTGTACTTGCTCTCCATTCCTCGGGTATCTTTTGGTTTTTCCATATTTCATTAAATAGTCTTGTGAGCCAAGTGATTCCTATTTCTCCTAGTATTTTCCAAACTTCTATAGGAATATTATCTGGTCCTACCGATTTACCACTCTTCGTATGTTCAAGAGCCTCTTTGACTTCATTCTTTTGAATACGTCGGTAGAAATTGTGGTTTATATACTTTTCTGACTTGGCTAAATCTCCTAAACTAATACTAACATCTTTATTTTCATTAAAAAGATTATAAAAATAGTTTTTCCATCTATTTCTTATATCATCATTTGCCACTAGAATTTTTTCATCCTCGTCTTTTATGCATCTAACAAAATTTAGATCTTTAGTTTTATTATCTCTAGCCCTAGCTATCCTAAAAATATCTCTTTCACCCTCTTTTGAGTTGAGTTTTTTATATAAGTCCTCCCAAATCTTAGCTTTTGCTTCACTAACGGCCTTTTTTGCTTCCTTCTTTGCTTTCTTATAAGCTTCTAAAGTTTCACTAGTTTTCTTAGCGTAATGTAATTTGTAACATGCCCTCTTTGCCTTGATTTTATTTTGTACTATTTCACTCCACCACCAAGCTTCTTTTTGTGCCGGTACACCTCCCTTAGATACCCCTAACACATCTTTCGCCACTTTCCTAATATGTATAGCCATATTGTTCCACATATCAGAGGGTGTGCCAACATAATTCCAAACATCTCCTTGAAGGACTTTCTGTTTAAATATACCTTCTTTCTCGCTTTTGAGGTTCCACCATTTAGTCCGAATAGCTCGATGCACTCTTTTCTTCTTTGTCCATTTTTTTATTTGTAAATCCATAACTAAAAGTCGATGTTGGGTGGTTAAGCTTTCTCCTGGAATTACCTTACAATCTTTACAACACGCTCTATCTTTTTTTCTACAAATAAAGTAATCAATTTGTGTGTGTGATAAGCCACTCTTATAAGTAATTAAATGTTCATCTCGTTTTTTGAAGATTGTATTGACTATAAAGAGATCAAATGACATAGCAAAATTTAAAATCTCCCTACCTTCCTCGTTTATATCCCCATAACCAAAGTTTCCATGAATCCCTTGATATCCTAATGCCTCTTTACCGACATGTTCATTTAAATCTCCTCCTAAACAAATCATCTCCCTTTGTGGAATCTTTTGAAACACCTTATCTAACTCTTCCCAAAAAACTGTCTTTATACTATCTTCTAGTCCTACTTGGGGTGCGTAAGTACAAACTATATTCAAAACCTCTGCTCCTAACACTAATTTCAATGTCATGATTCGGTTACCATATCGTTGTATGTCTACTACACTCTCCTTTAAATCTTTATTTATGATAATACCAACTCCGTTTTGGGCCTTTTCTTTACCTGAGTACTATAATTTAAAACCTGTATCCTCTATCTCCTTTGCTTTTTCTCCAACCCATTTTGTCTCTTGTAAACATAGAATATGAATCTTTCTCTGAATCATAGTATCTACCACCTCCATTAGCTTACCCGATAATGTTCCGATATTCCAAGAACCAATACGAATCTTATTATCTAGGACTAGCTTCCTTACCCCCCGCATCCGTCCATAATCAAAATGCGGAGACCCTCTCTGAAATTTTTTCACTACATTCGGGCGGCAATGTAGTGGGACTAACTTCTTTACCCACACCCGTCCATGATGTGGGAACCCTCTCTGCAATTGATTCACTACATTCGGGCGAAAATATAGTGGCCCTTGCTTACTTCTTACTGCATTCGGGCTCTGCAGCACGTCGCTAGGCGGGGACGCCCCCAAAGCAATGCTCATAATTTTTGTAATCCATGTTGTAGAAATCCGACGAAGTTTTACGCTGGCTGTCGGAAGCCTAACACAACCCTCCTCCGGGCTTGGGACCGGAAATGCAAGGGTGATCCCTTACATGGGCGTACTAAAATATATTGTTTCTGCTATTCCAAGAAAACAAGTTAATATATACAACCATCAGCAGTAACGGATTCTGTATAAGCAAATCGACAAAAGAATAAGTTAGCAGTACATTGCATTTTAATACCATGGAAAAGCCCAAAAATATAAAAGATAAGCATTTTATAGTGATCCCACACCCGTTTCATCTACCGAGCTAATTTTGCAAAAGATGAACCCAGCAGCAACCCCAATCAGAGGGGCAATGAGGCTGCTGAATCAATGTAGGCAACTGCATCAGCTTGCGAGAGTTGCTTGCCTTCTACCAAACCCTGCACCAAGCAGCTTTTGTACCCCGAAGAGGGAGGCACCAGAGGCAGCTTCTCAGACTCGAAGTCTTCAACATCTGATAACGTGCACCTGCACACAAAAAAACAAATAAAAAAGACCATAATGTCTATAAGCTTCAAATACACAAAACCAATGAACAATTATGATGGTAACCATTGACAGGGTACAGAACGCATGCAGCAAGCATTCTGTTTCTGCCAGGGTTGAGACCAATGGACCGACATGCTGAAGTCTAGCTATTTTTGCAATCTTGAACGAGGTTCTGGGGAATAATGCAAGCTTCAGCATTGATAGGAAAGATTTGTTTTCAGCTGTCTCCAAGTATCAGAGCCCGTTTGCACGGGACACCGTATTGTACTATATTGCACAGTACGATATAGGCAATTTCTTAAAATAATTCTTTAAACGTTCAAAAATGAAAATTTATTAAAAAATCAAGAAAAAGTTGTATGACATGCACCACACCAAGAGAATAAACTCAACATCATAACAAACCGAAACACATCCATCACTCTTGGGCCTCGTTTTGAAACTTAAGATTGATGACCATTAGTAAGAACAGATATTTTGGGAAAGAAAGGGTTGGATCTTGAGAGAAAAGGGGAAAGACATGCAAGAGGGGTCCAAGGAAGCTGGCCTAGAGTGGTTTAAACCCACCGGGAGAGAAAGAGGTTGGTCTTTGAAAGAGAAAAGAGAAGACATGCAAGAGGAGGCCAAGGAAGCAGTCCTAAAGGGTTTTAAACCCACCCCAAACATTGATTAGGAAAAAAAGAGTTTCTATGACAGGGTGCCCATATCATACCATATCGAATGATATCTCCAAATACAGTACAAT
Organism: Brasenia schreberi; assembly: GCA_036023115.1. NCBI lineage: Eukaryota > Viridiplantae > Streptophyta > Magnoliopsida > Nymphaeales > Cabombaceae > Brasenia > Brasenia schreberi. The sequence continues at coordinate 9,572,052 of JAYKKT010000061.1, read as the reverse complement.
AAATTGTTTTTTGCGATAAAAGATTCAGGTACAAGTATGCACCATACGTATATCAAACGATACGATACAATACAAGTTTTATAACATGGCTTCTGCTTTCAGCAATTACTTTTGTTTAATGTGCTTTTCTCTTGAACTACGTTGCTTCTTTGCTTATTACTTGCAGTAGCATTCTCTACTTAACCCTCCCTGTTGCTAGTAATGTCTCAAAGAAAAACAAAAAGTTGCACATACCACCCACAGTAAGAATCCATGAACGGAGCCTACAATTTTCAAAGTCAGGGTCTGCTCATAGGGTAGTAACAGGGATAACTCAGAGCCCTATGGATTGGTCTATCAGGGCCATCGAACTATAAATACTCATGAATGCCCCAACGTTTGGGACATGAATGCTTTCAGAAAACTATAGTTTTCTTTTTCTACACTTACGTTGGACAACTCTCCCAATAAATTTCACAAGGCAGATGGAACCAATTCACCTGGAACAAATATATCTCAAGTCCTTGAAAATGTTACATCAACCAAGCCAGACTTCTTTCTTCAACCAACTTTAGAAATGCTTGGCTCTAATCAAAGTGTATCATTTATGACTCTAAATTTTGTGAAATGGGACACGAGTTAAAACTCTTCAGAATTCCACATCAAGGTTTTATCTTTCATACCCTTTTAAAGCCAAATTTGAAATGTCTGATCACTTGACCAGAAAGTATGCCCCCTGAATTAGTTGGGCTCCAAGTAGTTCACTAACATTTGTGTATACGATATTATACATGAATATCTTAGATGAGCTAAGCCGATCTGGTTGGGCTCCAAGTAGTTCACTAACATTTGTGTATACGATATTATACATGAATATCTTAGATGAGCTAAGCCGATCTGAAGATGGAGCACACACTGTTCGTTTTCAGCTCATATAGCTTAGACCAGCTTGTTTAGATGTGAAATGAAACAAGAACAAGCTAAACATGTGCAGAACATATGGGTTTTCCCCCAAACCCTACTTTCATGCTCGTAAATTTATGTGCAAACATAACAAAATGCAGATTGAAAACAATAGGAAGAGGAGCATACGTCATAGTCAGTAAAGGGAGGTCATGTAGAATTCCCAGGAATAAGATGTGGTGGTACCATCCATCCTGCACGGTAAACGATATGTTGGAAAACGTTAGCAAAAAAGGTACTTATTAGGGATGGCAATATTGACCTGACCCAATACCCAATAATGCACACATATATAAACACATGCATATGCCCCTTTTTACCCCATACCCGGTCCATTGCCCCTTAGAGAAACCAGAACTGAAACCCATAACCATCCCATTATGGTTCAGGTCGAGACCGTATAGGTATACCCATCCCCAACCCGCCCTATTGCCATCCCTAGTCCCTGTGAAAGAATTTCTGCAAGCACGAACAGTCCATATGGCACTGCCATAGCAAATTGAATTATTATAAGACACAGGAATTCAATTCACTGGATGGCTGCTGAAGTCAAGGTGATTGAGTGATTCCATTTCTACACGGTTGCTTCAGCTCAATGGTCATATCTTATATCGGCGCTGTCGGAGGTTCAGAATCTGATTCTAAAACGTTGATGAAACTAACGTGCCTTCTGTTGTCTGACTCAAAAACCTATAACAGAATACAAATAAAAACCATCACGACCTCATACAGTGCTGAATGCAGGTAAGGTTATGTACCTTCAGTGGCTCGAGGGCTGCAAATTTCTTTGCTGCAATAGATGCTATGAAAGACAAATCCACCAAGGCGGACTTCCCATCATAAAGTGAACGATTTTCTTGAAACAGCACATCATTGAACTGCTCAAGCCTACAATTATTGAACAGCCAGATGAAACTACTAAGCATCATGAAGTGCAAGCATCAGACATCATAAAAAGAAATCGTGTAGCAGTTGCCCTCAAGGAAATATGAAGATGCTAGATTTCTTGTATGTGCAAAAAGTGAGTTCCTTACATTATTTTGTACAAGCACATATGAGCTTTATCGTTGGGGTTGCTTTCTGGATGCAAGAAAGCAATGCCACCTTGTCCCCACGTCCGTGTACCAGAACGTCCAAAAAACAGCCTGTGGAACAGTAATCCACATATTGTCCTTTGGAGGCCTTTTATCGTTTGACCCAGTACATGGCCTCTGCATACCTGGAGCCTGTATAACAAATCAGTCAACATTACTAGTCAAAGCCACCCCTCCTTGTAAGGGGCAAAATAAAGGGACCGATGAGCCACCTGAAGAAAAGAAAACTGAGATCATGATAACTGTCAAGAATTTCCTTCAGCTTCTTTTCCTTCTTATATAAGATTACAAATAACTCACATAACACAGTTTATATCTTTTGTAATCTGTAGAAAGGTAAATAAGAACTTTCTCAACAGTGTGACATTATACATCTAACGTATTCCGTCATTTATAGGCTAGTTTCAAAACGGAATTGATAATTGCCATGTACTGTCAGCATGACTATAATGCCCAGCTTTTTCATTTTTAACTCAGAGAAACAACTCCTGGGAACACATGCAACTGGAAATACCCCATCTCAAACTTTGAGGCTAGGACCTTGATCCCCAGGACCTATATTGTGTTTTGGCTACATGATGGACGTCACATCAATAGGAAGGGAACTACAACAACTCCCATTTGGGCCCCTCCCAAGATGCCGGTCTACATGGTACGAAATAGGCTGGAAGAAAAATATCTATCCCCCCCTAGGCTGGAATAGAACGGGAACCAGCATGAGAGAATCTTGAATCGAATTGGTTCGCAATTTGGACCTCGTAGTGCTATAGAAGTAGGTGGATTTTCAAAAGAAAATGATCTTACATGTATGTCCTCTTTGACACTTTTTCCGCCCAGGATGTGATCTTTCAGGAAGAAACACAAGATGTTCTCATTTTAGAAAGGATTTTCACCTTTCTTTTTCCTGATTTCTTTAATGCGAAACACCTCAGTAATGAACTCATTCTTCAAATAATTCTTGTCTTTCACATATTAACGTTTAGGATCACAAAGGATAACAATGATAAAAAGGAAGCATTTGAGCGCTTTATCCTGCATGCATCTGTGAGTACCTCAATTGAGTGGTAACAATTCTAAGCAACACGCTGTCTTGAAGCAACATATGAAGTGTAAAGGTAGCAAAGTAATTACCAAACAGCAAGGCATAAACATATTTATATAGTATAAGAAACAAGAAAAGACATACTTTTCTCATTTTCAAAGAAATTTCATTTGAACAAGAAAATGCCGAAGTAAACTGAAAGAAAGGAAGAAGGCTTCTCATTTAAGTGGTTTCTCTACCTGACCACCTTCAATATAGAACAAAAACCTCGGTTTCCACATATTTGATCCATAGCATGCATACCAAACATCAATCTTTGACAAGTTCGACCTCCATGACAAAGAGCTGTCAGATATTTGAGCTGACAAGGAATCAGCCTCTTCTACTGATAGGCACGATAAACTGCTTTGACATTTATCTGAGGCAGTCCTCTAATTATGTCCAGCCTCATCAATTTGCAGCTTCATAAAGGCAGCCTCAATCTTTTCAGATTCAAATATTTTTCCATTGTCAGGTTTGGCATTGTCCTCAGCATCCGAATCAGAACTTGAGGTTGAAATAAGCTGTGAACAATGCAATACAATATGAAAGCAAAAGAACACTAAAAATGACAACACAGTGACCAGAAAAAATGTGCCACAGTACAAACTTCATGCACTGTAATCAAGGTACAGGCTACGCTACTTGGCAGCTCCTAAAGATCAAACTTGGTATCCACCTATGTGCCCCACGTCCAACATTGATGAAGGACACTTCATGGCATGATCTTAGCAGGACTAGTCTGGAACTTCAAATGTTCAATACTATTGAATATGCTAGATATGATAACCACGTGCCAGAAATTCTATGCATCAAACCATTCAATTCAAAATTTGAACCTGGACAAGTTTATGTGGCTCTCCCAAAATCATTTCTCATTGAATGCACATAACTTGGTCTTCTTGTGGAAAGACAAGTGGCTGGTTTAAGGCGCACCTACAATAAAGAGAAAGGTTTTGCTACCCATATTCAGGAGGTACTAGAAATTCACTCACCAAAACAAGCTCCCACCCACAAAAAATTACTATCCAATGGTTTCAGTAATGGGTCTATATTTTCGTCAGGTCATTTTCCTTCACCGATTCAATGAATGTAGACTTCTATCTCAGGTTCTTTTTTGGATCAATTCTATCTCTGGTTTTAAGAAGAAGAGAACAAGGAACCAGTATATGTAGTACCTCATGTAGATGAGAACTATAGATGTTGATTAATTGCTCAGGCAAATCTTTGGAGAATACCGGCCAATACACACTTAGTTCTTTACGAACCTGTGAAAATGAACTAACTATATAAGGTAATTCAAGAACCAACTATAGGCTTCTCTTCAAGTAGAACTTCAACACAGGCAAGAACAGATTTAGCCAAAGAGTCAAGGTTGTATCCACCCTCCAGGGTAAGAATGATTCTCCCATTTGCAAATTCCATCAGCTGAAAGGAAGATTTACACAAATGAAGTAATTATTATATTTTGTACTAACTTGACAATCATATTCAGCGTGCACAATGGTTCAGGCAAGGAAAAAATAGAAATGCATTAAGGTTGATCACAGTTTTCCTAAAACACGGACATGATTATATTGATAGCACTAGGAAACCAAAACCTGATCTTCCTAAATGTCAACTATTTACATGAATTTATTGCTTGCCGCAACAAAAGGATACTTCTGTCATGTCCTGGACTGGAATTTACCATATTGTGTTTTCAAGCTAGAATTACTGTTCTAACCTATGTCAAATGGGTGCATGTATGCACCCGGACATGGGTGTGGGTGCTAGTGTGGGACATGACAGTTTTTGTGGCACACAGCTATATAAAAGTAGAATTTAATATGTTACTGTATATAATTGATAATATCTCATAAAACTGTTCAGATCAGACTATAAAAAAAATGCACATGAGTTAATCTACATGATTTTATAGGACAACCCACTATTAAAGCAATAACCGATCAATACTTATAAAGCCTCATAGTGATATAGCACTAAAAATACTTAAAATAGATAGTCAGACACAGGAGATCAGTGTCCATTGAAAATCAGTAGAACCAGCCGACTAACTTTATCTTTTCACTGATTATGGTAGTGTATACTTTTAATGTATCTCTTAAGCTTCTTTAGTGATGCTTTGCATAATCTGTTGCCAGCAGGAAAATTTACCTTCCAGTGGTCAACATATATGATAAAAGTACAAGTGGGTGAACACAATTCATGTAAAACCAATTGAAAAAGCTAGCTACATGAACTTCACCGCAACCTGCAAGATGTCTAGACAAAATATAGAGTAAGAGATCAAAACTAAGAACCAGTGTAGGCAAAAATTTCAATACAGAAGCATGTGGAAAGCAGGAAAGGTAGCCATTCTAGCACATAATAGTTATTGAAGAACATGATTAAACAAGAGACAAAGTGACAACAGTAGAAAAATAGAACATCTTTCCTTTTAGGTTACTTCGTGTACACCTAATTTTAGTGGATTGTCTTGTACATCCTCGTCCATGCAAATGTGCTTGGCGATGTGACAGACTTTAAAACCATAAAGAAAAAGAAACTTTCAATTATTTTCTTCATCTAGAATACTCCGTGTCATTTAGTGTAACATCTGAAAGGAAAGAAAATGAGTTACAAGATGTTCTACATGCTGGTAAACATAAACAGATTGGTTGACCAAATGCTTGGTGCGCACAAGTTGCATCAGCAGGAAAAAGAAGAAGAAAAAGCATTGGAGTGATAAGGAAGTATTCAGAAGTCACCATGAGTACTGGTGAAAAATATATGCTCCTATTAATGGGAGCACATAAGCTTGAGTTTGCATCTTCAACCAACCTTTTTTGTCATCATAGAATATCTGTAAGGTGTGACACGACAACCACCCAATGGATCTCCAATAGCTGTTCATGAGGGAAAGAAAAAGAAACTAGAATTAATATTTGCTTGCACTTTACAAACTTTCTAAAACCATAATCACATCTTGATATTCAGGAACATGAAAAGTTACAAAGATGGAGCAAGAGATCTGTAGGTCTGGCTGTACTCTGTATTTAATTTTGACCTATAGCGCACAAGTATCAAAGGACCTGGGAAATATATTGCGACACATTATGAGGGGAGAAATGACAAAATCCTCTATAATGTGGCACTTCCTTTGTGCCTATCATACACACACACACACACAGAGTCTACAGACAACGGCAGTGGAAATCTAATTTGAACAGGAGACAGTCCATAGGCATATTGTTGGTGGAAATCATGTTGAATGGTGCATTTTATTTCCAACGAAAATCTACCAACCATGTCAGCTTGAAATCATAAGAACAATTGACTTCACAATGGTGAGAATTAATGAACAATGTATTGCAAAGAAATATGCTGCAGCCACCAAGTTCTGAATCTAATTACTGCAAGCTTCAACGGAGAACAAAAGGAAGGCAAGCCTACCAGCATCAAATCCAGCAGAAATGAGTACAATATCTGGGTCAAAACTCTTGGCTAATGGAATCAGTACATTGTCCCAGACAGCAAGATAGTCAGCATCACCACATCGCACATGTTCCCATGGAACATTTATGTTATATCCTGCACCCAAACCTTCACCAACTTTTTGATAAGAACCATCATCACCACCAGGGTAGAAGCTTCAATCATCAAACCTGTACGGACAATAAAAAGTCTTAAACAAGCAAGTAGAAGTGTACAATTGGCCATTATTTAGTATAAAAGGCAAAAAAGAGACTGCATATGGCTATGGCAAAACAGTAGCGTCACTTGTGTAAATCATATGCATCACCATCTCTATGAATAATAATACATAACTGATGCATATGTTCCAAGTATTGCCAAAAATATCCAACCACTAGCTTTGTGGCGAACAGATAAAAACCATTTTCAAGAGGAATAAAGCAGAAAACGCCTTTTTCCAACATGACATGACATAACTCAGACCATGTCCAGAACATATCATCGCACATTTAACAGTGGTCGCAAGATGCTAAAAGATGGAAATACATATTATAGATGACAGGTCACAGGAAGGCATCAACCAGTTTTAATCAGAATTCTTACAGCTGTTATTACAGAAAGCAATTAGAGGAAAGAAAGAAGAAAGCTCAGATACTTTCAGAAAGATATCATACTTAAGATTGGAATACTTGCTAAACAAATGTCAATAAATGATGGTGAAGAGAGACATTAATAAGCAGAGGAATATACAATCATAATTTTATGAAATGTTTTAAGCAGACTGTATTTTTTGACAAAAGTAGAGATTATATACCTATGCACAGAGAAGAACAACACCCGAGGATCATTCCAGAACATCTTTTGAGTACCATTTCCATGATGAACATCCCAATCAACAATTAGAATCTTCCCGATTCCTAGTTCTGGCTACAACAAATTTATGTTCAAAAGTTTGCTGGATAGAAAAAGTGCAGACTTGGATATTGAGGTAATGAAGTGCGTACAACTCAATTAGAGCCTAGTAAAATATAAGCAACTTATGAGATCATAAATGGAAGCAAATGACAGAAGAAAGGTTTTTCCCAGTCATACAACCCAAAATGATTCATACCCTTTCATTTATAAGAAAGTTAGCAGCCACAGCAACATTATTTAAGAGACAAAATCCCATTGGTTCATTATGCTCAGCATGATGGCCAGGAGGTCTAACAATAGCAAAAGCAGCACTAAGCTCCCCTTTCACGACCTTCTCAGCAATCTGCATTAGGACAATAATTCATATAACTAAATGTCATTCTCAAAAAAGAAGAATAAGAACAAGAAGAAATTTGTACAGTTCTTGCTGTGCATGTTGAATAAAATGCTAAAAGACAAATCAAGGCTATCAAGCTACTTGAGGTAAAACCCCCAAAAATTCCTTCAGAAGCAGAGCTATTCAAAAAACTATATTCAGCTGTTTATGTATTATCACACATAGCTAAGCATAAAAAATAAGAAACTACAAAAGAATCTGAGAACTTGAACACAATAAAAATTATTTTATGTTTATTTCAATTGTTCAGCAACTAAACAGTGGGTGGGTGGGAGGCACACAACAGGCTTGGATGATACGTCTGTATTGGCAATGGTGTGGTCTGTACGACATTGATTTCTCTGGATAAATATACACGTACACACATTGTTCCAGATGCATCCAAGCCTAAATCAAGCCTTTCCCGACACTAAGTGGGGACACCTACAAGGCTACATGGATTCTTGGGTGCATTGTGATCTCTTGGGACATACCCACATTTATGTCCAAAAGGGCAAGATCAAGTTGCATATTTTCCTTTTAACACTTTCTATTTTTTCTCGGCCTCTTTATAGCACTTGATATCCAACCGCTCACATCTTTGCACTCAAGCGCTATTTGGCCACAACTCATGACGACCAAACCACCTTAACCGCACATATCATTTCATATGCGTGATTTCCATTTTAAAATACATACGTATGTACATACGTACATACATGTACAGTATATATGTATGTATGTATGTGTGTATGTATGTATATGTATATACACATAACAAATATGAAATAGAAAAAAACATGCAATGATATTGACAATCATAGTCATTAAATACTAACATATAGAGTATAATCATTAATATTAATAAAATTGTCTCGAGGTCATAAATTGTTTCAAGTTGCCACTCATTTTGGCCTCAGCATGATTTATTAGACAAACCGCTCTTAGAGTATGCAATTTGTGGTGAGAAACATCATTCTTTCAACTATTCGATTCTTGGATTATGCAAGAGCGGTGTTACAATTATCAGTCTATATTGTATTAGATGGAGAAATATGTACCGTTACTGAATGATACAGTAACACTAAGAGAAGATTTAGTATTTCTGCTCTTCGCATGCAAGCGGTAATCGCTAGTAAAAGTGCTTCTGGAATATCAAAGAGGAGACATGTTACGTGAACAAATTGTCGGTTACATCAAGGAGGGTGGCCTCAAAACAACGTGTATGCTTGGAAGAGCATTTTGGGTCCAGTTCTGGTACATGGTGTAAGGTGTCATACAATGCTTCCCATGTTAATGAACAAAAGGTCCTTCTCGTTTTACTGAAATGGAGGTCTGATTTAAACAACCAGGTGCACCACCACATTAGATACCTGAGGAGGGTCCAGCCCGATTGTGAGATAGATCAGCAAGTACAAAATAAACATAAGAAATTTATAAAGCTTACTAAGAATTGTCACGAGTTTGTCATCATGGTCCTACCAAATCATCACTGTATGCATCTAGAAATGTTGAAAACTATATCCAGTATAGAGATTATAGAAGGAATAAATACTTTGTATTTGAAAACAATAAAATTTGCGTTGACGGGCACAACAATTCTCATGACGAAACCACTTAATCAGGAAAGAACGCAGGAACAAATGCAAGAAAAGATATACCTCCAAAACTGAACCAGCAGCAAGAAATGCAGCTTCCGAGGATCCCTTGTTGAAATATATCGAATTGAGCCTTGCCGCGAGCCTTTCCCTCTTTGCATCAAACGCCTTGGAGCTAATGTTCCTAATCGATTCAATATGCTTTCGGGAATGAACCGACAGTAAGTACTTATCTTCTGCTTCATTAGCCTTCATCACAACACACCTAACAAACCAAACAAAGCGAAACAATTAAATACGAACCCCGAACACACTCTACCAAATAGAAATCATAGCTACACTCCTCAACTACTAAAATGATAACATCGTACCCAAACTCCTACGAAAAACTTACACCATGAAACAGAAACGGTTGAATGGTCATCGTATGACTACTTAGGACGATACCATGAAGCGATTCTACGAAAAAATCGATTTTGGTTACATAGCAATCGATTAAAGACACGAAAAAGGGCTCTAGTTGACTATGACACAGCAAAAAATCGAGTTCTCGATTTACCTCGCTGGAATTCCTTCCGACTGTAGCTTTTCCCAAATCACTCTGATCCTTTGCGGATTCTCAGGATGAGGATCTTCCCCAGGATCGAAATGAGCACACATCCTCTCATCATAAACGAGGCCAAGAGGTCCTCCCCTCTTCCTCTCTGGTAGAGTCTCCATGGTTGCCCGTCGCAGAAGAACAGGAAGACGGCAAGGGCAATGAGTCAGCCTTCTATTGGAAGCCTTGGGAATGCCACAAAAGAAACATGAAACCCACCAATCGCACACTCTTCCTCGTATGGGTCGCAACGTGGGGCATAGAGTCGATGGAGGGAAAATTGTTTGCTTTTCCTTTCGTTTTCTTTTTTTTGGATCTCTCAAATGTCAAATTTGCAAGCTGCACAATAAGGAATATTTCAACTGGCTAAAGGGACGTCTCACAAGTTGAGAGGTTATGAGTTCGATACCTCGGTGTGCATCTGGCCTTCGCCTCTCCATTGTACCACAGAAAAAGATTGCAAGCTTTGAGCTAAACACATATAAAGTTTTCAGTTAGACCTCTATCTTGGGCTATACTGTAAGTGAACCGAGCAGCTCGTAGATAGGCTCGGTTCAACTTGTGACCAGCTTGTTCCTTATCAGTTCATGACGTTAAATGAGCTGAACATGAACCCTGTGTTCAACTCGGTTCTTTCAAGACAAGTTGTACAGAATTTGTTTCAAATGCAACATTGTAAATGAGTATACACCATTTGGGAATATAAGGTTCTTCGGTAGTCACAAAGAATTATTTAAAGTTGACATATGTTTATTATTAAAGACAATTTGAGAAAAAACTGTTTTTCTATTAACAAAATGGAGTTAGGGAAAGGAGACAAAAAGAAGAAGAAGAAGAAGAAGCTATACACGATATGCACAAAGTAGAAGGATACACAAAAATGGGAAACCAATTGCTCAATGCTGCAAATCAGATAGCATGAGCAGTTCTAGCTTCCGAGTTATTTAACTGTTCGATATCCTCTCTTGGTGATCTGACATCAATTACATTGATTTGATAAGTGGTTCATTGAAATAGATGAATGGGCCCCGAAAATAAATAGGAAGTTTTCTCCTCATACGGCTCGAGAAAGAATGATTCCAATTTCTGGACAGAAATCAATAGCAAACGTATCCATTAAATCATCAATTAAATTATGATTGGAGTCGTCTTTTTTTGTTCTTCCTTCCCCCCAAAAAAGTATCATTCGTCCTCATAACTCAAGTTGGGTAATTCTCAAAGGACTCAAAAAGAAATCCTTAAATAAAATAAATATTTCTTGAGCGGTCTATAACCCCTTTTTTGTCTCATCTGGAATGGAATCCATTTATATTTCTTATTATGATTCAATCCACTTGATTGAGACAATAGTTAAAAATGGTGTTTTCTTGTTTTGGAATCACTTATCTTTGAATCGTTAGGTTTAGACATTACTTCGGTGACGATTGCCTCCACTTGTCAATGAAAACATGTTCCATTGGAGGTCACTTGTAGAAGGTAGCACAATTCCAACTGATGGTCAGTCAGCTGCCGCTGCAGTGGCAGCTGAAATGAGTACATACGAATACCTGATACTCCACTGTAGATTGTGGGATGAAACACTCATTTCAGCTGCCACTGCAGTGTCAACTGCTGCAAAATATGTTTGTCAGATAGGGCTAGCGTTCAACATTTTAAGCAACAGAGTATTGTTCCATTGGGATGATAACAACGCCATCTCTGATTTGCAGGAAGACATTGTGGCAATGCAGGGAACCGATTTACAGACTATTAATGTTATCAGTTGTAGTAAAAGCTACGTAGACCCAATGGTAAAGCAATCAGGAACCGTCTTTTGGACCTTTCTTTCGAAATGGCCTAGGAAGGGAATTTCTATCCCCACCCAAGAAAAGTAGGACTTACTACTTCTTACCTTCAATCAAGACATGGTGAGAACATGTATGTGCGTTGTACCTATTTTTTCTTATCTCACCGAGGTATGTTCATGTTGAAAATGAGAATGAATATCCTTAGTACTATAACTAAAATGGGCCACTGTCTTGAAAACCCAACTCAGTAGTGTGTATTTTTTCTTGAGGGGTTTTGTGGGTTGGGTGTGTTATCGTAGGTGAAGATACCGGTAGCATGGAGGTTTCGGTGAGTTAGTTGGGTGTTTGCCAGTGGCCTTGAGGGAGGGAATATCTTTGTGGCGAAAGTGGATAAACGCGTGTTTGGTAGTCATTGTGTTGGTTGTTACATTTTGGCGTGTTGTTTCGGTTGTACACGTGCTGTTTCGGTTGCTGACATGTTGATCATGGGTGTGTTGTGATTGGGTGAGTGTTTCACGTTTTATGGCGGTTCCAAGAGAACACTGCCCCATTGCAATGGATGATATTTAGCTAAACTTTGACGAGCAGCAGGCGGTTCCTGTCATAGCGAATAATATTTGCTGAAACAAACGTAAAAGGCGAGTTTAAAGGAGCTCAGAGCGAGCTTGAGCTCGGTCCATTGTGTTCTAGCTGAGCTCTCCATGAAATATATGAAAGCAAGCTATTTTTCGTTGCAAACGAGCCTAACACCATTACCACATGCTTTTCAAAAGTCTTTTATTAGTCACCTACACCATCATAGAAGTTCTACATGAAACAGAAAACGGCAAGCAAATTCCCGTAGAATTGACAATTTATGAAAGTTCTTGAATTTTAAAGGGCAAGTCCCACATAATAAACAGTTAAACTGTAACTAATTATATAAATCAATAGTAAAATATAATGTTAAGAAAAGATCCAAAACCAAAGGTTTTCTCTATAATCCCAAACCATTGACAGGCAATAGCCTTTCCACTGTTGCAGGAACCTATACTCTGTTGGTCATAAGTGCATTTGTGTGGCATGGTTACTCCCTATCAGTAGCTCACTGTCTTGCTTTGGCTGTTGCAGTTGGAGTCCTCGACGAAGCGTCCATCTTCCTGAGCTTGTTATGTGTCTTGGGAACCCCATGGTCATGTGAGCACTGTGTTAAATAAGTCTTGATGCTTGCGTATCAGCTATTGCAGTCTAGCTTAAGCCACACGATTGATAATTATCGGCATATCTGATCAAGTGATTTGATTCCCATGTTACATTTACATCATCCAAGTGTGGATGCTTCCCCAGAATCTGTCCTAACCTCTTGCTATCTCTTTCAGAACTTTCTTCCTTCTCTGAATTCTACCTGTGCGGATGATACAAATCATTCCCAACAGAGCATGGTATTACAGTTGACGACTCTATGCACGTTGGTGTCAACTCTGTATCCAAAGTTTACTGAGTTCTTATAAAATAATTCCAATTCTCTGTACTAGTTGCAAGACTTTTGGTCAGCCTCCACCAAGGCACCTTTGGGATAAGTCTAGTTGAACAATATATGTTGAGAAGCGTTGGTTTTGAGCTCTTATAGATGGCATGGTTCTTGAGCAGTTGGCATTCGAGAGAGAAATTTAATGTTGTGAAAAAAAGGTTAGGATAACACTATTCTTCGAGGCATGATAAATACTAACTTTTGTGTTTCTTATCAAATAACCCAATACAATGGAGTTCGACAAACACCTTCAATACAACGAAAACCTAATTATAATTGGATTTGCAAGCTCTCTTGAGAAACTAAGTAGGAAATAACTTACACAATGAGAGAAAAGTTGGATGAATCTTGTTTACAATACCACGGTATATAGATATGGCGAAGATGTAAGTTCATGAGTGTAATTGTCATTCAAGAAGGTAGCTCTTAATACTATAATATAGGTGCTTAATACTCAAGAGTTACAATCACTTCATGTGCTACTAACGAGCACGATTATCACTCAAGTAAGTAGATCTTAATAACAAGATATGACTGAAAACATTCAAGAGTTTTAGCTACTATATGTGCTACCAATGAGCACGATTATTACTTAAGTGGCTCTTAATGCTACAAACACGACTAAAAATATTTAAGAGTCACAACCACTACATATGCTACTAATGAACTCAATTATCACTTAAGTGCCTCTTAATACCACAAAACATGACTAAAAAATGCTAATGAGTTTCAGCTACCACTAATGAGCATAATTATCACTTAAGTGTCACAACATGGCTGTACCCATAACCTTCACCAAATATATTTTGCATTGATGTGCTCACTGCCGACAGTTGCATATATACCTCCCTGCTCAGATACCCAGCTGCTTTATGTTGTATTGTAATAGTTTTGGTTTTTCTTCCTGATAACCAATAAGATAGTTTTAATGAAATATAGTTGTCTTTTGTCCGTCTCACTTATAAGAAAGGCCTCCACTCCGGTGGTTCATCCTTCATGTAAACATGTAAACGAGTTGCCTACCAATCCCATCCTTGCAAGCAGATGCGGTATTGAATTTCTCTCTTGGGATCCAATAAATTTGGAATCCTACAGCATTATGGAAGAAGTTTATTGTATAATTGTCTATGTATCGTTCTTATCATACAGCATTATGGATGATATGAGAAGGTTTACCTGGCAGAGTTCTTTGTATCGTTCTTATCATATCGATCCTCGAGGATTCTTAAATTGACTCCCTCTTATAAAGTGTAACTCCTTATAAAGTGGGGATTACTATCTCCACTATTTTTACTGACCACACTGAAAAAACCAAAATTACTCTTCGACATTTCCTTCTGTTTATTCTCATGACCAACATTTCACTCGTTTTTTACCATCAGGCTAACAAAAGAAGAATAACAACAGTAAAAATAATAAAGAACGAAAAGAAGAGGACCAATAATAAAAAAATAGAGTATACTTTATGAAATTAGTTGAAATAAGAATAGATGTGACTTAGTCGCATCTCTAAACAAAGAGAGATGTGGCTTAGTCGCATGTCTCAAGTAGGGAACCTGCAGCACAGCCGCATCCCCTACCAATACATTTAATTGAGTTGCGTCTCCCGTGAATAAAGACCCGCGACAGATGAGTGTCTTTCTCGCAAGAGAGACGTGCCTTTGTTGCGTCTGTAGTCGGGACCGGGACGTTGTTTTCTTGCCGTGATTCTACCTAAAAATGAAATCGATACATCAAATAAACGACAAAAAAATATACAAATCCTAAAACCTTCGAATCTGCCTTTTTTTTCCTTTTTCTCTTCCTCTTCCCCTTTCTTTCTCTTTGTCGTAAATCTTCCGAGAAATAGGATAGGATGATCAATGCACAGAGTGTTCAAACGGTCGACTGATGCAAGGGTATCACGGGACACGGTAAAAAGAAAGGAAGGTTCGTACGCGTATCAATTATGTGTAACGTGTTCATTATCCAGATTTTGATCTTTATGCTCTCTTTCCACCTTCACATAACCGCATTTCCAAATGTTCGAACCACGTTAAGTGCATCTATATCTTCAATAGTATTCTAGATCGGAATTTTCCTTTGTGTTGCACATCAACCTTGACATCTTAAATCTACTGTGGACATCCTATGCTTATATTGATTGCTGGCTCCCAACCTCGCAGGCTTTATAGCCACCTTAGTATTTAACTTTCATCCTTTTGGGCCTCTTCCAGCTTGAGCCTAGTCCATTTCTTGGGAATGTGATGTACCAATTTCACCTTGTGTATGTTGTTTCAATTGGGACACTGAACTTGCGCTCTGTTTTGCAACTTTTGTTCTATTAAGTATTTAACATTTTTATTATGCTCTCTCCCCGTAGTTCAAACTTATTTATTGTTAGCTTCTTTCCTACTATCCTTCCATCAATATAATGTCTCATGCAAATAACGTATATCAAACTGCTGGTTCGGTCCCAGTTTCACCTTTCATGAAACCGGAATTGACGGTTCTAAACTGCTGGCTGCAGTATTTTTTGTTAGATTCGAATTTTTTTACTAATTGTCACCAGTTTTGAAACCAGCCTTGGGCCTGTTTGGTTACGGTTCAGGTCTCGGAGAAACCAGAATCGTCCATGTCTACCCACGTGAGCCACATCTATCCAATAACAGTGATGATTTGAGAGGATTTATATAAAAAACTCAACTAAAAAGAGGGTGAAAGAGATATTTTTATGATATCTAGGGCTACAGATAAGAAAACCAAAGATTTTAATTATGTTAGATGCATCAAAGATGAGGATGAAAAAATTCTAGTGGTAAATGATGATATAAGAAATAGATAGAAAACTATTTTTATAAGCTTTTTAATGAAAATAAAGATGTTAGTATTAGCTTAGGAGAGTTAGCTAAATCAGAAAAGTATATAAACCACAATTTCTACCAACGTATTCAAAAGAATGAAGTCAAAGAGGCTCTTAAAACATATGAAGGTTAGTAAATCGGTAGGACCAGAATATTCCTATAGAAGTTTAAAAAATACTACAAGAAATATGAATCACTTGTGGAGAAACCAAAAGATGCCCAAGAAATGGAGAGCAAGTACACTTATACCCATATATAAGAATAAGTGAGACATTCAGAATTGTGCGAATTATCGAGTTATCAAGTTAATGAGCCGTACTATTAAATTGTGTAAAATAATTATTAAACGTAGGTTAAGACAAGTATCAAGTACAACAAAGAACCAATTTGGATTCATGCCAGGCATATCTATTGTTGAAGCGATTCACCGTTAGAGACGTCTTATGAAATATTTTAGAGCAAAAAAGAAAGACCTTCACATGATATTTATTGATATAGAAAAAGCTTACGATAGGGTACCGAGTGAGGTTCTTTGGACAACCTTAGAAAAAAGAGGTATCCCATTGACATACATTAACCTTATAAGAGATATGTACGATGGTGCAAAAACATGTGTGAGGACTCATGAAGGAATGACAAACTTCTTTGAAGTTAATATTAGGTTACATCAAGGATCAACTTTAAGTCCATACTTATTTATAATGGTGATTGATGAGTTAACTAAACATATTCAAGATTAAGTATCTTGGTGTATGTTATTTGCAGATGATATTATGTTAATAGAGGAGTCTAAGGAAAAAGTTAATAGAAAATTGAAACTATGGAGAGAAACATTAGAAAGCAAAGGCCTCTGACTTAGTAGAACAAAGACAAAATATATGGAATGTAAGTTTGATCATTTGGTTACTTCAAAGGACATAGAAATTAAAATTGGCACACATTGCATCTCCCAAAAGAAAAGTTTTAAATACCTAGGGTCAATTTTTTAGAGTGATGGAAGAATTGATGGAGATGTTATGCATAGAATTAATGTTGGTGGGTTAAAATGGAGAGGAGCATAAGGTATTCTTTGTGATAAGAAGATACTATTAAAGTTAAAAAGTAAATATTATAGAGCAACAATTAGACCTACCATGTTTTATGGTTGTGAGTATTGGGCAGTTCATCATCAACATGTATAAAAGATGTTTGTGAGAGAAATGAAGATGTTGAGATGGATGAGTGGTCATACAAGAAAGGATCGTATACATAATGAGGTTATTAGAAACAAATTAGGAGTGACACCAATAGAGGATAAAATGAGAGAATATTGTTTAAGATGGTTTGAACATATAAAAAGAAGATCAAAAGAAGAACTTGTAAGAAGGTATGAAAAACTAAATTTAGAAAGTATTAAAAGAGGTAGAGGACGATCACAAAAGTGTTGGAAAGAAACAATAAAGAATGATCTATCTTATTGTGAGTTAACTGCTAACATGGCACATGATAGGGCTATGTGGAAACAAAGAATTCATGTAGCAGAACCCATCTAGTATGGGAAAAGGCTTAGTAGTTGTTGTTGTTTTTTGTTCTTGGAGAAATCAGCAACCTAGCTCTAATACCATGTTGATTTAACAATGATTACACAGTGTAGAATTGTAGAAACGATCGAAGACAGAATCAGGTGTTCACGATCATCCCTCAGCCACCGCCTCCTTTCTCTTCTTTTCTATTCCTCCCAAAAACTATGTTACATGGCTGGTAGGGTTTCACCTTTTAAACCAACATTCTAAATGTGTTTATTACATAAGTACCATTAATGAAGTCTAATTTAAAGGCACCTTAAAAAACTGCTACTTAAGAAAAGAAACTAACACTAATGACCATCCTAAGAACAAATGAAAAATAAAGTACATAACTAGTAGAAAAACAGCTGCTCCTATCGACTTAATCCTTCAACAATTCTTCCAAAACTCTCGGAAAAATTTAATTTCCTTGGAGAAGAATTATAGGTTTTTTGTACCTGAATGGGTGTTGTTGGTTTGTTTTCTGGTGGTTTTGTTGTCATTCGTTCCTTAGTGATGTTCATGTTCTCCACTGCCAGAACATTATTGCATTTGGATTGAGATGAACATCGAGTGTTCGAAATGACCAGCTGAGAAACCAGAGGAGGCAACATCGAATCCAACTTGGCTTCAATGCTTTCAGATGAATATGCATGCCAACATCTCCATCTTGATGAAATTTGTGTAAGGAAATATTTGACGGCTTGGATGAGATTTCCATGGTTTAACGTTCTATTATCAATAGTACCTGGAGGTTGCATTGCAATTTGATCCCTGCATCCAATCCTTTCCAAAGAAGTTTGAATATTTTGTGGTTTGACACTGTTGGAAGATGTAGGAGGCTGTGCTAGACTGGTGAATTTACTGCAGAGTCCTGGTACAATATTGGAATAAGAAACCTTAGAGGATTGCTTAGGGGAAGTCCGCATCCCCCAAAAGTTACAAGGTCTCTTATGGTTGTGTGGTGCTTCAGTGAGAGTATTTTGGGCCCTAGGTCTATGCATGACAGTATCTACTCTCCCGACTTCTTTATCCACAATCAGATCTATTTCCATGTCTTTTATCCAATCATTATTTGTGAAGTTACAAAAAAGCACCATTTTCTGTCCCTAGGACATCAGCTTGGCCGGCACCTAGCTTTGAATCCTTCATAAGGATGGAAGATGCTTAGAATGGAAGAACAAAAGCTAGACCTTACAACACGTAGTTATATGAAACAGAAAGAAGCATAGAACTAAAACCATAAACCAACAATGCATGCATAAATTATCCAAGACTCCTTTTTGTTTGCACGCACGACCAATTTTTGTGAACCTAACCATATACATGTCTCATTGCTTATACATCAAAGGTCATGTTTCAGATTTAACTGCATGAGCAATGCTTGAAACATAAGAAATGCATTGAGAGCTCTTAAAGATACCATTTCTAGAAAACTATCATGAGAAGTACACAATCCTTGTATATGCTTCCTATAGATTACACTACCAAAACCAGCAACACAAAGCCTTCTCCCACACTATGAGGGGAAGACGGCGCCATCCATTCTAAATCACCATCTTGCTTCCCCAATTGCACTAATGAAGCATAAGCACCTGGAGGGTGCACCTCTTGCAACATGGTGGAGACAAGCAGCCTTCTATGAGAAATTTACTTGGGGAGATACAAAACAAGTTTCCAAACAAAAGGGGGATTTTGCATTTGATGGGCATTTAATGTGGCAGGTCCTCCTCATTGTTAGAAAATATAATTTTATATTTATTTTGTAATTTTCTTTTCATTTAAATCATGTAAGACTCGATCGGGCTACTTGGGTCATTCGGGTCTTGCCCTTAAAGCCTGACCCATTGAACCAGTGGCACTTGGTTGCCAGGGTCACATGGGCTAGGCCCCAAGCCGTTGGGGGCCCAACGGTTATCAAGCCCTTCTGGACGTTGGGGGCTAGCTATGACTAGCCCTACCTTCCTTCTCTTTCTCTCTTTTTCCTCTCTCTTCTTCTTGTTTTCTTCTATAAATACCTCACTCATGTACATAAATAATATTAATTTCTATTATATTGTACTTTTGTTGCATATGCTTTATTATAACATTTTCTAAAGCTTTATGATTGACATTTTGAGGTGATATTCATCGATCTTCCATTGTTATATTGAAGCATCGACTTCATTACATGGTATCATAGTCTTATTTTGAAGAAATCAAGCACATCGAAAAGCATGCTAACTTGGAGAAGTTCACAACTCTTGACATTTTATATTTCAAAGTGAAGGTAACTTCGAAAAATTTGTTTATTTTAGGAATTGAAGGAAAAGAATGAAGTTTTCAAATAATACAAGTTTTTTAATATTCTTAATGGTAATCAAATTCTGCCCATGTAAGGGATCACCCTTGCATGGCTAGTTCCAAGCCCGGATAAAGGAAGAGGGTTGTGTTAGGCTTCCGATAGCTAGCGTAAAATTTTGTCGGACTTAGCATGGATTCTACGGCTTGATTATGGCTTATTTTGGATGTGTGGTTGTTGTTTACGATTGAGGTATGTTTACATTTATTACATATTATGTTATTACGCATATATGTCTATGATTTTTTCCAACAATCTTAGAGAAATAAATTTTTACCGTAGTAAACATGTCTATGACTACTACCCTCTGACCTAAGGTCGACTTGACCTTGATGCTGAAAAAGTTTGTCGGTCCATATTTTAAATGATGACAGTAGCATATAAAAATTTGGTTAACCATGTTAGGGTTGCATCTGTATATCGAGTCAGATTATCCCCAACCCAATGATACTAACCCTACAAGCTCGAATAGAATCGCCGAGTGGAAGGAGAAGGACACTCTATGCCGTTGTTGTATTTTATCGGCACTGTCAAATGTTTTATTTGATGTATATAGTTCTTTTCCTTCCATGACAACGAAAGATCTGTGGGTTGCCATTGATATTGAAGATCTCAGTCCTGAAAAATATTTCGCGACCAAGTTCCTAAAGTATTAAATGGTAGAGGAAAAGTTTGTGACCGAACAGGCCCACAAGTTTCAATTTTTATGCCATGGTCTGAAGGAAAACGAAATGGAGCTTCATGACAAATTTATTGTTATGTTTATTATAGAGAAATCTCCTAAGTCTTGCGAGGATTTCGGCCTAGATCTCAAACATAAGAAGAGTAAGATGACTCTTGAAAATAAAATGGTAGATATAGTAATAGAAGAAGATGATAGAAGTCAGAAACTCATTATGCCTGTATACAACACCTCTATAGTTAATTGACAATCGAAAGAAAACAACCTAGTGATCTTAAAGAAAAACAAGCAAAGCATAAACCAAAAGTCAAGATCCAAAAGAAACCCAAAAACAAACCCAAAGCCAAGAAACCTACGACCGCTGAAGGAGTTATGGTCAATATGGTAGTGAACATTACATCTGCTAGTGATGGGTATATATCTCTTAAATTTCGTCTCTTTTTTGTTTATGAGCTACAGTACTAGATAGTCGACATTGGGATTAATGTACATGTATGTGTTGACTAGTATCTCTTTGTGTTTTATCAATGTAGGTGAATAGTAACCTTAGGAGATCACTCGATTGCTAAAGTCAAGGGCGAAGGGCGTATGGACTTAAGTTTACTTTTGGAAAGGTTCTAACTCTTGAGGGAGTTAGACACATTCTAACGATTCGTCAAAATATCTTCAGTGGTCTTGCTTTAGTTAGGGAGGGATTAAGGTTAGATTGCAAATATAATAAAATCGTTATTCCACGACTTAATACTGTGTGTTTCATTGGGAAGGGCTATTTATATGATATAAAAGATTTGTTTAAAATTCATGTAGAACCAATTATTGATTCTTGTGTGAATTTTAAAATTCATGTAGAACCAATTATTGATTCTTGTGTGAATTTTAATGATAATAAAGCCTCTACTTATGTTTGATATTTTTCTTCTTCTGTGTGTAATGTTGAATCATCTTATGTATGACATTCTAGGTCGGGTAATGTAAACCTTGATTCTATGAAAAAAATGATAAATTTAAATATTATTCATAAAACTATCATAGATAGAAAACACAAATGTGGTATATGTGTACAAGCGAAACAACCTTTTCATACGGTTGAAAAGAAATTCAAGATTTTGGAATTCATGCACACTCATATTTGTGAATTCAATGGAATAACTAAAAGGGATAACAAAAGATATTTTATCACGTTTATTGATTATTGAAGTAATACTTTTATATTTATTTACTTAAAAGTAAAGATGAAACTTTAGAAAAGTTTCAAATATTTAGAAATAAAGCACCTTTAGTCAAGGGGTTTGCCAACATATCATTTGTTGGCATATATGAGATGGATATTTCCTTTCTCATAACCATGAACATAATAATATTTAATCATTATATGTTTGCTTTTGGAGTTATCAACCCCACTTTTAATCAGAGTAATTATTGTATTATTGTTACAATATATGACAATCGACTCATCAGTTATATCAAGCTTAAAATCATGTATGAAGCGATTTATCCAAACGGTGTTAGTTACAGTCATAAAACAAGCCACATACTCAGTCTCTTGTGTATGCAATGCTACACATCCCTATTTCTTGCAAACCCAAGAAATAGCTCTACCTCCAAACAAGAATATTTATTTAGAAGTTGATTTGTTGTAATCTTTTCTTCTAACAAAGTCAACATCTAAGTATCCTATCACTTTCAATTCATCTACTTGAAAACATAAGTTCAAGTCTTTTGTTCCTTTAAGATATCTTAACATCATTTTCACAGTTATTCAATGTTGCCAACAATGCTTACTTTGATATATATATATATATTTATAAGATCAATAACGAAGCTGATATCAGGTATTGTACATAACATTGCATACATCAATCTATCCAAAGTTTATGCATAAGGAATATTAGGCTTATCGTCTCATTCACCAGGACAATCACCCTTACTTAATTTGACGCCTTTCGCAACGAGTGTAGATGCAAACTTACATTCATCAATTTTAAATTTCTTGAGGATATAATCAAACTCCGCCCATGTAAGGGATCACCCTTGCATTGCTGGTCCCAAGCCCGGATAAAGGAGGAGGGTTGTGTTAGGCTTCCGACAGCCAACGTAAAACTTCATTGGATTTTATAACATTGATTACAAAAATTATGAGCATTGCTTTAGTGCGTCCACACCTAGCGACGTGCTGCAGAACCCGAATGCAGTAATAAGTAAGAAAGGGACACCACATTTTCGTCCGAATGTAGTGAATCAATTGCAGAGAGGGTTTTCACATCATAGACGGGTGTGGGTAAAGAAGTTAGTCCCGCTACATTGCCGTCCGAATGTAGTGAATAATTTTCAGAGAGGGTCTCCGCATTTTGAATATGGACGGATGCGAGAGATAAGGAAGGTAGTTCTAGATAATAAGATTCGTATTGATTCTTAGAATATCGGAACATTATCCTGTAAGATAATGGAGGTGATATATACTATGATTCGGAGAAAGATTCATATTCTATGTTTACAAGAGACAAAATGGGTTGGAGAAAAAGCAAAGGAGATAGAGGATATAGGTTTTAAATTATGGTACTCAGGTAAAGAATAGGCTCGAAACGGAGTTGATATTATCATAAATAAAGATTTAAAGGATAGTGTAGTAGACATACAACAATATGGTGACCGAATCATGACGTTGAAATTAGTGTTAGGAGCAGAGGTTTTGAATATAGTTTGTACTTACGCACCCCAAGTAGGACTAGAAGATAGTATAAAGACACCTTTTTGGGAAGAGTTAGATAAGGTGATTCAAAAGATTCCACTAAGGGAGATGATTTGTTTAGAAGGAGACTTAAATGGACATGTCGGTAAAGAGGCATTAGGATATCAAGGTATTTATGAAAACTTTGGTTTTGGGGATATAAATGAGGAAGGTAGGGAGATTTTAAATTTTTCTATAGCATTTGATCTCTTTATAGTCAATGCAATCTTCAAAAAACGAGAAGAACATTTAATTTACTTTATTTGTAGAAAAAAAGATAGAGCGTGTTATAAATATTGCAAGGTAATTCCAGGAGAAAGCTTAACCACCCAACATCGACTTTTAGTTATAGATTTACAAATAAAAAAATGGACAAAGAAGAAAAGAGTGCATCGAGCTATTCGAACTAAATTGTGGAACCTTAAAAGTGAGAAAGAAGATATATTTAAACAGAAAGTCCTTCAAGGAGATGTTTGGAATTATGTTGGTACACCCTGTGATACGTAGAACAATATGGCTATACATATTAGCAAAGTGGCGAAAGATGTGTTATGTGTATCTAAGGGAGGTGTACCGACACAAAAAGAAGCTTGCTGGTGGAGTGAAGTAGTGCAAAATAAAATCAAGGCAAAAAGGACATGTTACAAATTACATTATGCTAAGAAAACTAGTGAAACTTTAGAAGCTTATAAGCAAGCAAAGAAGGAAGCGAAAAAGGCCGTTAGTGAAGCAAAAGCTAAGATTTGGGATGACTTATATAAAAAACTCAACTCAAAAGAGGGTGAAAGAGATATTTTTAGGATAGCTAGGGCTAGAGATAAGAAAACTAAAGATCTTAATTATGTTAGATGCATAAAAGATGAGGATGAAAAAATTCTAATGGCAAATGATGATATAAGAAATAGATGAAAAAACTATTTTTATAATCTTTTTAATGAAAATAAAGATGTTAGTATTAGTTTAGGAGATTTAGCCAAGTCAGAAAAGTATATAAACCACAATTTCTACCGACGTATTCAAAAGAATGAAGTCAAAGAGGCTCTTAAACATATGAAGAGTGGTAAATCGGTAGGATCAGATAATATTCCTATAGAAGTTTGAAAAATATTAGGAGAAATAGGAATCACTTGGCTCACAAGACTATTTAATGAAATATGGAAAAACCAAAAGATGCCCGAGGAATGGAGAGCAAGTACACTTATACCCATATATAAGAACAAGGGAGACATTCAAAATTGTGCGAATTATCGAGGTATCAAGTTAATGAGTCATACTATGAAATTATAGGAAAGAATTATCAAACGTAGGTTAAGACAAGTATCAAGTACAACAGAGAACCACAATTTGGGAGGATTTATATAAAAAACTCAACTCAAAAGAGGGTAAAAGAGATATTTTTAGGATAGCTAGGGCTAGAGATAAGAAAACTAAAGATCTTAATTATGTTAGATGCATCAAGGACGAGGATGAAAAAATTCTAGTGGCAAATAATGATATAAGAAATAAATGAAAAAACTATTTTTATAAGCTTTTTAATGAAAATAAAGATGTTAGTATTAGCTTTAGAGAGTTTGCCAAATCAAAAAAGTATATAAACTACAATTTCTACAGTCGTATTCAAAAGAATGAAGTCAAAGAGGCTCTTAAACATATGAATGGTGGTAAATCAGTAGGACCATATAATATTCTTATAGAAGTTTAGAAAATACTAGGAGAAATAAGAATCACTTGGTTCAAAGACTATTTAATGAAATATAGAAAAAGCAAAAGATACCAGAGGAATGGAGAGGAAGTACACTTATATTTATATATAAGAACAAGGGAGACATTCAAAATTGTGTGAATTATTGAGGTATCAAGTTAATGAGCCATACTATGAAATTGTGAGAAAGAATTATCTAACATAGGTTAAGAAAGGTATCAAGTACAATAGAGAACCAATTTGGATTCATGCGAGGCAAATCTACTGTTGAAGCGATTCACCTTTTGAGACATCTTATGAAACATTTTAGAGCAAAAAAGAAAGACCTTCACATGATATTTATTGATCTAGAAAAAGATTATGATAGAGTACCGAGGGAGGTTCTTTGGAGAACTTTGAAAAAAAGAGGTATCTCATTGACATACATTAACCTTATAAGAGACATGTATGATGGTATAAAAACATGTGTGAGGACTCATGAAGGAATGACAAATTTCTTTGAAGTTAATATTGGGTTACATCAAGGATCAGCTTTAAGTCCATACTTATTTATAATGGTGATTGATGAGTTAACAAAACATATTCAAGATGAAGTACCTTGGTGTATGTTATTTGCAGATGACATTGTATTAGTGGTGGAGTCTAAGGAAAAAGTTAATAGAAAATTGGAACTATGGATAGAAACATTAGAAAGCAAAGGCTTCCGACTTAGTAAAACAAAGACAGAATATAGGGAATGTAAGTTTGATCATTTGGTTACCTTAGAGGATATAAAAATTAAAATTGGCACACATTACATCCCCAAAAAGAAAGTTTTTAATACCTAGGGTCATTTTTTTAGAGTGATGGAAGAATTGATGGAGATGTTACACATAGAATTAATGCTGGTTGGTTATAATGGAGAGGAGCATCATGTATTCTTTGTGATAAGAAGATACCATTAAAGTTAAAAGGTAAATATTATAGAGCACCAATTTGGCCTACCATGTTTTATGGTTATGAGTGTTGGACAGTTAATCATCAACAAGTAGAAAAGATGTCTGTGACAAAAATGAAGATGTTGAGATGGATGAGTGGTCATATAAGAAAAGATCGTATACATAATGAGGTTATTAGAGACAAATTAGGAGTGGCACCAATAGAGGATAAAATGAGAGAATATTGTTTAAGATGTTTGGACATATAGAAAGAAGATCAAAAGAAGAACCTTTAAGAAGGTATGAAAAACTAAATTTGGAAAGTATTAAAAGGGCTAGAGGACGACCACAAAAGTGTTGGAAAGAAACAATAAAGAATGATCTAGCTTATTGTGAGTTAATTACTAACATGGCACATGATAGGGATATGTGGAAACAAAGAATTCATGTAACCAACCTCGTCTAGTATGGGAAAAGGCTTAGTTGTTGTTGTTGTTGTTGTGAGGATATAATCAATATATCTCTCCTAACTTAGGCACGTGAGTTTAGATTCTCTATCTTCAGAAATCTTTACTCCAGGATATAAGATTTTTCCCTATATCTTTCATTTTAGACATTGAGTTTAACCATGACTTGTTTTGACAATTATCTTATTGTCATTCCCAATCAACAATATGTCATCTACATATAATGATAAGATGACAAAATGACTCCTAGTGTTCCAGACATATACATAGTGATCAAGTTCATTAGGCACAAATCAAAGTTTAATAATGACATTTTGAAAAGTTAAATACCATTGACGAGATAACTCTTTAAGGCCATATATGGATTTTTTCAACCTATATATTTTATCTTCTTGGCCTTCAACTCTTTATACTTTAGGTTGTTAAATATATATGATTTCATCTAAATCTTCATTTAGAAAAACATTTTTTTCATCTAACTGATGTAAGTCCAAATCATAATATATTGATATCACTAGAATTGTTCTTGTAGATGCAAATTTTGCAACAGGAGAATATGTCTCAATATAATTTATCTCCTTCTTTTGTGAAAAACTTTTTGCAACCAACATCGCTTTAAACTTTTTTATTTTTCTATCGACCTTATATTTATTTTTAAAAACTCATTTACAACCTACAACTTTACTTCCTTTAGGCAAATAAGTCAATTCCCAAACTTAGTTTTTCTCAATGGATTCAATTTTCTCATTCATTGCTTTTACCCAAGCTCATAATTTAGATGAGTCAATAGTCTCCTGATAGGTTAGATTATAGGTCATATCATCTAAATTCACTGAATTGCATACTTCCTCTTCAAGATAAGTATGATAATTGTTTAAGTAGGATGGAGTGACCCTAGGTATTTTATATCCACTTAAAGTTTAAGTTTGTTAAGGAAGATCATCTATGGGTTTGAATAATGATTGGTCTAGATCTACTAGATCGATAACATTCTCCTCGTTATTTTCAAGGATGTCATTCTTACTATCTTCTAAGAATTCAATATCTCTGTTCTCTATGAGTCCATGGTCCTTTAGGATATGATAAAACTAGTATCCCTTAGATCCTTTAGGATATCTAATAAATATACATCTTAAGGACCAATTGTCCAGTTTATCTCTAGACTGATCAAGGATCTTTAAATGTGCAATAGATCCCCACTTCCTTAGATGACCTAAGTTTGGTTTTCTTCCAAACCACATCTTATATATTATAGAGAATACAACTTTACACGACACTATGTTTAAAATATATACAGTTATACTTACTATTTCTTCCTATAATACCCTTGTTAGAGATGCGTATATTAACATGGACCTTGTCATATTCGGTAATGTCCTGTTATATCTTTGTGCTACACTATTCTATTGAGGTGTCTTGGACATTATATTTTACTTTGAAATACCAAAGTCTTTACAGAATTCTATGAATTCTACCGAGTTATATTCACTACCTCTATCTGACCTCAGGTTTTTTATTATATGCCCCAATTGGTTC
Source organism: Brasenia schreberi (assembly GCA_036023115.1). Lineage (NCBI taxonomy): Eukaryota > Viridiplantae > Streptophyta > Magnoliopsida > Nymphaeales > Cabombaceae > Brasenia > Brasenia schreberi. The sequence continues at coordinate 9,543,935 of JAYKKT010000061.1, read as the reverse complement.
TCAACTTCCTCCTTATATTCTTTAAGGGTCTCAGATTTATATGTTAAGATATATATATATCGAGTAATAATCGATAAAGGTTATGAAATATACCTTCCCACGATGAGATCTTATCCTAAAAGGTTCATATAAATAAGTGCAAATGATTTCTAATAAGGTTGTTCCCTTATTATTTCCTTGAGAAATATATTTTTTGTCATTTTCTCTTGTATAAAAGCTTCACATTTACCAAAAGTGTTTTCTTGAAATTTTGATAATAAGTCAAAGTCGGATAATTTTCTCAACTTTTTTCAGATTTATATGCCCCAAGTGTCTATGACACACATTTACATCAACATTAAAGGTACAATCAATATAAGTAGAAGATTCCTCTCTTTCATTTAATTTGAACAAACCTTGTTCGTCATCGAACAATCCTGAAAAAGCTATCCTTCCATTATTCCTTATACCTTACCTTGCGAGGGATAAATCTTATTTCAAAACCCTTCTTAACCAAGGCATAGACTAAGACCAAATTACGCTTTATAATTGGCACAATTAGTATATCAGTTAGAATAACTTGTGTGCCTTGTACATAAATCTTAAAGGACCCCACACCAAGGACATTTGAGAAGGTATTATTTCTCATATACATCCTATGTTCTCCTGATTTATATTCATTTAGGTCTATAATCCTTTTTTTGCTCTTTGAGATATGTCTTGTTGCTCAAAAGTCAATCCACCAATCAAATATTGGGTGATCCATGTAGAGGCATTCTAAAACCACACAGATTATATTTTGCTTCTCCAATTGACCGCGTTGTTGGGTGTTTCCATCGTAAGTTTTCTTGTTGCGGCAATCTCTCTTGTACTGGCCAATCTTTCCATAATTGAAGCACTTGACCCGAAAAAAGGTTTCTTATAATTTCTTAAAAGTTTGACTACCTTTCTTGTTATTCTTACCAAACCTTTTATTTGGTTTATTGTTTTTCTGATTTGGTCTAGAGTTTGTTTCAATCTTTTCTTGAGTTACTAGCAACTTATCATTTTTATTTCTATTAATATGCTCTTTTCAATTGCTAGTTTGAGGGGTAACACATAAAGGTTTATTTCACCTTCTAATCTCAAGGTCGTGACAACCATATTCCATGAAGGGAAAGACTATTTAGGATAGTTGATATTTGCATAGCCTCTGGGATGACAAACTTTGCTACAGCTAAGTCTCTTAGTATTACCAACATTTGGTTTACATTTCTACAACATTATCTTCTTTCATTTTGTAGGAGTTATATTTTTGTAGTAGTATTTGAACATATATTTTAGTTGTAGTATAATATTTAGCTGTTATTGAATCAAATAACTCTTTTGCAATCTCGTATTATTCAAATATCCTAATTAGGTTATACTCCATATAGGCTAGCATTATAGTTTTGGCTATGATATCATCTCTAAGTAATGTTTTGTACGCTTCTTTTCTTTCTGTTGTAGTTGGAGTAGGTGGTGGAACTGTATCCTTTAAAACATAGTTTACACCTTCAAGTGTAAGTTCTAAAGGAATATGTCTTTTCCACACGAAAATTTAGATCATTCAGTTTTTTGTTTTTGCCAACTCCGATACACAATTCTTGGAGTTCATTTTAATTTGTTTAACAAAAATAACAATAGGACAGTCTAAAAAAGAAATAACTAACCACATGTGTTAGTAGACTGCAGCAGTTTGCAACAATACATAGGTACTATTTTGAAAAATATGTCAAGTACCTATGAGTATTTTCAATTGATACTTAGATATCAATTAAAAAAACTCCTAACTTGATTATGCTATTTCATAATCAGCCAAGGGATGAAACTATAAATTTTTTCCTTTATTTCGTGCTATTGTAATTTCTCAAAAACCTTAAGGATAAACTAGAAATTTTATCCTTATGTTCTGTTTTGAAATATTTCAAAAAGACTTAGGACAGAATAATAACTTTATACTTTCACAGTCTAGTATTTCGTAATTTTTAAAAATTACCAAGGATAGTTTTGTTTTTTCACTATTAGCGGCAAAATTGTCTTTTACTCAAAAATATTTAGGTATTTTTATAATTTCACCCAATGACAATTTCGTAAAATAAAAAATAAGGTTTTTGAAAATTTGCCGAGGGTTTTTCAAAAACCGAGTGGTTTCGGTGCCCATTGTTTCATAAAATCATGGGCGATGGATGATTCAAGAAGAGAGGAGAGAGGCAAAAAAACAGAGAGGGAGAGAGAGGGAAGACCATGGTGATAGGAGAGAGAGAGAGAGGAAGAATACAACAAGGGGGAAGAGAGAGAAGGGAAGAATGAGAAGAAGGGATTGGGCAGTGCAGTGCCTCTTTATCACTCCTTCTCACCGCTTGCCTTCTAGCTGATCTTGCCTCTCCGCTTCGCAGCTTCCATTTTGGGTGAGCTTTCCGTTTCGCCTTGCCTCTTCCCTTATGGTTGAGCTTATGGCTCCATCTCGCCACTTGTCTTTGTCTTTTCTTTTTGCTCTACCTTTCAGTCGAGCTTCACCTCTGTCTTTCTTTTTTTGCTTTGCATTTTTGACTGAGCGTCGTCTCTGTTTTTCTTCTTTTGCTCTGCCTTTTCAGTCGAGCATCGCCTCTATCTTTCTTTTTTTGCTCTGTCTTTCTTCTTTTGCTTTTTTTAATTGTTTATGCTTATGTGTAGGTTCCTGACAACGATACCAATGTTAGGCTCTGATTGGCCTTGCTTGAGCTCTTCGCCTCTGTGATTGATGATGTTTGCAACAGAAAGTGTCGGGAAGATGTGCAGAGAGAGAAGGGAAGAAAGAGAGGATGATTGTAATTGGTTTCCCTTAGACGGGTTATATAGGGAAGATTTTGTATTTTTCTGAGTTCTCTTCACTGTATTCTTTGTATAATATTTATACATGGCTTCATCTTCCTGGTTTTCACGTCTAGGCTTTTCGTTACAAACCATTATATGTTTGTAATATTTTTTATTTAATTTTTGTAACGTTAACGTTTCTTTATTCTCATGTAACGTTTTACAGCCTGAGAATGGTCATTTTCCTTTACATTACGAACCACTATTTTGTTATAAAAATTGAAATTTATAAGAAGATTTTAAAAATTACCGAAATAGCAGTTTGGAACCATAGGTTCCTGTTCCAGTTTTATAAGAGATGAAACTGAAACCCAAATTGGATGGTCCCCAGTTCTGGTTCTGGTTCCACCGGTTCAAGGTTCAGCAGGTTCCTGGTCCAATTTGATTTCGGTTAGAATCGGCCATGTCTAAACCCAAGTCCATAGTCTTGTACCCAAGAAACACATGTTCATGGTATCTTGACCACATTCTCGTGTGACAATAACAGGAATTACATGTGTTTTCGTTTCGGATCCGACCACTGCCATCGCCGGTAAGGATCTCCAAAAATATTTGATAAAAACAAAAAAGCTGAAGCATTCTTCTTTGTTTTTGTTTTATGAATTTGCAGGATTTTATACCCCTATGCCAAAGGAATTGCATTATTAACATTTGACACTTAAATATGTTGATATATTTATGGTGATATATGCTTAATCTAACCGTTTTATATACTCCACGAGATTTGAATCTAAAAATGTGATTGCACTATTATGCATTAAATGCTAGTAAAAAAGTACAGAGGTATAATGTTGCCTTTTTTATCAGACGAAATTGAACAAGGACCATTCTCTCTCTCTCTCTCTCTCTCTCTATATATATATATATATATATATATATATATATATATATATATGTGTGTGTGTGTGTGTGTGTGTGTGTGTGTGTGTGTGTGTGTGTGAGAGAGAGAGAGAGAGAGAGAGAGAGAGAGAGAGAGAGAGAGAGAGAGAGAGAGAGAGAGCATTTACTGGGACAGACACATTGAGACGAGTAGGAGAATGATGTCTTTCTAGAAGGAGAATGCTGATGTGCATTTTCTCCTTTCTATCGCTGAAGCTTAAAAGCTTATGAGCTAAGCATTTCCCCAAGTTCAAATTGGGTTGCACGGGAGGGAGAGTCGAAATTGGCAACTCCAAAATGGTAAATTAGAAGGGGTCCCATGTATACAGTGGTAGACGTAAAAAAATCCTCGGGTGAGGCTAAGCTCCTCGTTAAGTTCATGTTAGGTAATCCATATATTTCTCAAAATTTTCAGACTGCCTGTATAATTTTTTCGGGTTTCGTCAAATTCTGAGTCAGGCGGTCGCCTCACCTTGCCAATCAGCAGGCCAGCCTGCCACTGTCAATGAAACCATATTCCAAGCTCTCCATTCTGCAACACATTTAGTTATTCAAGTTATATATGTGTGTGTGTGTCCGTATGACCGTGAACATTCGATTTACTTATTAAAGATGATAAGCCGTAAATTAGAAAATCAAAGTATACCCACTCAAACAGTAAAAAGTAATTTTTTACTTTTTCAATGTACACCATATTTGTTGCTTGAAGACTAGAGCTTCTCTCTCTATCTAATCTCACATGCAATCTCTCTCTCTCTCTTTATATATATATATATATATATATATATATATATATATATATATATATATATATATATATATATATATATATATATGTGTGTGTGTTTGTGTGTGTGTGTTGTATGCATCTATATATGTACATATTAGTGTGTACATTTTAAGTAGCCGGATTTCAATGACTTGAAGGTGGATTTTCATTAACCTAGGCACGCTGCTGAACTTTATCAGTAAGGTAAGAGTGAATCTCCCCCACCCACAACAAGGTGTATAAGGAGGTATGCTAAACAATGGCGCTAGTGTGGTGTTGCTGTGTGAAGTATGCACTGCTCATTGCAGTGAATCTTCTTATAAAATCAACACAAATCTTTACATTTTATCGAAATCTTATGATATTCAAAGGGAAAAGGATGCACGAAAGCAAGGCGAAACCGTCATACGAGCAGGCAAGAATCCAAACTCCCTACAGTGAATGTCGACCCTTGGGTCTGCCATAGTTGGTTTACCTGAATTAATCTGGTTTGAGATAAATTGTGCGGACCCTGAATTAATCTGGTTTGGGATAAATTGTGCTCCCGGTGCTGGTTTTCTCCATTCTCAATGCTCAAACTTGAGACCTTTGCTGAAGGGGAGCAAGTTGCCAAACCACTTTAACCAACCAACTGTGGTGGATATCCATCACAGAAGAACACATCCTGAATCTAACCTTGTCGACCATTCATTATAATCTTTGCTGACATTTCTTGATTATTGTGATCTACTTCAGGAAAAGCATAACCATCTCGACATGTTGCAAAATTCATCAAATCTAAACCGATAAATTATTGCATTTACAACTACAATATCACAGTATAAGAGGCATGCTGCCACCGTAGAGAGGCATAGCACGTCTCTCTCTCTCTCTCTCTCTCTCTCTCTCTCTCTCTCTCTCTCTCTCTCTCTCTCTCTCTCACACACACACACACACACACACACACACACACACACAGAAAACAATCTTAGGACATCTTGCAATATTCATAGCTCAAGTAACTGAAAAGCCCAGTTGCTATTGCCATGCGATCTCCCACCCACATCGTAGACATTAGAACTCAAATTTGACTGATTGTGTTTGTGAATTTTCTGAATAATCGAACGTGAGGAGGAGAGCATTCTCTATCGTGTCAGTAAAATTTAGTCTTCATATTTCAACATACAATAAAAAGGTATTTTATTTCAAGATGGTCAAAGCGATACTCATAACGCGCTTAATGTGATCGGTCCCACAGAAATGCACAATATATTGTGCAATTTGAGTCCTTTCCTTACAATGCAACACCAAGGCACATACAAGAAATTCCACTATGAGCGGATTCTCATGCGAGAGCTTTCAAAATTATCCAACCAATCAACAATGTGAACCCATGTCTCATATGATGTCAATCCTCCTAATCTACACAAGGAATTCATAAGAATTACCTCCTATTCTCATAAAACGAGAGAAAGGAAAGAATGACCTGCGTCAGTGGCGGAAATTCATCAACTTCTCTAGGCCACACTGCAATACAGAGGTATGAAGATAGCCAAATGGGAGTTAGGCTAGGTGAACATGAGTGAGCAACACGGATGAACATGCTCACCACTAATCCACCAACCTAAATGAATCCCTCTTGCACATGAAGTTGATCAATGACACTTAAACAGCATCCACCTAAGCATGCCCTGTTCACACTCTCCTTAAAGTCTTGCCGACTGAATGCCTTCGCCTCCATCCACTTCTTTTCTTAATTCTCCGCACAAGCCATCTCTTAGAAAGTTTACTCATATTCTTCTGCATGTATGCACCAAAATATAAGCTACTCAATAATGTAAAAACTGCTGAATTCATATGTAAAGAGAGCCAAAAGGGTGTCACGATGTTGATACGATCAACAGGAAACAGCAGAGAGATATTTTTGTTCAGGTATGAATTTCAAAAGCAGCATAGAATTGCGGACTTAGCCACATGCAAGTTACAAGCTTGCCCCCAGGTAGTGGCTTGGGCATTCAGTGCAATATAGCTACAAAGGGTGTGTTATGACAATTGGTATGAAAATTCAAGTATCGGAGCACCATTACATGCATATGTGAACGATTATTTTAGATTTCACAAATGCTTCACAGATGAAGATATAGGGTGTCAATTAGGGAAAGAAGACTCCAAAGCATGGGAAAGGTACATGTTTACTAACAGAAACAGTAACAAATATGTAGCTACCACTGTGTATACTTCTATGCTTTTTGAGCTCAACAATACCCTGTAATTGATCTGCTCATAAGATGAATAAAATGAAAATGTCCACCTGAGAGACACTACCTTGTTCGGAACACCATTGTCAGCACAGATCCAACACTAGAATGAGAGTTTGGTAGAAACGTTACATAAGGCATTAAGAGTATTTATGCATGTATTCATGGACGAAGATACAATTTTCACAAGAATAAAATGACCTTTTCCTAGCACAAAGTTTTAACTCCTTTCGGTATTATTTCTAGCATGCTTGGAGCAAATGCATCATTCCGTAAACACAGACCATACAATTCACTAATTGTTGAATGACAGAAAGAGTAGCATTCCTCAGATACGGTCTCCCTATTCTATAGATTTCTTATTTTAACGTTGTTTAAATTTCACACCTACTCTAATCTTAAGTCTACCATATCTTTTGACATGGCTGACCACTGTGGTTCCTCCTATATTTGCAAGCGGTCTATCATCATATTCACCATGAAACCAAAATTAAAATTAAAGCATCAACTGGATGGGCAGACCCAACTAATCTCATATTGAACTTCATATATAGATTAGATATACTAAATCCAATTTAATTTCTATTGGGTAAACAAACAGTAAGACCAAAACAAATATACACATGGACAAACACAAGTATGTATATATATATATATATATATATATGAGTAAATAAATAAATAAAAATTTCATGTAATCAAGTTGTTATAGAAAAAGTTGTTTCGACACAAAAGATAAAATGAGAGAGGCACAATTAGGGCAGCTTGGGTATTTGAAAGGTGGTCACATGGAGCTTCACTAAGAAGGTATAAGAAATTAGATAGTGCAACACTTCAAAAGAGTGATATGAAGCCCTCAATAGTGTTGGAAAAAAACAATAAAAGATGATCTTGCTTTTCCATTTTGAGTTAAACGTTAACGCCACGATACGATACATGCCTCTATATCGCCCAACCGCACTTTTCATGCCATACCGTGCGATATGGCACCGTATCGCACGATACGACCATTTTTTTTTTGTATTTTTTTTGGTTTCTGGTCTCTGTTCGCCTTTTTCGAATTATCCCCAAGGCATCCTCCGGTGGCTCTCCTCGTTGATTGTATAGAGTCTATAGATAGATTAGTCCTTGATGAGCATATGCTATACAATGAGAGATAGAGATCTATGATAATGCTCTTTACTTGATGGGTTTGCCTATAGTAATCCGCAACCGCACTAATATGTGCCTAGGTAAACCACTTATCTTCGTATTTAAGTTTTTTAAATCTTATATTTATTGTGGATTAAGTCCCTGATATTTTTCTTTTTCTACAGATGTTTGGTAGAATAGGTTTTGAAGTGATTGCCCAAACCTTAGAGATTTTGGAATAAGAGTTCTTAGTCAAACCTTTAATGCAATGGGTTGTGAAAGGAAATGGAGTATCTTTGAATATATCCACACAAAAAAGCGCAACAGGTTAGAACATAAGCAGCTTAATGACTTAGTTTTCATCCGTTGTAACATGCGTCTTCGACAAAGGTAATCTTGTATTAGTTACTACTTAAAGATTCAATTCAATATTTTGTTTGACTTTGATTGTTAATGTTATTTACTAATTATTTATTTTTTCTTTCTTATAGGCAATTAAAAACTCCGCCCATGTAAGGGATCACCCTTGCATTACCGGTCCCAAGCCCGGATAAAGGAGGAGGGTTGTGTTAGGCTTCCGACAGCCAGCGTAAAACTTCGTCGGATTTCTACAACATGGATTACAAAAATTATGAGCATTGCTTTGGGGCGTTCCCGCCTAGCGACGTGCTGCAGAGCCCGAATGCAGTAAGAAGTAAGCAAGGGCCACTACATTTTCGTCCGAATGTAGTGAATCAATTGCAGAGAGGGTTCCCACATCATGGACGGGTGTGGGTAAAGAAGTTAGTCCCGCTACATTGCCGCCCGAATGTAGTGAAAATTTTTCAGAGAGGGTCTCCGCATTTTGATTATGGACGGATGCGGGGGTAAGGAAGCTAGTCCTAGATAATAAGATTCGTATTGGTTCTTGGAATATCGGAACATTATCGGGTAAGCTAATGGAGGTGGTAGATACTATGATTCGGAGAAAGATTCATATTCTATGTTTACAAGAGACAAAATGGGTTGGAGAAAAAGCAAAGGAGATAGAGGATACAGGTTTTAAATTATGGTACTCAGGTAAAGAAAAGGCCCGAAACGGAGTTGGTATTATCATAAATAAAGATTTAAAGGAGAGTGTAGTAGACATACAACGATATGGTGACCGAATCATGACATTGAAATTAGTGTTAGGAGTAGAGGTTTTGAATATAGTTTGTGCTTACGCACCCCAAGTAGGACTAGAAGATAGTATAAAGACAGTTTTTTGGGAAGAGTTAGATAAGGTGTTTCAAAAGATTCCACAAAGGGAGATGATTTGTTTAGGAGGAGATTTAAATGGACATGTCGGTAAAGAGGCATTAGGATATCAAGGGATTCATGGAAACTTTGGTTATGGGGATATAAACGAGGAAGGTAGGGAGATTTTAAATTTTGCTATGTCATTTGATCTCTTTATAGTCAATACAATCTTCAAAAAACGAGATGAACATTTAATTACTTATAAGAGTGGCTTATCAGAAACACAAATTGATTACTTTATTTGTAGAAAAAAAGATAGAGCGTGTTGTAAAGATTGTAAGGTAATTCCAGGAGAAAGCTTAACCACCCAACATCGACTTTTAGTTATGGATTTACAAATAAAAAAATGGACAAAGAAGAAAAGAGTGCATCGAGCTATTCGGACTAAATGGTGGAACCTCAAAAGTGAGAAAGAAGATATATTTAAACAAAAAGTCCTTCAAGGAGATGTTTGGAATTATGTTGGCACACCCTATGATATGTGGAACAATATGGCTATACATATTAGGAAAGTGGCGAAAGATGTGTTAGGGGTATCTAAGGGAGGTGTACCGGTACAAAAAGAAGCTTGGTGGTGGAGTGAAGTAGTACAAAACAAAATCAAGGCAAAGAGGACATGTTACAAATTACATTATGCTAAGAAAACTAGTGAAACTTTAGAAGCTTATAAGAAAGCAAAGAAGGAAGCAAAAAAGGCCGTTAGTGAAGCAAAAGCTAAGATTTGGGAGGACTTATATAAAAAACTCAACTCAAAAGAGGGTGAAAGAGACATTTTTAGGATAGCTAGGGCTAGAGATAAGAAAACTAAAGATCTTAATTATGTTAGATGCATAAAAGACGAGGATGAAAAAATTCTAGTTGCAAATGATGATATAAGAAATAGATGGAAAAACTATTTTTATAATCTTTTTAATGAAAATAAAGATTTTAGTATTAGTTTAGGAGATTTAGCCAAGTCAGAAAAGTATATAAACCACAATTTCTACCGACGTATTCAAAAGAATGAAGTCAAAGAGGCTCTTAAACATATGAAGAGTGGTAAATCGGTAGGACCAGATAATATTCCTATAGAAGTTTGGAAAATACTAGGAGAAATAGGAATCACTTGGCTCACAAGACTATTTAATGAAATATGGAAAAACCAAAAGATGCCCGAGGAATGGAGAGCAAGTACACTTATACCCATATATAAAAATAACGGAGACATTCAAAATTGTGCGAATTATCGAGGTATCAAGTTAATGAGTCATACTATGAAATTATGGGAAAGAATTATTGAACGTAGGTTAAGACAAGTATCAAGTACAACAGAGAACCAATTTGGATTTATGCCTGGTAGATCTACTATTGAAGCGATTCACCTTTTGAGACGTCTTATGGAACATTTTAGAGCAAAAAAGAAAGACCTTCACATGATATTTATTGATCTAGAAAAAGCTTATGATAGGGTACCGAGGGAGGTTCTTTGGAGAACTTTGGAAAAAAGAGGTATCCCATTGACATATATTAACCTTATAAGAGACATGTATGATGGTGCAAAAACATGTGTGAGGACTCATGAAGGAACGACAGACTTCTTTGAAGTTAATATTGGGTTACATCAAAGATCAACTTTAAGTCCATACTTATTTATAATGGTGATGGATGAGTTAACAAAACATATTCAAGATGAAGTACCTTGGTGTATGTTATTTGCAGATGACATTGTATTAGTGGAGGAGTCTAAGGAAAAAGTTAATAGAAAATTGGAACTATGGAGAGAAACATTAGAAAACAAAGGCCTCCGACTTAGTAGAACAAAGACAGAATATATGGAATGTAAGTTTGATCATTTGGCTACTTCAGAGGACATAGAAATTAAAATTGGCACACATTGCATTCCCCAAAAGGAAAGTTTTAAATACCTAGGGTCAATTTTTCAAAGTGATGGAAGAATTGATGGAGATGTTACACATAGAATTAATGCTGGTTGGTTAAAATGGAGAGGAGCATCAGGTATTCTTTGTGACAAGAAGATACCATTAAAATTAAAAGGTAAATATTATAGAGCAGCAGTTAGGCCTGTCATGTTTTATGGTTCTGAGTGTTGGGCAGTTAATCATCAACATGTACAAAAGATGTCTGTGACAGAAATGAAGATGTTGAGATGGATGAGTGGTCATACAAGAAAAGACCGTATACATAATGAGGTTATTAGAAACAAATTAGGAGTGGCACCAATAGAGGATAAAATGAGAGAACATCGTTTAAGATGGTTTGGACATATAGAAAGAAGATCAAAAGAAGAACCTGTAAGAAGGTTAGAAAACCTAAATTTGGAAAGTATTAAAAGAGGTAGAGGACGACCACAAAAGTGTTGGAAAGAAACAATAAAGAATGATCTAGCTTATTGGGAGTTAACTGCTAACATGGCACACGATAGAGATCTGTGGAAACAAAGAATCCATGTAGCCGACCCCGTCTAGTATGGGAAAAGGCTTAGTTGTTGTTGTTGTTTTCTTATAGGCAATTAAAAAAGTTAAATAAAGAAGAAAGTCAATTTGATCCAATAAGTTTGGATAATTTTGATATATTAGAGGAGTAAACTATGGAAGATAACGAAGAAAATGCACTTCTAACCGAAGAAGACATTGCATGGATTAATTTAGAAGGAGCGCAACAACATCATCAAGGAGATGAAGATTTTGATTTTAAAGCAGAAGGTGGTGATGATCTTCCACGAGGAGAAGATTAAGATTATTTAGTTGATGATCCTGATTATAATATGTAAATGTAAATGTATTTCATTTTTTGCTTCAAAATATGTAATTCTTTTTCAATTGTTGAATAATGAATATGTACTAAACATTGCATTATATGAATTCTTTGTAATTTTCAGATTTTTTCCTTTTTCTTAATTTTTTAATATTAAATTATGATACACTACGATACGATACGTATCGTGGACCAAAACGATACACAATACGATACCAATCAAACAACACTGGTTAATATGACATATTTGAGCTCAGTGGCAATTAAGAATCTAGATAGTCAACCCTAGATGGGAATTCCTTGATGGTGACTTTGCGGTTTCAACATAATATCTTGAGGCATCATATTATTAACATGTAGCAGAAGACATCCATGCAAATAAGGTATGGTCGTGCATGTTGTGTTGGAATAGCATAGACAATACAACTTCAGAGGCTAGGCTCATGGAGCTGGCCTGAGCTGCAAATGCAATCCTTGTTGGCAATCACATATAAACTCTCTTTGAGAACACCATACAAGAGAACATTTCTCACATCTAACTCGCATTATTCAACTTCTAACTGCAGTCATTCCCATAATTGTGCACACAATAGTTACAAGAGCCACTACATCAAAAATCTCTACATAATCCATATACTACTAGTTCTACCTTTTAGCTACTACATACCATTCCATATTATGATCAACCTTGTCTTCACCTAATACACCCACTTGCACACCGTAATAGCCTATCTGTTAGGCAACCAGACAAATTTCAAGCATACATATTTCCACTGCAAAAGGTTTCTAATTCATCACCTGATGTCACTAGATTTGAGCAATAATTCGCCATTGGAAATGGATTTCCTATAGAAAATTAGGAATGGAACCGTAAAAGTTCCATCATATAGTACGAAAACCATTCAACAGAAAAATCAAAGGTTGATTCTCTCTATATGGATTCGCACCTTTCAAAACAATGACATACTCCAACTACAGCAAGAGGTGGAAGCCATTTCTTAGAGAAGACAGCGATACTTCTAATTGCAACATGCTCATGTGTAGCTAACTGGTGATGTGGAAGCAGCCCTCGACACAGATGTATGCCAGTAAGTAGCAATGCCTGACTCCGCCTATTTCATAAAGGATTCATTCTGGTTTAACGATGGGTACACTTCATCCACATATTAATAGCTCCTATATCTAGTCTTTCATTCTGAAGGCACCCCTCACCTTTCTTACCTAAATGAGGCAATTGAGCAACTACAACCAACTTCATATCTGTCTCAATCATGCCTGCCACAGGGAACCGTGCTTGATGAATAGATTATGTGTTCAAACCAACCCAGTTTTTGAAAGATATTAGTGCTTCCATTTTCCTGAAGCTCTTTTTCCTGACCTTTGCCAACCTCAGTTTCTTATGAGTTTCCATGAAGGCTTGCTTGTATCTCCATTTGTCCACAAAAATTTTCAACTCTTGCGCTTTCTCAACAACTTGCATAGCTGCGTCAAAGAACCCTCCCTTGATCAGAGCATAGAGAAAAGCATCAATCAGATTATTGTCAAAATTAATGCCAGCGCTTTCCTTCATGAGAGATCGCTTTCTAATTTCTGTCCACAACATAAGGACACTGAAGTACTTCTCAGCAGTGCTATAACCATGGATAAGAGAGAGATAAGTCTGTTCATTTGGTTCAAACTGCAGAAATATCATTCTTCTAAAGGTCCTCCGAGCATCCTCGAGCCACCCAAGCTTACAAAAGGAATGAATAATTGAATTCCAATCATGGGTGCCCACTTTGATTCGTGGATCCATCACAACTTCATCAAGGAAAGAAGCCATCAGTTCAGGCCGATGATTCTCTGTCAAGCCAGTCATGATTGTCAAATAACTCATTTTCAGATTGGGTATCTTTGCTTCTCTCATGTCCCTGAATAAAGAGAATGCCGACTGGAAATCTTGCGTCGTCATTGATGCATCTATCAAAGCATCGTAGCTGCTCTCATCCAAGCGAAGCCCTGATGAACTGATCTCACCAACCAATTGAGCAGCTTCAGCTGTTCTGTGCTCCCGGCTATATGCCTTCAAAATCAAGGTGTAAATCCCAATCCCAATAGTCGCTCCCAAAGAATTCATCTCATCCACAATGCTATGTGCTTTATCAAGCATTCCAAGCTCCACGCAGCCATTAATTATCCCAGATCCAACACTGCAGTAAATACCAACAGATCCCTGTTCCCATTCTTGTGATTCCACAATGAGCCTAGCCAAATCCTTTATTTTACCCATTGCAATGAAGTCCTTCACAAGACTACAATATGTTTCATCATCCAAAATAGGACTATCAATTCTCTTCTCTCTAACGTTGACATTTTCATCAGCAATCGAACTAGAAGCACGTTGGCGAACTGCACCAATGACAACCTTTCTCACCCCCTCTAAATTACCCGACTTGAGATATCCTTTAATCAAACTACCATAGAACTTCTGGTCAGGAAAAACATCCAATTTCCTCATTACGCTATCCAGTTCAGAGATTTTGTCCACGAGGCCCTCAGAAGCATAGACAAACCCCATTAAAGCAAAACTTGCAGCGTCTGGAGCAATGCCCATCGATGACATCTGTTTCATGACAGACTCCGCGTCTTGAATGGATCTCGAATCACAACAACACCCTTCTAGCGCAGCATTGAAAGCGTCCAAATCAGGTTTCATGAATATCAACGATTTGTTTTGGCCAATTATCGCACAAACCTCTTCCAGAACCCTAAAGAAAGCAACTAACTTGTCATTTTTCCTGGCTAGCTCGACCAACGCAGGTCCCCACAAACCAAAATCTACATAAAAAGAGTTTTTGAGCATGGTTTTCACCACAGCAAAAGCAGGGAGCACCATATTTGCCTTTCTCATCGTTTCCAGCATGTGTTGCACGGTTTCACGCGTCACAAGTTGTGGGTTTCTCTCCAAAACGAAAACAAGCGCAGCAAACGCCCGTTTAAGATTGTGGGAACCATTGAAACGGCATAAATTTGTAATGAGAGAGTTGGTCAGATGCTTACTTGGAAGACGGGATCCTGATGTGAGGGATTTGAACGCTTTCCAAGCTTCGTCAGTACTGTGATTCTCTAGAGATTCTTGCGGCTCTTCCTGAAGGAGAGATTCGTCGATGGGTTTGGGACCGAACGGCGGAGATGCATCTGGATTAAGGGTGGGGAGGTTTTCAGGAGACTGCCGTATTAGCGAAAAGACAGAGGGTCGTAGAAAGGAATAAAGCTTTTTCGCGTCTGAGTTCGAAGAGAGGAATCTGACGGTAGGGATAGTGAGTCTGCGGGGGGAGAAGAGCAAGAAGAGAGCCCTACTGCGCATTCTGTTGAGAGGTGTCCGTTGGGAAGCTTCCGTTTTCCGATCGCTTTGTTGAGGGTCGAAGGGCAGGGCGAGTCTGTGTGTGGTGTAGACATGTCCGGTTCCGGTTAGTCCGGAACCTTGAACCATGTCCGACTCTGGTTAGCCCGGAAACTGGAACAGCCAACTTTTGTTTGAGTTTGGAGCTGTCAGTTTCAGTTTAGAATCTTCAAATTTATAAAAAAAAAATACTTTTTATAAAAACCATTTAAAATACGAGTACCGATAACTTGAAGCTACTTATTTTAGCTTGGATTCAGTTTTGTATAGTTCAGTTTGATAATTTTCCAGTTATAACCTATTTTTGCTCACCCACACCCGGGTGAGCCTTCGGCAGTCACGAACTTGAGCTGCCAAATTCCTAAAAACAATGACGGATCTAGAAAATCTTTCGGAGTAAAGCAAATAGCACTATGAAACTGTTTAGAGCAGCTTGAACTATACACTATGACTAAGGTTTTCAACCATGAGATATTGTTTTCCAGTTACTTTTCAATCGGGTGAGTCAGGCACCTCGCCTTGGCTCAACGTAGATCCGCTACTGCTTGTGGGAGCAAGATCTCGGTTAGAGTTATATATGGTATCACAAACATGTTATTTAAATTTTGTACTTGAGGTCATGTTCGTGGTAATCTTTTCCTCTTTGCATACAAACCACGTTAACATAAACACAAACACAACTCAATTTTTGTGTTTAAATGTACATGTTGCATTTTGCAATACTACATCATAATATATAATATATATTATTTATTTATAAAGAGAAAGAGTGATTGGATCTAACGTTACCCACTCACGTTTTACTATTGTTTTTTTAGGATTAATATTGTACTTTATTAATTTTCAAAAATCTTAAAAAAATTTAAAATCACACTCATTACCAAAAAACACTCAATATATATTTACATACACATTATATATATATATATATATATATATATATATATATATATATATATATATATATCAAATACGAATTGCATAATCGGTTCTGGATCCTCTAATCTTCGGGTCTATCATCTATGTAAAAGTACGCCTCTTACCCGCTCAACCTCCGAAGGTACGTTCGTAAATCCGTAGCCCACCAGTCATCTATAAAACCGAAACGACTCGGCCCCGTTCTTGTTCTCGTTTTTCTCTCGCCCTCTCTTTCCTGCGTCGGAAATCCTAATTTCCTCCCTTCCTTCGATTCGAAACCCTACAATCAATGGAGTCCGAGAGATTCCAGATCTTCGTCGAGTTTCCGTCACTCCGACGTCACTGCCGAGCTGTTGAGGTAAGTCCTAACCAGACTCTCCAAGATCTCAAACGTACCCTTCTCCCAATTCATGAAACCCTAGCCTCGTTCCACTTCTCGCTCAACGGTAAAACACTAGATGACTCTTCTCGAATCTCCGATGCCTCTATCCGGCCGCTCTCTACACTGATCTTCCGGCTCAGGGTGGTTGGTGGCGGAGGCGATGGTGGCGCCACCGGCGCCGAGTCTCGGGACTGCTACCTCAATATGTATGCTACGAAGAAGCCCGATAAGGTCGATCCGAACGAGACTAGGCTCTCTATGTGGACAACATGCCGGCTCTCCGGCGAGCCGCTGAAGCCGCCCTGCGTGATCGATCAGCTGGGAAACGTCTTCAATAAGGAAGCTCTCGTTGAGGCCCTCTTGGGAAAGAAGCTCCCGAAGGAATTCGGTCACATTAAGGGTCTGAAAGGCATGATACCAATCCATCTCACGGAGATTCCTGGAGTGGAATTTGACGATTCGACCTTCAACACTCGGTTTCAGTGTCCGATCTCTGGGCTCGAGTTGAACGGAAAGTACAAGTTTTTTGTTCTTCGGGGTTGTGGGCATGTACTCAGTGCCAAGGCAATAAAAGAGGTTCACTCGTTAGGATGCCTTGTTTGCCATCGGGGGTTTGTTGAGTCGGACAAGATTGTGATTAATGGTGATAAAGAAGAAGTCGAGGCTTTGAGGTTGCGAATGGAAGAGGAGAAGAGAAAATTGAGGGAGATGAAGGAGAAGAAGGTGAGAAACGGAGAGGTTGACAGTAATGGGTCGGACCAATTGGTGAAATATGTAGGGGGTGTTGGTGGTGATGATCGCTGTGTTCCTGTTTCGTGTAACAAGAAAAGGGCTGAAGAAAATGGGAAGATTGTGCAGGTGGGTGACGCCGGAAAAGGTTCCGATTTGCCTATAAAGCGTCTGAAAACAACCACTAAAACGCCTGCCTACGCAACTACGGAGGTTTACCAGTCCATTTTCACTTCTTCAAAGAAGTCAAATTTCAAGGAGACGTTTAGCTGCAGATCGCTTCCGCTCGGTAGAAACTAATTCATTATGCAGACTTAAAAGTCGATGGTCGCTGAACTCGGTTTCTTTTTGGTGTTTTTATTTGTAAACTTGTACCATGTGATAACAGATTTGGTAGTAATGAATGAAAATCTCCACATATTTGTGGTTATATTTTCTTTGAAGTGTTCATCTTGGTAATTGGTATATATTTTTTGCTTCTTCTGTATTCTGCAGCCATAATGCAGCTCTATTTTAAAGTTGCATGGCGTTGGATGGCCAATGTGATCAAGATATTGAGAATTGTCCTTTAAGAGACGATCTAGGATTTAATTGATGCTTATACGGTGGAGATCTGGAAAATCTATGAGACCAATGAGTAAATAATCTTCTTTTATAATTTACAACACACACAGAAGACATCGTAAACATGAGATGGGCTTGGAAACCCATGAGATAATGAGGCCTTCCCTCATTTATATACATGATGAAAGAGACAGAGTTAGAGCTAGTCGAGTAAGCTGTTTGAGCTCTCTAGCTCTGTTAACTTCAAACATAAAAATGACACATTCATAAAGTACAGAAGTGTACTGATTTAGGGAAATTTTCCAACTAGGAATTTTTATCCTAGAAAAACTAGTCGTAGGAAGAACAACATACAAGGAATGTCCATATAAGCTTGACCGCCCTCATCCTAATGCTTCTTTCGTCACCTGCAATCGCTATCTGGATGAGTTTTTGTGAAATTGAGAGGAGAATCAAATAGGTACAGAGAACCTTGATTGTATGAACGTGCATGAATGGAAGTTGTAAGTTCCCGACACCAGGGGGGTATGCTGGTATTACATTCTCTTCCATGTAAATTTTGCAAAAGCTTCAAAAATTAATGAGAGTTCTTGAATGGAAGAAGCCACACAAAAATAAATAAGCATCGTAGTGGTAATATTACAGAGCCGAACTTACTTACACCAATCAGTACCTGTCGGCCTTGTCCAGATTTACGATTATCTCTGCTCTGGCGACTTTCATGATCACTTGGATTCTCCTGAAAGAGTGAGTTCATATGTATCTTAGCTTCTAAACCAATCACTTCTTGTTCTTGAGAAGGACGAATAAGTGCACATGTTGTAAGGATTAACTGCATTGATATACTGTCACACAGAAGATAAAGCCATCAACAGTTATATCTGAATCATGCTTACTCGGTGACATGGTTTACATTTTTGAAGAGTATGTACTCCATAAACACAACATTTACAGCTGCAAAATCGTAATTGACATTTTAGCTACTGATTCACACAAGATAACAGTTATTATCTCTCAATCATGCTTATGCAAATCGGCAACATGGTTTGCATTTTCAAAGGAAAAGTAATTGTCACGTAATCTACACAAGTTCTTACTTTTTTGGCACAATCAACATGCTATTTTATATATGGACCAAACCATCTGCCATCTGTGTAGTCAGGTAGAATCTGATACTAACATTGTTTATGATACTAATGCAATCTATAATCTTCTTGCCAATTATCTGGTACAAGGGGTCCTTCTACCAAATAACTCAGAACTCCATCCTGCTTCCTTGTTTAAGCCCCTATCTTTCATCAATCTCCTCGTACTTTCTGCATCCTCCCATAGTCCGCCAGCTGCATAGACATTGGAAATCACTAAATTTGTTGAGTTTGTGGGTTCCATAGTAATCAAATGCTCTGCAGCTATTTTTCCTATGACAACATCCTTGTGGACTAAGATAGCTCCAAGCAACGCCCCCCACAATGAAGCAGTAGGCCTTATGGGCATACTGCAAACAGGTTCGTATGCCTCTTTAATCATTCCAGAGCGTGCAAGGAGGTCGATGACACAAGCATAATGCTCCTCCCTTGGCTTGATTCTGTAGGCATCGATCATAGTATCAAACCACTGCTTCCCTAAATCTGCCATTCCGCCATGGCTGTATGAACAAAGAACACCCAAGAAAGTAACATCATTGGGCTTCACGCCACTCCTTTCCATGTCTTGAAATAGTTCAGCAGGCTCTTTTCCTAGGCTATTCTTCCCATATCCAGTGATCAAACATGTCCAAGAGATCACATTTCTCTCTTGCATCTCATTGAAAGCCTGGTTTGCATCTTCAATCGCAACCGACTTTGCATACATATCTATCAAAGCATTTGACAATGCAGTATCATGATTAGATCGACGTTTCACTAGAGCATGAATTTGCCTGCCCATGTTAAAATTTGCTATATCTGCACATATACCTAGCATTGAACAGAGCAAGATACCATCAATTCTCATCCCTATCGTATGAATGTCACCAAACAGCTCTATTGCTTCACTGCTGTTCCTCTTATCATGTATATATCCAGTAATCAAGGCAGTCGAAGAGACCAAGTCTTTCTTTTCCATAAAATCATACACAAGCTTCGCATCTTCTAAAGCTCCACATTTAGCATATGCATCAACCAGAGTCCCACAAACAATATCATGTGAATCACAATTTAATTGAACGGACAGTCCATGAATGATCTTAACATCATCTACAGTTCAAGAACGGCAAGTTGCCCTGAGAGCACTTCCAAATGAGTATCGGTCAGGCTGCATTCCTTCAATCAACATCGATCGAAACAATTTCAATGCCTCACAACGAAAACCTTTTCCTGCATATCCCCCAAGCATAGTGTTCCATGAAACAAGATCTCGCTCAGGCATTTCCTCAAACACGCACAATGCATCTTCAATTCTTCCACATTTAGCGTGTAAATCAATAAGAGCACTCTGCACAAAAAGATTTCGGTAATATTTCCCCTTCACGATGCAACCTTGAATCATTTCGCCCTCCCGTAGAGGCACCAATTTCGTACAACTCACTAGTCTGAACGCCCATCTCTTATAAGCGTGAACACGTTCAAAGCTTCCCTCGGGCAGCCGCATCGAGAATATCCCGAGACCAACGCGCTACAAGCAACCACATCTCTTTCAGGCATTTGGTCAAACAACTCTCGCGCAGATTTGATATCACCGTTTCTACAGTGAGAAACTACAAGATCGGTCATCACATTTGCATTTGTTCGAGCGGCATTTGTATTGGGGATCAAGACGATTCTGTGCAAGAGACTTTGCGGAAAGGAGAAATGCATTCTCTCTCCCCCTCTGAAGAAAAGCATCACAGAGATCCGCTCCCGTGATGTGTCTGGTTCAGGAGATAGGTCCTCGACTTTCTTCAACATCCCCCGGTGCTCATCTTCCTACGGAGTATGGTGACCCCCAAAACAACCCCCTCTCAAGAGATTCTCAAGTGTTGTCTCACGCGTAAATTCTTGCATGCGTCCTAACAAGGTAAGATCAACATTACTGTCATTCTTGGTTGTTTAACAAATATTTGTTTCGTAAATAGATAAATTAGGTAAGATCAACATTAATGTTTTATATATTGATTGTTTCCGTATTATTTTCATCTAAAAATACAATTGAAAACTTAGAGTAAATCCAAAACTGGGAATTTCTACAACTTAGGTCCAACAAGCCTTAATCTAATTAGGTTGGATCCATGATTAGTTTTCCCAAGTTACAACCCAGATCAAGCTCGTTGGCATCCATAGATTTTTCCTGCGAACCTTACCACCCAAGTGTTACACGTGATTTGACATGATTGAGCATGAACGCCGCCAATCTTGCTATGCCTGACTGAAATCGGGAGGTCAACATGCTTGAACACAGGCTGGTCTCAGTGCTTAACTTTAGAAAATCGAATTGAACCGTGCTATGGCTAGAACCAAACAAAACAAAATCTAACCGTGCTCTGGCTAAAACTGAACCGAACCGCCGGTTTCAGTTTGGTTCGGTTTTAAACCATGATTCTATTTATTCAAGGGTTTTGCTAAATACAAGTATTATGCCGTCAAGATTATTTAGAATTACGGTCCATATTTTATATGTGTATGAAGTTATAAAACTCATACATATAAACCTAAACTTGTAAAGAATTATATCAATATAAGTATTATATATATATATATATATATTCACATTATGTATAAGGTTGTAAAAGTCATATATATAAACTTATAAAGATTTATATTTACGTGTATATAAACTATATATATTTATATGTATAATGATTTGGTCCTGTTCCAGTACTGCAATCGTAAACCAAACTATCAGACATCTAGAACGGCCGTAGGAACATGGGTTACTGTTTGTGTCACCACCTTGTCCCCAATGGTCGCCGAATAGCTTTATTAACATTAACAATGCAGTTTACTGGTCATCCAAAAGTCGTAGAAATGAAGATGGCTTTCTTGCCTTTGATATTGGTATGAGAGATTTAGGGTCATTGCTTATTGTTTCCCTGACGAAGAAGGAAGCTTTTCTGCAGTTTCTTCGTTTTAATATTGCTACGGTAAACATGGATGTGTGGTTGATGAAGGAATATTGAGGAGCAATGGGTGAAAGAATATACACTGGAGATTATGCAAACCAGCAAAGCTGCATGGATTCGGTATCGTTGAACTGAAATATCGGTTGGTGATCAGATCAATACACTTCGCGAAACCCACACCCATAGAAGAACATAGTGTGGGTCTAATTGCTCTTCTGATTGATGAGAGACGATTCTACGGTCTAGAAACACATGAGAATGTCGGACACCTCTACAATAGAACCAAATTTCGACTGTTGTCGTTGAGCTTATTCCAACCGTTAAGAACAGCCGGAATAGAATTTGATTCATCTTAGGTAGTCCGTCATCTCTTATCTTTCTGAACAAGTAGTGGTCTTCCTCAGCTTGTTAATTTCCTCTGAGAATCAACTATGTTAACCTTTTATCTACCAATTATGATATTATGATCGGGGCAGCCATGGATACTTGCTCATTTTTCTCACAGTAGTTAATGTCATGGCGCCTATTTTTCTTTTTCGTTTACCTGAAAATACTTTCGAGCTTTTTTATCTATACCCGAGCCCTAATTTGTGACGGTACCTGCCGGAAAGAACCTGAAACTTAAATACTGCCATCTACCTGGTCGAGCTGGTTGGGTATGGGTATGGGATGAGTTCAGGGAGGCCGAAGCCTAATACACACACCCACTGTCCCACACACATGCATGCACCCCAAGTTCTTGAGGATTCAGTGCTGTGGGCAACATGTAGCATAGCTCGCATCAGACTTGGGAAGGTGATATCCGGAGCAAAATCAACAGTAAATTCGGATTGGAATTATCAGCACGGATTAATTGATTAAACATCAGAAAATGGCAGCAAAAAAGGATCAACTAACTATTGAGTAAGGATTAATTAATTAATGCCATTGGGCCTTCATGCCTCAGGTTAGGCGAGTCCTCATTTACAATGACATAACCCCTCAACTGCCGCATTTTTAACTCATGACACCGTGAATCAAGGACATCCATCTTGCTACAAGCAAATGAGCTCCAAGATCACCTTATACGACCATTTAAATATATACCATATCAAAAAGACTAGGGCCTGTTTTAAGTGTGTGTGTGTGTGCATGTATGTATATATGTATACTTGTATTATTCTTGAAAATAGACAAGTGAATGTATGCTTTTTGAAAGTGTATTCGATTCACTTTTTGTTTTTTTTCTTTTGAACTCAAACCGTCAACCTTTGAGATGAATAGTTGAGATTTTCAAAGATGAAAAAGTACATAAAATAGCAAGCACGAGTCTCTCTCTCTCTCTCTCTCTCTCTCTCTCTCTATATATATATATATATATATATATATATATATATATATATATATGAACGACTTTTAACGGCATCCATTCCGATAAGAAGGGAGGGATAATTCCTCACCATATATAGTCGGGCAGAACATGAAACATAAACTCTATCTCAAGCATTTGTATACACAGTCTGAAAATCATAATCAAGGCACAAAATCTCTCCCAAAAATGTCAGTACGTGGAAATAACTGATTACATCTACACACGCTTATTGAAACGTATCACTAAACTTGTTCTTTTTCAAGCAGGATGGCCTATGTACGGAGTCTCACATTCTCTGTCCCGTGCCAGAATTTTACTGTCCTTGATGATCCGCATTCCTTAGACCACTCTGCAGATGGATTAAGTAGTCAAATTACAATGAAGAATTTAGCTTTTCTTTAATAAGAAAGCTCGGCTTAGGCAGACTTCTTCTACATGCATACCCAGGCCGAACTCCGGAGCTTTCGTCAGAGCTGACCCTCTAGACAGCAAACTATGCCCCTTTGTGGCAATGAAAGTTTACTTCCGGAAGGAAGAATAGTGATCTATATTTATCTATGAAAACAGTGACTTTCATATATCTAGAAATATAACAAATTCTTTTGGAAGTTCCAAAGAAAAGGATGTACATAAAAATTGTAAAAATTCAAAATGACAATACTCTAAGAATATAGCACACTAACACAAATTTGATTAATCGCTTGCCCGTTTTATACTGGAATTATATAAATCAAAGAAGGGTCAAGTATAGTATATGTTCACAAAAAAGAATCAACTTTAATGAATTAACAAAACATTTATTTTTAACTTGTATATAAAGTAGTCACAACATCAAAATACAAGTTTTAAAATCTTTTAGTAAAATCTAATTTGATTTTACATGTTAGTCAATTTTTTGGTTGTGAGTGCTGGGTAGTTAATCAACATATATAAAACGTCACGTTACAAAAGAAGATGTTGAGATGGATGAGTGGTCACACAATGAAGAGTCGTATACATCATGAGTTTATTAGAAACAAAGTGGGAGTAGCCCTACAAAGGATAAAACGAGAGAAAATCGTATAAGATAGTTTGAACATATAGAAAGACGACCAAAAGAAGTTCCAAGTATGAAAAACTAGATTGTATGTCTAATTTGATTTTACATGTTGTTAGTTCATCTAATTTGATTTTACATGTCGTTAGTCAATTGTTTTGTTGTGAGTACTGGGTAGTTAATCAACATGTTCACTATACAAATCAAGATGTGGAGATGTATGACTGGTCACACAAGAAAGAGATATATATCATGAGGTTATTAGAAACAAGTGAAGGTAACCCCAATAAAGGATAAAACGAGAGAAAATCGTTTAAGATAGTTTGAACATATAGAAAAGACGACCAAAAGAAGTTCCAAGTATGAAAAACTACTACTACAGCTACAACTAAGCCTTTTCCCATACTAGATGGGGTCGACTACGTGGATTCTATGTTTTTTCTTGTAGAATTCATGTTAACTACGACAAAGTTTTATGCTGGATGTCGGAAGCCTAACGCAACCCTCCTCCCTTATCTGGGCCGTGCAAGGGTGATCCCTTACATGGGCGGAGTTTCAAGTATGAAAAACTAGATTGTGAAAATATTAAAAAGAGAGAAAAACTAAAAAAAGTGATGGTGATCTAGCTCATCTTGAGTTAACTGCCAGCATGACCCATGATAGGACTATGTGGAAACAAAGAATCCATGTAGGACAGCCGCCTCACCTAGTATGGAAAAAGGCTTAGTGTTGTTGTATGTCGTTAGTCAATTTTCATTTTTATGAAATAGCTTTCTCCAATAAATATGACACGTATAGTACTGTATCACATGATACTTGGGACACTGTTTCTACTCCATTTTAATTTGCAATCATGCAGTGTAAACTGAAGAAAATGAGTAAAAGAAATGAAACTGCGGAAACTCACAGTTTTTTATCTTCCTTCATAAACTCACTCAGAAAATTCCCACTCAACCTTTGGTCAAAGACCATGTTGGGTATCTGCAATGAGCAAATCTTTTGCTTTAGCTTGGAAAAAACACAAATAAAATCAGAAAAAGAGAAGAAACCAAGGCTGCAACGACGTGCTCGTACCTTGTCCCCAAAGAATATCTTGGAATTGTCTGTAATGGCTTCAATGAAGCGAAGCTCCAGATATTGGGGAGTAAGTTTTAGCTTGTTAGCTTCTGCTTCTTTCATCATTCTGGAGAACTCGCATAATTAGTTTTGACAGAACAGAACATGTTATAACTTTTAATGAAACACCAGCATAGACAAAAACAGCGGCGGGTCCAAAAATTAATTTTGGGGTGAGGTGATTAATATAATATTTCAAAAAAATTCAGACCACGTGAATTATCTTTGGGACCTCGTCAGGTTTGGGTGAGTCAGCTGCTTCACCTCACCGTGAGTGGGTCCCACCATTAGATGAAACAAACAGTACTCACCGATAGTACTGGGCATCCGCAAGGCTTTTCTGCCGTGCCATATACATCTGATTCTCAATTTCCTCCTGCCTCTTGATGCTATCCTTCTCCATTAGTTTTTGCTCCATAAGAATCCTGCTAACTTGGGCATTCTTCTCTGCTTCTGTCAAAGCTATCTTCTTTTGTGTCTCAGCTTCTTTTTCAGCAACCTTTTGCTTCTCTATGGCAATCAGCACCTTAAAAATAGACAAAACTAAGATCTGAATGAAAGAGCAAAATGGATAGCTGGATGTCGTCCAAATTGAGTTGGTTAACACCAGCGCAAAAGACGATGCCAACAAGGGCAAACAAGAGAGTCTAAGAAGATCACAATCTAAGAATGGTGAAAACATAATTTATCATGTGGAGACTATATGAATCCATATGCTAGGTAGGACAATTGCAAGCTGGTTTATACAGTCACACATATGAATACGAAATAGGGTAAAAGAAAACAGTCATCAGCAGCTGGTGCGGTGGCTACATGACGTAAGTTGTCAGGCAGGGGTTATGCGTTCCGACTCCCATCAATGCCTTAAATTTGCACAAATATATAAAAGCGCAACTGAGAATAAGAAGAAAAGAGATGATGGCAGAGCCACAATTTGCTGCTTTGGCTACATATCTTTAATTTTCAGTGCCACGAAAAGGCTAGAAAACGATCTCCTGCTATGCTAAGGGCAATAGCTGGTTCCAAACCTGGATAGAGGAGGGACAGCATTTGGTAGCTGACAGCGAGTCAAACTTTGTTGGATTTTCATCATGGGAAAATATCTTTCCATCACTAATACTCTGGAGTCTATTGAAACTCCAAAGTTAAGCATGGTCTGACAATGGCACCGAAATGAATTGCCTCCTATAATGTCCTTGTGTTGTACCCTCTAGACAAACCCACTGAGGAAAATGTCAAGACTGCTCTTCCATAGACACAGAAACAATGCAGAGAGATTCAATTAACCGAATCACAAGCCAGTAACTCTAAACAAAGTTCAAGGACATAAACATCCATCGAAATAACTGGGAAGTCTGCAAGCCCCTCTCTGAAGTCACTACTTTGAGGTAATCAATTTACATATATTGTCTAAAATGTATTAGCAAAAGAGTCGATCAACTAAACATCAAAGTTATGAAACGATAAATTAGCAACCAAAAAGAATGCTTCAGCTGGACATTTAGAATTGGAATTTAACAGCAAAGTGTGAAGACTTTAAATTCTCTTTTATAGGAAGTAAGTGCAAAGTAATGTCCTTTTGCATCTCCCTCTATGGGCTGCAGCCATAAAGAAGATAGAAGGCATGGACGAGAAGAAGCTGGGGAGGACAACTCATTCAAGCACCTAGAATAAATTCCCATAGAAAAACTGCCAGGCATTACAGCCCCATCCAGATCTCATTCATCAATTATCATTAGCTATTGCCAATTCAAGGATTAAAACCATCGGACAGACTTCAATCAGCAAAGGATATTCTCAAAAGAAAACATTCCCCTTATTTAGAGAACAAAGAACTGAACGTAGATCAGGAAAGGGACATGTAAATCTTACATGGCGTGGACATCCAGTTACCATATGTAAGGAAATAAGTTTGGTATGCACATAAATTAGAGGGGGAGACATTTTATGATCGTTCCAAGTAAATGAATCATGAAAAAATAACACATTCTAGTAGCCAGCACTTGAAGAATTGCTATACAGTTTAAACGTTTATATCAAGCATTACCAACTTGGGAGCTTTTAAGCGAGTAAAAATGTTGCTACATCTGCTACAATGAATCCTTGAAAGAGTCAAAAGATTTTGTACACTATTCAATTACCTTCCCCAACTCCGCCCATGTAAACCCTCGCATGGTCACTCCCAAGCCCGGATAAAGGAGGAGGGTTGTGTTAGACTTCCGACAGCCAGCGTAAAACTTTGTCGGATTTTTATACCACGGATTACACAAATTATGAGCATTGCTTTGGGGTGTCCCGCCTAGCGACACGCTACAGAGTCCGAATACAGTGGAAAAAAAGAGAGAGCAAGGGCCACTATATTTAAGCCCGGATGTAGTGAATCAATTACAGAGAGGGTTCCCACATCATGGACGGGTGTGGATAAAGAAGTTAGTCCCGCTACATTGTCGCCCGAATGTAATGAATAAATTATACAGAGAGTCTCCGTATTTTCAATATGAACGGATGAGGGGGTAAGGAAGCTAGTCCTAGATAATAAGATTCGTATTGGTTCTTGGAATATCAGAACATTGTCCGGTAAGCTAATGGAGGTCGTAGATACTATGATTCGAAGAAAGATTCATATTCTACGTTTACAAGAGACAAAGTGGGTTGAGAAAAAGCAAAGGAGATTGAGGATTCAGGTTTTAAATTATGATACTCAAGTAAAGAAAATGCTCGAAATGGAGTTGGTATTATCATAAATAAATATTTAAGGGATAGTGTAGTAGACATACAACGATATGGTGACTGAATCATGACGTTGAAATTAGTGTTAGGAGCAGAGGTTTTGAATATAGTTTGTGCTTACGTACCCCAAGTAGGACTAGAAGATAGTATAAAGACGGCTTTTTGGGAAGAGTTATATAAGGTGATTCAAAGAATTCCATAAAGGGAGATGATTTGTTTAGGAGGAGACTTAAATGACATGTCGTTAAAGAGGCATTAGGATATCAAGGTATTCATGGCAACTTTGGTTTTGGTGATATAAATGAGGAAGGTAGGGAGATTTTAAATTTTGCTATGGCATTAGATCCCTTTATAGTCAAATACAATCTTCAAAAAATGAGATGAACATTTAATTATTTATAAGAGTGGCTTATCACAAATACAAATTGATTACTTTATTTGTAGAAAAAAAGATAGAGCGTGTTGTAAAGATTGCAAGGTAATTCTAAGAGAAAGCTTAACCACCCAACATCGATTTTTAGTTTTAGATTTACAAATAAAAAAATGAACAAAGAAGAAAATAGTACATCGAGTTATTCAGACTAAATGGTGGAACCTCAAAAGCGAGAAAGAAGATATATTTAAACATAATTCAAGGAGGTGCTTGCAATTATGTTGGTACACCTTGTGATATGTGGAACAACATGGCTATACATATTAGGAAAGTGGCGAAAGATGTGTTAGGTGAAGCTAAAGGAGGTGTACCGGCACAAAAAGAAGCTTGGTGGTGGAGTGAAGTAGTGCAAAATAAAATCAAAGCAAAGAGGGCATGTTACAAATTACATTATGCTAAGAAAACTAGTGAAACTTTAGAGGCTTATAAGAAAGCAAAGAAGGAAGCGAAAAAAGTAGTAAGTGAAGCAAAAGCTAAAATTTGAGAAGATTTATATAACAAACTCAACTCAAAAGAGGGTGAAAGAAATATTTTTAGGATAGCTAGCACTAGAGATAAGAAAACTAAAGATCTTAATTCTGTTAGATGCATTAAAGACGAGGATAAAAAAATTCTAGTGGAAAATGATGATATAAGAAATAGATGGAAAAACTATTTTTATAAGCTTTTTAATGAAAATAAAGATGTTAGTATTAGCTTAGGAGAGTCAACCAAATCAGAAAAGTATATAACAAACAATTTCTACTGCTGTATTCAAAAGAATGAAGTTAAAGAGGCTCTTAAATATATGAAAGGTGGTAAATCGATAGGACCAAATAACATTCCTATAGAAGTTTGGAAAATCCTAGGAGAAACAGGAATCACTTGGCTCACAAGACTACAACAACAACAACAAACAACAACAACTAAGCCTTTTCCCATACTAGACGGGGTCGGCTACATGGATTCTTTGTTTCCACAGATCCCTATCGTGTGCCATGTTAGCAGTTAACTCCCAATATAATGAAATATGGAGAAACCAAAAGATACCTAAGGAATCGAGAACGAGTACACTTTTACCTATATATAAGAACAAGGGAGACATTCAGAATTGTGCGAATTATCGAGGTATCCAGTTAATGATCCATACTATGAAATTATGGGAAAGAATTATCAAACGTAGGTTAAGACAAGTATCAAGTACAACAGAGAACCAATTTGGATTCATGCAAGGCAGATCTACTGTTGAAGCAATTCACCTTTTGAAACGTCTTATAGAACATTTTAGAGCAAAAAAGAAAGACCTTCACAGGATATTTATTGATCTAGAAAAAAGCTTACGATAGGGTACCGAGGGAGGTTCTTCGGAGAACCTTGGAAAAAAGAGGTATCCCATTAACATACATAAACCTTATAAGAGACATGTATGACGGTACAAAAACATGTGTGAGGACTCATGAAGGAACGATAGACTTCTTTGAAGTTAATATTGGGTTACATCAAGGATCAACTTTAAGTCCATACTTATTTATAATGGTGATGGATGAGTTAACAAAACATATTCAAGATGAAGTACCTTGGTGTATGTTATTTGCAGATGACATTGTGTTAGTGAAGGAGTCTAAGGAAAAAGTTAATAGAAAATTGGAACTATGGAGAGAAACATTAGAAAGTAAAGGCTTCCGACTTAGTAGAACAAAGACAGAATATATGGAATGTAAGTTTGATCATTTGGTTACTTCAGAGGACATATAAATTAAAATTGGCACACATTGCATCCCCTAAAAGGAAAATTTTAAATACCTAGGGTCAATTTTTCAGAGTAATGGAAGAATTGATGGAGATGTTACACATAGAATTAATGTTGGTTGGTTAAAATGGAGAGGAGCATCATGTATTCTTTGTGATAAGAAGATATCATTAAAGTTAAAAGGTAAATATTATAGAGCAACAATTAGACCTGCCATGTTTTATGGTTCTGAGTGTTGGGCAATTAATCATCAACATGTATAAAAGATGTTTGTGACAGAAATGAAGATATTGAGATGGATGAGTGGTCATACAAGAAAAGACCATATACATAATGAGGTTATTAGAAATGAATTATGTGGCACCAATAGAGGATAAAATGAGATAATATCGTTTAAGGTGGTTTGGACATATAGAAAGAAGATCAAAAGAAGAACCTATAAGAAGGTATGAAAAACTAGATTTTGAAAGTATTAAAAGAGGTAGAGGATGACCACAAAAGTGTTGGAAAGAAACAATAAAGAATGATCTAGCTTATTGTGAGTTAGGGGCTCTGTTGAAACAAAGAATCCATGTAACCGACCCCGTCTAGTATAGGAAAAGGCTTAGTTGTTGTTGTTGTATTCAATTAACCCTCTCCCCCCCCCCCCCCAGTAACGAGCATCAGCATAATATCCAACTGAAACAAAAGTAGGAGCAGTACAACCGTTCCCATTATTATATGTGGCACAGGTACCAGGGCTCTTAAGATTGTTACATGCAACCACTTTCACCACCTTCTTGCATGTGGCAGCTATAAAATATGACATGTCTAAACAGACACTAGAAACTGTATATATCATGTTTCAGGTCAGAATTCCTATATTCTTTTTCATGTTTACATCAATGTCATCCAAACGTCCATCTGACTTTCGTAAACACCATAACAAGGCATGAGGTTGATGAACACTTTAAATCATTGATGGAAGATCAGATATACAATCCAAATAAAAAATCATGCCATAATAAGAAGAGGTAATACCTTAGTACGTTCCTCTTCCATTAGCTCAAAATTTCGTTTTATGCTAGCTGGTATGGTTGGCTTTGTTACACGAACACCAATAATCTCAATTCCAGGAGCATAACGTGTACAGTCACCTTGAATTGCTTCTTTCATCTTGTCATCAATCTGAATTTACGACCAATTTTTTGAAGAAACAGTAATGACACCATAATTGGTAATACATAGCAAAACTTAAGTTCATGCTTGTCCAGAAACTTACCTGATCAAACATGTCAATATAAACTTGTTGCAAAGCATGAACACTGCAAAATTGATTGATCTCATGATGAATCTTATCATATATCCATGTCTTATCATATTTTACCCCATAGTTCAGCAGTGTCTCGTAGACATATGCCTTTTGGAGACGATTTACCACCTAGAGAGTTGAAACTTAGGCATCAGATAGACAAGAACTACAAGCAATATATTATGGCATGCATCATGAAATTTAGGCAGTATGCCATGCTATGCTGCATACCTCAATCTTCTCAAAGCTAATCATCACACCGCCTTTTGTACCACAAGGGATATTCAATACCTATTAAGAAAAACACTCTGATGGTATCTGAAGAGACTGAAATACATTCTTTAAGCAAATAAAATAGTAGCTCTATGCAAAGATACAGTTAATCATACTCCCGGACATAACATGCTAAAATAAAAGTGGCATGTAAAGTCAAAAGGACAAAACGCTAAAGTAAGCCAATAACCAGATACTCTATTCTGCATGGACTACCACAAGCCACAATAGACACTGTCAACATAAACTATGAAGTTTGAGATTTTCCAATAGCGTAATAACATATTTTCCTATCTCAAAGTGATTTAAGTATCACATAAACTCCACCCGACTCAATAATGGTTTTGGTTGATAACTGATACCAATAGCAAACCTCCTCAAAGAATGGTCACAGTCTCGGGGCTTATTATTTATCTGAAAAGCGCAACTGTGAGGAAGCCCTAATTTTCAAAATAGATGTAATTATCTAGGAAGTAAACATGAGTAGAAACATTTTCAAGATTACTATCAGCGTCTATTATGACCATATAAAATTCTACCTGCCAAATTCCTTCAGAAGGCTAAGTATATAAATATATAGTAAAGGTAAATAAATCACTTGAAATGTTCCAAACCCAAGCCATTGCACACTGTTGTTGCTTTAAACCCAGAAACGTCCTCAATTAATGCAGTCATTCTCAATCAATGCTGTAACTATCACATTTGACATTATATTGATATATCATACTATTTCATAAGAATTGGGTCCAATATTTTCTTTAAATGAACAAATATAATTTCAAAATAAGAACCAAAATGTTCATAAAAAGGTAGGAAAATCAATACCGTATGACACAATAATATCGTGTAAAACGTGCAAAACACCACTGATAATAGACATATGTACCTGAACGGACCCAGGTACAATGTACAAGATCATGATATCATATCACATGGTATGCTATCATAGTTGTAACATTTTTCAACACAATACAGTTGACGTATGTCATAAAAAGTTAGCCCTGTTTCAGTGACTGACTGTTTCAGAATTCAACGTAGGTTAGTCTGCAAATGTTGTTTGGAGAAACCGATCATACAAAATTAGCAGATGTAGATAAAACTCACTCAAACAAGAAACTCTTCCCTTCTAATCATGAACAAATCATGAGCAAATACATCAGTATTATTGTTGTTGGAGTACTCCAGCACCCAAAAAGAAAAAGTTGAAGCACAAACATACACAAGAAGGATCCACAAAAATGTGCAAGTTATCCATGCCAAGACAATAAGGCCACCACCTCATGCACTCGCAGTAAAATATGATGGCAAATTGGCAATCCTTCTGCATGGTATGCATACGTAAAGGATCCGATATGAAGACCTAAAGCAGTTAAGAATATCAGGAACATTACAAGCATCGAGACTTGCTTTCTCAGGAAACATTTGAGAAGGCTCCAAAAGGATCGCTAGGTCGATCATACAAATTAAGTTTATATTCTTTATGAAATTTAACCAAGGGATCTTAAGATTGCTTTCACTGGGGCACCAGAAGGATTTTCAACATCACTAAGACTTCAGGAGAAAAATTCCTCCAGAATATCTACTTTAAAGGAAGTTGTTTGCAGAAATGAAATGTCATCACATTGTGACCTTGTGTTAAACAAAAACCAAATTACCATAAATATATAGGATTTTGTCTTAGAACCTAAAGCAATTAGAATAGATAAAAGAAACAAAGTGGAGTCTCATAAACTCAAGTGTAGATTGACGATTTGAACTAAACATATCCAGTCACACACAATTTTACATATAGGGGATAGCAGAGGCTAGGTCAAACTCAGCCTTATTAATTTCTCATTGGATTGAATAATCAAGCAACCAACTATTTTTACACAATGGTTTACTTGTGCAGAAAAGAATTGAAAATAACAAACTGAAACACATTACTCTGATTATAGTTAGGGTAGGAAGTATTGATTCTTATAGATACCTCGTCTGTCTGAATGGTTACTTGGATTGGCTCAAAGTGAGTTATGAAAGGCATCTTCAAATGGAAACCTGAGAATCCACGTCAACCTTTATTTCAGTATAATTTGTTCACATCTAATGGATTTAGATTTGATACACCCACAAACAAACCTGGATCTGTGATTGTTTTCAGAAGAGCACCCCCTCTCCAATATGCACCAACATGACCTTCTGGAACTTGATGCAAAATTGTTGCACCACCACCACCACCTTGTGATAACGAAGGCAAAGCTACCTAAAATTCTACCAGTTAGACACCATATTTAGGATCCGCATGACATACTTGAACAGAATAAAGAAGAATTTTCATATTCATAGATAGATGGAGTTCATGTGTTCTTGCAAATAAAAAAATAGCAGGGTTTAGAGAGGGGGGGAAATAAGAAGAGGCAAATATTTTGCACATGCATGAATTTGGAGAGCCGGGGTGGAATGTAAGAAAAATAACAAGTAACATTGGTTTAGGTTCAAATCCTATTGAATGAAATTTATTTACATCTATTATGTTTGGATTGCTATCACAAGGAACGTCTTCTGGAATGATTTGAATCACAGCAATTTCTTTCCTCGACGATTTTGCCCCATGAACAGACTCTACCAAATGACCGATTTCTTTATGCTCCTCAAGTAGAATTAGTTCCATCTGCACCTGAATAGCCTCCTTTAAATGGCTCCTGCGTGCTCCATGAGTTCCAGAAAACTCAACGACCCAAACGGCCCCCAAAGGAAGGATAAATTAGACATGCAGTTGCTTCACTTTCCTGAGTTCTTCCTATTCAAGAACCCGCCATTTTGCTTCCATTCTCTCTTGCAAACAATTTTCAGTAACATTTCTCCAGGATATCTTGAGTTTGGTGGTTTTGGTAGTTTAACAACTAAAATTGACCCCACTTGTGCATTCCTGGCATGAAGATTTTGCAAAGCCATGACATTCAATCGGAACCAATTCGCAAAACCAACATCTCCTTCTCCTACTCGAACAATCAACGAAAGCTCCCCCTCTTCATTGCTTAAAAAAATGTTCAGGTCAGTCGGTCTAACTACACAAAGATGAATCAAACAGAGTATGGAAAAAGGAAATTAACAAACGTATTTTACGTGATCAAATACTTCAAGAATACTTCAGGTATATGAAACAGCGTAAAGCCAGGAACTGGAAGAACATAACCAAACTAACAACACAGTGAGAAACCAACAAACAGTATGCGCACGCACACACAGAGATTTACTGCCAAAAAGAGGGCGACGAAGACCACAACGATAGCGATGACCACGAGGGGTTCGCCGGTCTGAGGAGTGGCCGGATTTCTTGGAGAGCGAGGGGGAACCACACGCTGAAGGTCGCTCCGATCCATCACTTCGAGCTCAAGGCAAGATGGGGGAAGGGGGTGTTTTTTGCAACTTTTTGTCAAAATGCAATCAAATCCGAGCCGCATGCACGATGAAATACCCGCCCAATAAAGTAAAACTTGTACCCACAGAGTTTGCTCGTCTTGGTAGGGACCCCCACTCGCAGTGGCGAGTTCGATCCTCTGGGCGGGCATGTATGCAATGTTAGGCTTCCGCCCCATTGTAACCCAAAAGAGAAAAAAGCAAAAACTTCGCACCCACCTGACTTGTACCCACAGAGTTTGCTCGTCTTGGTAGGGACCCCCACTCGCAGTGGCGAGTTCGATCCTCTGGGCGGGCATGTATGCAATGTTAGGCTTCCGCCCCATTGTAACCCAAAAGAGAAAAAAGCAAAAACTTCGCACCCACCTGACGCCCACTCGCAGGCGGCTGGGGATTCACGTGTTTGTGTTAAGCTTCGGCTTCCAATTGTAATAGAAAAACAGTAAAACTTCACTAGCAAGGAAACATTCAGCAAAGTATTGGAAAATTTTGAGACAGAGAAGCATCAACTCTTTATGAGTATTCATTCAGGGTAGACTTGATCAGGCATCCAGCTATCATAATTAGACATAGCTGGTTTCATGTAAACCAGAACTGGCAATTTAGAATCGTCGTTTCCAGATCCTCAGAACCAAAAATGGGAATTGAATTGGGACTAAGCCTGTTTCAATTTCTGTTGAGTTTTAAACCATTCAATATTACAAAAATATGAAAAAGATTTAAAATTTTAAAGATAATAAAAATTACTAAATCCACAATCTGAGACTAGCGGTGCTGGTTTTATCGTGATTCAGGTTCCAAGAAAAGTGGAGCCAAAACTCAGTTTTGGGAGTAGAGTACGGTTCGATTCTAGTCAGTTCCTGACCTGGTTCCGTTAGGATTGTAATCGTATGTTCAGTTACAAAATGGTCATGTCTACTCCGAGTATTAGTGATGAGTACTTAAAAACTTGACTCGTAAGATGAAGATCATGAGTTTGATAACGACAGGGTGTACATCTGGCTTCAGCCTCTCTTTATAACAGAATGAAAAGAATCAGACAACTAGGGACTACAATGGACTGGGCAGGAGATGGTTATCAAACTCATGATTTTCATCTGTATTCGTATATCGAGTTTGGTACTCAGAACCCCGATTTTAAACCACTCTTCCCAGCCCATCAACCATGGAGAATAGAAAAATAGAAACTTACATATGTTTGAATATATATATTGGAAAATCAGATCCTCCTACTTCTTGCCTACTCAGGTCTCCCGCTGCTTTTTAGTGGCATGTAATTTAAAAAAAAATTAAGAATTTAAAAAAATTTGAAAGACAATGTTATTATATTTATATCATTGAAAAGCAATGATTGAGATAATCACTCGATATATATATATATATATATATATATATATATATATATATATATATACATAATGTTTTTAAACTCAAAGATCAAATGTTGAGATATTTATGAAATATTATGCATCGAGAGACATTACCTATTTACTACCTATATATAAAGGGGGGTTGGTAAATACACATTTGTATTTTTTAATTCAAACTTTAATTGGTTGAAATTTGTTTGATTATACCAGATTCTCTATCTATCTAACTAAAGTAATTCTCGACAAATCCGGAGGCCTCTATGGATTTGGTCAATATGGCCATCCCCACATACCTTACTAGGTGTATGCTTTTCGAACTTGTGTTTATGGCGTTCAACTTGATGACCAGTATTAACTAAAAGTTACAATTTTGCACTCTAAGAAATGTTACTTGCCAACGAACAGCTGTACGTTTCTTCTTCTTTTTCTTTTTACAATAACATAGGTAAGCGGGCTTGTTTTATGATAAAATGGGGTTACTTCCACATAGGGTCGCCTGTTTTCAGGCATTAAAAATAACAAATTATAAAATAAAAGGTGTTATTTAGGGATGTTCATGGAACGGGATCCCTCGCTCCCTGTGGTCCAAGCCTCAAATGAGACGGATTCAG
Source organism: Brasenia schreberi (assembly GCA_036023115.1). NCBI lineage: Eukaryota > Viridiplantae > Streptophyta > Magnoliopsida > Nymphaeales > Cabombaceae > Brasenia > Brasenia schreberi. The sequence continues at coordinate 9,506,642 of JAYKKT010000061.1, read as the reverse complement.
GAGGGGCTTTTGATTTAGGGTTCGGCTAGAACAGGGACTCTGGGGACCCAGCTTGCTGCATAAACATGGGGCCTCTCTGTTAGACTCCCACCTAAAAACTTTAAAGCACTATCATCTCTCTCTCTCTCTCTCTTGGGGGATATTTGATCACACCCTATCCCTAACTCTCGGGCTTCGATTTCCAACCTTTCTAGGTCTCTCTCTCTCTCTTGCATATATATATATATATATATGCATGCACATAGACAAGCGTAATACTTGGTTTTGTTAATCCTTGAAAATTTGAAATTGTAATACTTAGAGGAAATTGTGCAACATTTTCTCACTGTTAAGAGAAAGATTGTTTCTTCAAAGAACTTGTATCTTTCAAAAAAACAATTTTATAGATGATAAATGCATTCGTAACAGGAAATTGGTTTCAAGTACATGTGTCTATTGCAATTCAAAACTGTGATTCTTTATGATATCAAACTCTTTGTTCTTCCGTCAAGGGAGTCACCCTTACAATCAAAATCTTTTTCCTCTTGAATGTATCGCATTTTTGTAATTATGTGGAGTGAATTTATTTCAGAAAGATGCTAATCTGTTCTAAATGCAAACAAGAGGTGAGCATGAGTCAAAGAAAGTCATTAATAATGTCATAGTTCACCTATGAAATTCTTAATATTCATGATGCCTCCTTTGTCACTTATGGAGTTCTTGCATTGTTGCTATCTCCAAAAGAAAGTTTTCACTACCTTTTGTTTTGTTTTGGCAGAGAGGGACAATTATCTATTAAGTGAATTGAGGAGTATGCTCTGTTGTTTTCAGCTTTCTAGCTGCAAATTATTGTTAGCTACCAGGCATGCTGGAAGAGATTTCTTTTGGGGTATATTGACTTAGTGCAATATTTTGTCAACGATAGTTGCCGAAAAATCCTAGCTATTGATATTCATCAATTCAATGAGTAAGATTGAATAAAGATGCCAATAATCATAATGATTGTAAATTGTAGGGATTGCTTCAATTGAATCCATATATAATATATGCCATATTTTGCAGGGAAATTCTAGCTTGGTGGATTATGTATTAGGTTAATTAAATTCATATGTACTGTCTAGTTTTCTCCATGAATAGTTTCTTATCTTACACTTATTTCTGGTAAGTATGATTGTCATGTTTTGTAATACACAAGCTTGCATGAAAATGGCTGAGCAAGAACAAATACCTATTGGAGCTTAAAACCTCAAGTCACTAACTAGTACATCTAAGCCATCTATTCGTCCAAACTTTGGTAGAAGTTCTCATCGATTCAACGAATCTTATTTCAATAGAGAAAATGGGCGATGGTAAAGAGTATACTCCTTGTTTAAATCTACGTGAACAAGATCAACAAGGTAAAGAAGAGTTAGAATTATTGGAAGATAACAAGGAAAAATGAAAGCTAATTTCATTGGTTTGAAACCATTATAAGAGAAAAATTTAGACATATTACAAAAACAATTTGCAATTATTATGGAAATAAACTCGAAGAAAAAACCAAGGACAAGACCAAACATTTGCATGATCAATTAAATACTTGTAAGAGGAAGAAACAATGAGATCTACATCAAATGATGATTAATTTAAAAAAAAAAGGATAGGACCACAACTATGAGCAATTGTGTATTTAATCAATAAGTGACTAGAAGAGAGCTTGCTATAATGATGATTTTATATAAATTTCTATTGTTAATCATCGAGTATGAAGGTTCACCTTAGCACTTCAACTATTATTTCAAAATATTTTTCAAAGTATAATAATATGACATCCTTAGAATATATGATTATGAGCATGAGAATACATTGAGATTTCTTTGAAGGAATAATTAGAAATTGGTATAATTTAATGTAGACTTACAAGAACCATAAAAGGTATTTATGGCAATAACAACTCTTCTCACTGATGATTTTTGAGAGTTATAAACTTGAATAATGAGGTATGTGAAGACATAAGCAAATTATGGTAGTTTAATTTATGATTTTTTTGTTATCAATGTCTTATTTATGATAAAATCATTATAGGTTCGTATATGTTCATTCTCCACATATTGTAAATGCTTAACTTTTTTTTATTAGAATATTTATAGAAAATTATCAACCTTAATCATCAATAATTGTTCTACCAATGATGTCATCATTGAGATTCTTTTGTAAAGTTTGTATGTGAGTGCTCCTTTACTTCAAGGGTCTTTATTTTGTATGAGATATGTTCATATTCTTAACCTTATTGTTGGAAAGACTGAGATAGAAGTTGATAAAATTCAAGATTATTATGATGACTAGTTGCAAGAATATAAGTTGAGACATGACAATGAAGGAGAGAAGTATAAGGCTGATGATGTTTATACGAGAAGGGAGAACAACTGAAGTTTAGAAGTCGTTAGAGATAGAGAGATTGATATGTTTAAGGATTATGATTTGCCGTTGAAAATGAGTATTAATCATGATGATATCAAGTAAGAGTTTGATCATTATTTAGATGAAAGTGTATTCTACAACACCAAATTTTGATATATTTGGTTGGCGGAGGACAAACGATGTCAAGTTTTCTATGTTACAATGTATAGTAAGATATATTCTTGCTATTTATGTTTCTATTGTAGCATCTGAATATACCTTTAGTATAAGTAAGAGGTGGATAAATCCTCATCAAAGCAGATTTATATTGAAAGATTTGATGTGTGCTCAGAATTAGTTGTGGGTAGATATTAATGGTATTGATAATTTTAATACATATATTTCTTTTATTTTGAAATTTGTAATTATTAGAAATACATTGTTTTACATATAAACCTCTACCAACACATCATTTTGTGCCTCTATGCATTGACACGAGGACGTTGATGATGATTAAAATAATTCTTAATCACCTATCACTCAAATTCAAAATATTTTATCTTATTATGAGTGATTGTACTTCAATATTATTTTGTTATAGATTGCAGAATGTTCTAGAAGTCAAAAGTAAAGAAAATATTTTATGTTTCATGTCTCTTGCCTCATCCCATATATTGGTATATCCATAAAGTTTATTCTCCTCTCCTAGATGTATTTATACTATTGTTTTGATTATGCGTCAATATAAGAATGTCTTTTTGTTAAAATCATTGCAGGTATAAGTGGAACCTGTCAAAGAAGGTTGGAGCTTTACTATTCATGTGTCAATTGTTTATAAACAAACAAACAAAAACATGTATTCACAACAAAAAGATTGTATTTGTGAATATTTGTATTTATGTGCTAACGTAACACATTGGGCTTTTGGAACTTTAGTGATGGTTCACCAAGTTTTTTATTACAAGTATCACTTATTCACTAAGATTATGTATCCCAATCTTTATTAACTCTCTAACATTTTGTATTACCATCTTTCTTTATTGTTTATATTTGTATTCGTGTGCTAATGCTGCAGTGGTTGTGACAGACACTTATGCTATCTATAGTTTATTGTATATTAGCTAATAGCTACAATTTTCATTTTGGAACCAAATGAAATGTAAGTAAACCAAATATGACAAAGATGATCAGCAAACTCTAACATGCTACATGAAACCTTCTAATTCATTTAGGATTATGAACATCTAAGGCTCATAATTTTGTAGTGCATTAAATCATTCTTGTATTATGTTCATTCTTTGTAGCACATTTACTACAGTATATTCCATGTGACCATTGTCTTCTGGTGCAGTTTTTAGATGCTATCTTAGGTAAGAAATGTCCGTGGAAGTACGACACTCTTTAACTTTTTTTAACTAATAAATTATTATACTCTAATAAGGTCATCGAAGGTATTTTATGGTGATAAGGACATGATATTAGCAAAAGAGCAAACCAATCATCCTACTGCAAAAAAAGACTTGATGTAAGTTATTTCATATATCACCATGTGAAGGTTGGTACTAAGAGTCACAGTGATCATTATTGCAAATGCCATGTAATTACGATATGATTTTGAAAACAAAGAGAAAAGTTTAACATGAGGACTCAAGAAATCCTCATCTCCAAGTCTACTTCAAGTCCTTGTTGCATTGATAATTTGTTACTTGCTTTTTTATAAGGTTTCTTAATAACTTTGTGATAGCATCATCCAATGTTGAGATTACTCATCTTGAGGTATTAAGTTCTTAATTCCTTTCTAAAAGTTATTTCAAGTGCAATCTCTTACTTTTCTCCTTTTCTTGTTATAGATAATTTTTGGCAAATTAAAACAGGAACCAGAGGAAGGACATTCATTGTTCAGTAATACTATGAGCATATTTTCTTCCCTAAATCTTTTCATGAAAGCAATCTCTAAATGAGTGCTCGCAAATCACTATGTCTTGAACAAATGATTTTGTTTCATTATTAGATAAAAAATTATATGATGGTTGTGACAGATATTTATGCTTTCGTTTCTCAGCTTTTGTTTGGTTATTAGTTTAATAGGCAGAGAAATATGAAATATGGAGTTTGTTTTGGTAATTTGTTTGAATTGTGAGTTTTTTTTATGTTGATATAACAACAACAACTAAGCCTTTTTCCACACTAGACAGGGTCGGCTATATGGATTATTTGCTTTCAAAGAGCCCTATCATGTGTCATGTTAGAAGTTAACTTGCAATAAGCTAGATCATTCTTTATTGTTCCTTTCCAACATTTTTGTGGTCGTCTTCTACCTCTTTTAATACTTTCAAAATCTAGTTTTTCATACATTCTTAAAGGTTCTTCTTTTGATCTTCTTTTTATATGTCCAGACCATCTTAAACGATATTCTCTCATTTTATCATCTATTGGTGTCATACATAATTTATTTCTAATAATCTAATTATGTATATAGACTTTCTTGCATGACCACTCATCTATCTCAACATATTCATTTTTGCCACAAACATCTTTTGTACATGTTGATAATTAATTAACCAACACTCATAACCATAAAACATGATAGGTTTAATTATTGTTCTATAATATTTACCTTTTAATTTTAATAGTATCTTCTTATCACAAAGAACACTTGTTGCTCCTCTCCATTTCAACCAACTAGCATTAACTCTATGTATAACATCTCAATCAATTCTTACATCACTTTAAAAAATTGACCCTAGGTATTTAAAACTTTCCTTTTGAGAAATGTAATGTGTGCCAATTTTAATTTCTATGTCCTCTGAAGTAACCGAATGATCAAACTTACAATCAATATATTTAGTCTTTGTTCTACTAAGTTAGAAGCCTTTACTTTGTAATGTTTCTCTCCATAGTTTCAATTTTCTATTAACTTTTTCCTTAGACTCCTCCACTAATACAATGTCATCTGCAAATAACATACACCAAGGTACTTCATCTTGAATATGTTTTATTAACACATCAATCACCATTATAAATAAGTATGGACTTAAAGTTAATCATTGATGTAACCCAATATTAACTTCAAAGAAGTATGTCATTCCTTCATTAGTTCTCACACATGTTTTTGTATCATCAAACATATCTCTTATAAGGTTTATGTATGTCAATGGGATACTTCGTTTTTTTAAGGTTCTCCAAAGAACCTCCCTCGGTACCCTATCGTAAGCTTTTTTCTAGATCAATAAATGTCTTGTGAAGATCTTTCTTTTTTGCTCTAAAATATTCTATAAGACGTATCAAAAGGTGAATTGCTTCAATAGTAGATCTGTATGACATTAATCCAAATTGGTTCTCTATTATACTCGATACTTGTCTTAACTTATGTTCGATAATTCTTTTCACAATTTCATAGTATAGTTAATTAACTTAATACCCCGATAATTCACACAATTCTGAATGTCTCCCTTATTCTTATATATGGGTATAAGTATACTCGCTCTCCATTCTTTGGGCATCTTTTGGTTTCTTTATATTTCATCAAATAGTCTTGTGAGTCAAGTTATTCTTGTTTCTTCTAAGATTTTCTAAACTTCTATAGAAACATTGTCTGATCCTTTTGATTTACCACCCTTCATATATTTAAGAGCCTCTTTGACTTCATTATTTTAAATACATCGGTAGAAATTGTGGTTTATACACTTTTTTGATTTGGCTAACTCTCATAAACTAATATTAACATCTTTATTTTCATTAAAAAATTATAAAATATTTTTCTATCTATTTCTTATATCATCATTTGCCAGTAGAATTTTTTATCCTCATCATTGATGAATGTAACATAATTAAGATTTTTAGTTTTCTTATCTCTAGCGCTAGCTATCTTAAAAATATCTCTTTTACCCTCTTTTGAGTAGAGTTTTTATATAAATCCTCTCAAATTTTAGCTTTTGATTCACTGGTTGCCTTTTTTGCTTCCTTCTTTGCTTTCTTATAAGCCTCTAAAGTTGTGTTAATTACTTGTATGATACATAGGGTTATGTGGAAACAAAGGTCTTTGTGGAAATAAAGAATATGTGTAGTTGATCCTATATAGTATCAAAAAAGTCTTTGTTGTTGTTATACAATATATCAAATTAGTAATTCACTATTTTAATGTGCCATACATGTTCATGTTTGTTATTATAAATTCTTGTAAGCCGTACTAGAGGAGTTCCATTTGTTCAGTGTTAACACAGGGGCCGGGACAGGGGTCCCTATAAGGACCCATGGGGGGAGACATTGTAGGGACTCATGGGGATCCTAGCTTTTTGTCTAGAGTTTTCATCATCCATTTTCATGGCCAACTTAGTGGTACCCTCTTGGTTTTCAAAATTGGTTCTCAAAATTGTCTCTTAATATGAATTTTTCTAAGGGTTTTAAAAAAAAGAAACATAATTGATCCTAAGTGAACAACCTCAATGTTGGTAGGATCCAACACATATACATATGGCTTAATTGTTTTTGTTGTTGGATTGGCTAATCAACCAGAAAATTTATTAAGGCCGTGTTTTCCAATTAAAAAGGTAGATGGTCACGTTGTCAATATCGGTTCTTGGCCCAACAAAATTGCTACAGGGTTGGACCTTCTCATAGTCACTCCCCACACAATTGATCCTAAGTGAACCTACTCTTGCCCCATAAGATCGACAAAAAAATTATATATATAAACATGTGATATGTTTTTTACTCATTGCTTTTCTGAGCATAACTTTAGTTTTTCTAAGGGTTTTAAAAAAAAGAAACATAATTGATCCTAAGTGAACAACCTCAGTGTTGGTGGGATCCAATCACTAACTATATATATATATACACATATAAATATGGCTTAATTGTTTTTGGTGTTGGATTGGCTAATCAACTAAAGAATTTATTACGGCCGTGTTTTCCAGTTAAAAAGGTAGATGGCCACACTATCAAAATCGGTTCTTGGCCAAACAAAATTGCTACAGGGTTGCACCAGTGGTTACATATGGCTTAATTGTTTTTGCTGCTGGATTGGCTAACCAACCAGAGAATTTATTACGGCCGTGTTTACAAGTTAAAAAGTCATCTCCGCGCTGTCAAAATCGGTTCTTGGCCAAGGAAAATTGCTACAGGGTTGCACTTTCTCATAGGCACTCCCCATTGCTTACTGTAGGTGAATGTCCTTTGTTACTAATGCCATAAAACTAAGATTTAATAGTTAAAAAGAAGAAAAAGTAAGAATTTATAAGGGGAGATGATAAAACTAAGGGCAACTCCCTCCAGGCTACATAGAGAACAAAACAGGAGAAATCGGTACAGTACCTGAAAGATAGCCCTCCTACCTACATCATATGCCAACGAACAACCTACATAATAAGGAACCAAAACTCCTTTTACAGCTCAACAAATCCCCCAGAAGAGAGAGAGAGAGAGAGAGATAACAAGGAAAAAGAAAAGGTTGATGGGAATGTTTTTGGATTCTTCTATGGCCTTCCTCACATGTACACAGCACCCTGCTGCACCAAGATGGGCCCTACCACCACCAAACTTCCCCACCTTTTTCTTTTCTATTTTCTCATCTCCCGCTTGGTTGGGTTGACAGCCAGCCATCCGATGGCTGGGAGGAAAAGAGCTGAGAGAAGGAGGCCGGTACCATGCTGCACCAAGATAGGCCCTACCACTACCAATCTCCTGCTTCGTTGGGTTGACAACTAGCCATCCTACCTCAAAAGGATGGCTGGGAGGAAGAGAGCTGAGATAAGGAGGCCAAGGCTGAAGGTGTGAGTGAAAGCCAGGCTGAAATCGTTGGTGTTCAGGGAAGAAGGGCCAGGAGTGACGCCGCCAATGATACCGGTTGTCGGGTTGGTGGAAGAAGTGGTAGGTGTGGTGCCGGAGCCAGAAGTCGTCGGAGTCCCGGCTGCACTGCAGTTCACCAAAGACAAACACACTCAAACATTGTGCAGGCATAAATCTATATACTACCAAAATGCGCTCGGAAACGTGTATCATCTTTTAATTGCTACCTAATACACAACATCATTCAGATCAAACCATATATTATCTCACACAACGACTGTCAGCGTATATAGAAAAGTTTGTGATGCGTGCAGGAATTACAGCACAGAATCTCGGATCATCTGTATCATCTTTTAATTGCCACCTAATACACAACAGCATTCAGATCAAACCATATTAGATTCTCACAAACACACTGTCAGCGTATATAGAAAAGTTTCTGATGCGTGCAAGAATTACAGCACAGAATGCCTCTTTGACAAAAATGGGTGGCTGTGGTCCTGTGGATGCTAGGCTAAATATGTGTTCTTACTTTTCTCGGCTTACACAGAGAGAGATGCATGCATATATATATAATAGATGTGTGTGTACGCAAAAAGGAAGACTAGAACGAGAGTAAGAATTGAAATCACGATTTAAGAGAACATTTGGTGCGCTGTGCATGTTCATTCTTAAACTACACTTAAAAGCCTACATGTTCAAAGGGCAAGGAGTGTCGTCGTCATCATTCTTTCAACTTCCAAGTGCATAATCATATTAAAAGATATGAGAGAGAGAATTGAAAGTAGAAAGGGCAAAGAGTAAGCTACACCACCATCTGCATTTATTCTTTTTCTTATTTGAGGAAAAGATAATAGAAGCAAAAAGAAGAAACATGCTATGGCAGGCATGCTATCGTTCCGAGAAGTCAATGATGATATCAAGAATTCAACCTACCCACTATTTGCTTTACAGTGTCGGTGTGTGTCCTACCCACTATTTGCTCTACAGTGTCGGTGTGTGTGTGTGTGTGGGTGGGGGGGTTTACAAAGGAAGGCCGAAGCCTAACAGACACATGCACCAAGAGCGGTAGCCCAACCCGCAGGGTTGCCGCTCCGTGGAAAGTAAATAACGTTGTTATAACAAGGAAAGAGGAGAGTAAATAACGTTGTTTCAGAAAAAAGATATGACACTCTGTGTGTGTATTTCTGTGTATTCGTGAGAGGGAGGCAGGTAAAGACAGCCAGACTCTTCCACCAAAAACAAACTCAATTTGGACACGGCATCAGAAACCTGCTCAAAATATCACTTCTTTTTTCTTAAAGAATGGACAACACAGTTTGATGTAATGGGCAGTGGGCAGTCATTCTCTTTTTCTTATTTCGACGAGTGGTGAAATCGGCAGGGGAAAGATTTCTCAAGAGAAGCCACCACACCAAGCTTAAGAAATACAATAACAATGCCCCAACAACAACAAGGGAGTTCTTCGACGAAACACAAGAGAAAGAAAATCAATAAGAGAATAGTGAAACCTACGCACAACCACATGGAAGAAACGACAACCATTAGTAGATGCCATACAGCCCACCGACCATATAAGAACGAGGACGTCCACCACAATAAAGTTTCTGATAAGAAACAAAAAGGCATACTAGGTCTAGTCTCAAGAGAACCCACCAGTAACTTTCATAATACTAACATGCACATTATCTGATGATGTGAGACAGGGATAAAATAAATCAGTTTGGATCAATTAGAACTGAACTGCACTATTATATGTGACTTTGTATGTGCGTGTGTGAGAGAGAAAGAGACAGAGACAGACACCTGGCTGATGAAGGGAACACACAGGAACCATAACCTGCAAATCAGGAAAATAGATAACAGTGAGTGATAAACAGTTTTATGGAAGAAAATAAGGGCTCAAAGAAGCAATCATCAAAAACAGAGACGCAGTGGCAAAACAAGACAGTGACACAAAGTTCGCCAGAAAAAAGGAAAGAAAAATAACAGGGGAAGCTCTCTCTCTCTCTCTCTCTCTCTCTCTCTCTCTCTCTCTCTCTCTCTCTCTCTCTCTCTCTCTGACTAGACTCACTTGGATCGGTTGTAGAGACGGTGGCAGTTCCACCAAAGTCACAAGATCCCGTGGTCTGACCCTTCCTTTGGAAATAGCTGTTCATGGCGTAAGAGGCATGGGCCAGCACAGTGTTGGGGCTGTAGCAAGCTCCATTCTGCTGAATGGGAAGGCAATCTGCACCCGCTCCGCATGCATAGTCCAGTGATTTCTGCAACATTTGGTCACTAACGCCGCTCGTCTTCGCAACGCACCATGTCCCTCCTTCCACCACCACTGCAAAATCGCACATTCTCAACCTTCAGAGAGAGACAGCGAAAGAGAATGAGGGAAATCTTCTCTGATCCATCCCATTCAGTTGCTAGTTCGTTTAGAACCACTTATTTTTGTGAATTTGAAAAGCAAAAAGAAAGGAACTAAAACGGCGTTCTTTATAAAGTCATTTGGAAGGCATAAAAAAGGTATTAGAAAAGCATAGGGATCTCAAAACTCTGAATCTGCCTTGACAATGTAGCCACAGAAAAGCACAGTTTGTCTCTTGAGACCAAACTCTGCCTTGTGAAAGCAGAAAATACCCGTTTCAATGTCTAACAAAAGAAAAAGGCCTCATTCCTGCCATCAAGAGGAAGAAAAGGGAAATCAGAGAAAACATTCTGCGCACCAGATGATCTTACAATCTTTTTCACTACCAGCTGAAAGTAGGGGGAGGGGGAGAGACAAACACACAGCTTCCAATTTCTACCAACCGACACAAAGTCACAGTTTCAGGCATCAAGAGGGATGAACTGCTACAGAGGATCCAACCAACTTTTTTTTTTTCTAGGACTAACAATCTTTTCCACTATTTGGGGGGGGAGGGGAGACACACACACCCAGCTTCCAATTTCTATCAACCGACACAAAGTCACAGTTTCATTCAACACGAGGGAAGGAAATGCTACAGATGATCCAAGAAATGTTTTCTTGGACTAGCTGAAACTGGGGAGAGAGAGAGAGATTGAAGGGAATGAAACCTGAAGGAGATGAAAGAAACTCTTCCAATGTAATGAATCATCAACAGCATAGAGAAGGCACCACCAAAAATCATAAAAACTGCAAAAATACTACTCAAGATTTATTTTGTTTCTCACCAGAACCAGTCACCATGGCCAAAATCAGCAGCATAGCAATACCCATCTCCACTAAAAGCTCAGAGAAAAGCGGGGATGGTATAAAAAATTGCAGGAAAAAGCGGATGAAAAGGAGGAGGAGAAGAGAGTGTAGAAGGTAAGGAACCCAGTGACTGCAAAAGCTAATGTAACGGAGAACAGAATCTTCGCAAAGGAATAAAGGAGGGAGGGCCTATTAACTTTGAGATATTCGTGAACGAGGGGTTCACACCCTAAGAGCTTCAGTAAATAAAGTGAAGTTGCGCTACTGTGGGAATGGTGACGTGGTATCTGTCTCCTTGCGCAAAAAGGAAACGTCTTTTTTCTCAATATTTTAAGTTATTTTTTAGTGTTTTCTTGGGGAAGGTGCCCCTTTTGTTCGTAGGTGTTTTTGGCCCTGTTTGGATGCTTGGATCCCCCCAACGGTCAAAAACACCATCTGGGCGGATCCATAGATCCTCTTTTTGGTAAAAGAGTTGGGGCACACCGAGGCTTGAAGTGTTTCCAACTTGAACGCTGCTGCTGCTTTTATGCACCTCAATAGCAGTTCAGTTGACATCAATCACATATCTAGATTGCTTTTAAATCTCAGCCGTCCATTTTTATGATGGATGGTAGGCGCTCCCTTGGGCCCACCAATGGAAAAGCAATAATATGGAACAAGAAAACGGCTACCGTTGCTGAGTGTTGCATTCTTACTTACTTTGCTGTGACTGCAATGTAAGTAAGAATGCAACACTCAGCAACGGTTTGTTTTATTTTATTTTATTGCTTCGCTGCTTTTATGCATCTCCTGCAGTTCAAGTGATGTTAAGGCTGGCAATTGAGGCAAGCAGCTCATAGTTCGGCTAATTTCAGCTCATCTCTGGCTTGTTCATAGTCAGCTTGTCAAACCGCATAAGCTGATCTGCTCAGCTCGGTTCTGCTTGTGGGAGCTCGCTAAATGATGCTTCTAAAAATTTCAGCCAAATTATGCCTTAAATTGTAGTAGGGTATTCGAGGTAAGGTGAATTTTAGTTTGATTTTTTTCACGAAGGAACGCTTTAGCCAAATGAAGGCCCATTTATGTGAGTTGGGCTCAAGTCTTAAAAGGATAACGGCCTGTGACACCGAGAGTTGTAGCTTAATGGTAGGATGCTCTAGCATCTTTGTTGTTGGTGGGGAGTTCAACTCTCAAGGGGTACATGCATGTTACGATTCGGCCTCCTCTTGTAAAAAAGAAAAGAAGAAGAGGAGGAAAAGAAGAAGAGGAGGATAACGGCCTGATCGTAAATGCAGACAGCTCAGCTAGCGGTTAGCTTGGCTCCTTCGCGTAGAAAATGAGCCAAGCAACAAACTGCAAAGGGCTCGTACCACCATATACCAGCCATTTCTCCTTCGTGTAGAAAATGAGCCAAGCAACAAACTGCAAAGGGCTCGTATACCACCATATACCAGACATTGTGATACGTCAAATCACATATCTAAACGTGCTTATGAATCTATACCGACCACTTCCGTGATGAGTGGTAGGTGTTTTTCACGACCCACCATGGAAAACCATTATTGCCAAATCAAAGGAACGGGAACTGCTGGTAAGTGTTGTGTTATTACTGATACTGTTGTTGCTACTTATCCTTATTTCATCAGTTTGTTATTTTCTATGCACGACACGATAATCTACGGTAAGAAGGTTTTTTAAAAGAAAACGGCTGAGATTGTACTGTATTGATGCTACCGAAAAGTAAAAGTATTCGGAAATCAGTAACGTTAGGTTTTTGTTCGGTTTCGAACGGTAATATTTCCAGTGTACAGTAAAATGCAAACAGTGGAACTTACTAGGAACTTTGGCCCGGAGTTAAAGTGGGTAAGCTTTCCTTGCACCACTGCCGTTCCCAAGCTCAGATTATGGAAGACTATGTTAGTTGGCTAGCATCAAAGACATTGAATTTTTTTTTTTGTTACAAGAGGAGGCCCTCTGGTGGTCGAACTCCTCACCAGTAGCAACGGTGCTAGAGTGTCCTGCTGCTGAGCTAACGCTGATTGTTTATCATGGACTTTAGAACTTGTGAAAATGATTGAGCTAAATGCAACTAAAATATATGTAGCCAACCTTATTTAGTATAGGAAAAGTCTTGGGTTTTGTTTTGTAGATTTAGGGAGTAAGACATTTTAATTGCCAACCCAAGTTAATTTGGTCCGCTCATCCAGTTTTGTATTTATTGAATCTAAAAAAACTCGGATTTTATATGATTTTCATTTTAAACAAACAAAGGTTGTTTGAAATTAGCCTTTCACATGTATATATGCGTGTGTGATATGCCACATCTTTTATATTATACAAGACTTTAAAACAATAATGCAGGGTACTTAGTACCAAAAAAACCTCCAACATGAAGTACCATGAAAAGTTGTTTGACATCCACATTGGTAGAATAAGAGCATGTACTAGCAAAATAAATAAGATACCAAATAAATACATTTTAAATTGCTCATGATTAATGAAACAAAACACTGTTAAAATGATCATAATTGAGTCAAATTTCACGTGTGAATCTACCGAATGAATGATGATATAGACATAATGCACATAGTTCATTTTCACATTTGGTAGTAACCCATTTAAAGATGGAAAAGAAGAGTTGAGACATTTATATTTGCATGAAAGATTTATAATCTAGGGTTTGCAAAGGCCAAAGTACCCAGATTAAGAGTGCTGCCTGCTCACTACTACCTTTGTGTGATCTGAAATTTTGTTTCCAAATCAGTATTAGAAAAATCCGGAAGGTGATGATATTAATTATCGAACTAGACATAGCTGGTTTGGAACCAACCCAGTAGTTTGAACCGTCGGTAACCGTAACGGTCTTGGAACCGTAACTGTTGAATTGGTCTCAGAACCGCAACTGTAACTAGAACCCCTGGTTCGGCTACGGTTCATGATTTTCAGAATCTGGCCTGGAACCGTCAATATTATTTATTTATATGTTTTTTCAAAATTTTCATATCACAAACGACTTGCTAGTTCAAAGACATGGCGCTACTTTCATTCAGCCCGGGTGAGGAGTTCGACTCTCAAAGTGTGGAAGATAGGATGAACATGAAAGGGTTAACTACGAATCCGAAACCCAAGTAGTCACTAACCACTTGTTAGCAAACTCTCCCCGATCACTATTGTTGGTGTGGAGTTCGATCCACAGAGGAATCATGCCCTCTCTTTTGAAAATAAAACTGTTTTAACTAGATCGTTGATGGTTCCGATATTGGAATTGGAACTACTCTGAAGACGGTTTCATAACCGAAATCGGAGTTGGCCCCTGACCGGTTATCCAGACCTGATATATTTGTGTCTAACATTATGGGATATTGTGCATGGTGCATATTCGTGTAAAAAAGCGTTCTTGACATAGTAACCACGATTGAATAGCGATTGAGAAGACGATCAATCGGACTTGAAATGGGCTGCATTTCGCTTCCAACCAATGCCAAAGAGGGAGAGAGAACCTAACCGTGATGCATCCGATCGATTTGCAAAAACAGAGATCCAATGGCAGGAGCATGTTTGAGAGAGACAGATAGAGAGAGACCGGGGGGTGAGAAATAGAGTGAACCACGCGAGAGAGAAGCAAAAAAGAGGGAAATTTTCTGGCAGGACCTTGCTATGGTTGTTCTCAGCATGCCGGAATATATTAATAACAGTCGGAATTACAAAATACGTATTTCCGATTCTTATATTCTCATTTTTGTGACTGTCTAACAATCGGAATAAGCCCAATTTATTTCCGGCTGTTTGCGATACTCGGTTATGTTTCCTCCAACAGTCGGAATTGTCACAGACGTTACAGTGGCCATTCTCGGTAACTCAGTCCGATAACGGTTGGATTGGCCATCCAGACCATTACCATGACAGGAGTTACAGATAAAGCCTATAACCGCCGGACCGTTACCGGATTTTTTTGTAACAGTCTGGATATAGCTGCTCAAATAAGGGAAACCCAATGTGAAAAACCAAGAGACGAAGAGTAGGCACTGCTATATAAATAAGAGCAGTGCGTATACAGAATAGACTAATACAAAACAACATACAAAATACTCTCTTTGAAAGATCGCTCTCAGGAAACCTCAAACAATCCGCAACATTATTTTCCGCTGTAGGTTTCATCCGAGAGATTGAAAAAAGAGTAGAAGTCAAAGGACTCTAACAACTGACGAAGAAAGGTGCAGTAAGAGCTTCAGGCGATCTCAAAGCGAGCAGTCGAAGCTTCAGCCGATCTCCATCACTCGTATCAGGGCCTCGTTGGTGACCCTATTAAAAAAAAAAACTCAAATCAAGTACGCATTTTATAGGAAGAGAGAGAAGAAGAAAAAAAAGGAAAATGAGGAGAGGTTAAAGGCAGTCGACCAGAAAGCCAGACAGTCCCAAGAGGCAGTCGGTCAGAAAGCCAGACAACTCCTGAAAGGCCAAGTGACAGCTACAGTCGGCCAAACGACAGAAAGGCAAGAGACAGCCATAGTCGGCCAGAGGCCAAAAGGCTAGAGACAGCCACAGTTGGCGAGAGACAATCGAAAGGTTAGAGACAATCGTATGCGGCCAAACAACCGAAAGGCAAGAGACAGTCGCGGTCGACCAAAAGGCCAGAGACGGCTGCAGACGGAAAAATAATGAAGGTCGTCAACCATAGCTAGGAAAGAAACAACGCCCGCCGGTGACGGCAGCCCACGCCCCTCCCTCTCTCTCTCTGGAGTCTGAAACAGACTCTCTCTCTCTTCATTTAAAGTCCATATCAAAAACTGTGGGCCGAAACCAGCGGTTTTTTGAAACCGCCCTCGTTTTGGAAAATCGTCAGCGGTTTCATAGAAACCGTCTCAAGCAACGGACTGGAAAGTTTCTTTCTGCCTGGGCCAGATTTTAAATATTACGAAACTACCCCGATCAAAAAGATTATTCTGTCCTTATTGAGCAAAAAGTCTTTTTTACCCTTCAGAAGTTTGTGAAAATTACAAAATACCGACCTATAGTTTTACGTTACTGTCCTTCCTGGTTTGTGTTAATTTCCTTTCTGCTATCGTGTCAAAAGACAGGTTTGTTCCTGTACTTTTGAGAAAATTACACATTCGAGCTAAGGGGTAAAATTACAGTTTTAATCTCGATTAGTCATAAATTTTACAGAAATACCAAAGAGTAATTTTACGAGTCTATCCTTAGGCTTTTCAAAAATTTCCAAAAGTGGACAGACAGTTAAATTTATAGTTTTACCCCTGGTATTATTTGAAAAATACCAAAGGTAAATTTTTTTGAGAAAATTACAAATTTGTCCCAAGTTGCTTATAAAATATTTTTAATTTATTTTTATGATATTATACATCGTTCTAACATAGTCATTGCTATGTGTGTTTTTGCTTTATTTTTATTTCCTTTTTAAACTGTCTAATTGTTATAACTGTGAAACACATAAAAATGAGTTCTAGAATATGTATGTCTGAATTGGCAAAAACTAAGAAACTGAACGGTTTGAACTTCCAAACATGAAAGAGGAGAATCCCACTTCCTCTAATACTTGAGGGTGTTTAGTACGTATTAAAGGAAATCATGCGTCCGCCACCACCATATGCAATTGAGCAACAAATAGAAATATATAAAATATTTTTAAAGGATAACACAATAACAAGGATAGTTATGTTGACCTACATGGAGGATGACTTGATTAGGGTCTTCGAAGAATATGAGACCGCAAAAGAGTTGTTTGACTCAATAACAGTTAAGTATGACACAATTGCAAAATTACATGTGGAGTTGCTACTATAAAAATACAACTCCTTCAAAATGAAAGAAAGAGATAATGTAGTAGAACATGTAAACTACATGTTAGTAATGACTAGGGAGTTAGCTGTTGCAAAATCAGTCAACGCAGAACCAATGCAGATATCAACTATATTAAACAGTCTACTCCCGTCATGGAACATGGTCACCACTGCCCTCAAATTAGGGCATGAAATTAACCTTTCTGAATTGCTCCTAAAACTAGCAATAAAGCAAGAACATATGATAAAAAACAAGAAGTTTGATAAGAATAACAAGAAGGGCGATCAAAATTATAAAAAATCACAAAAAACCGCTTATCAGGTCAAGTGTTTCAATTATGGAAAGATGTGACACTTTAAGAGGGATTGCCATAACAAGAAAGGTGGAGGAAACAACCCACAGCGCGAACAGTCAGAGAAGTAGGACATAATCTGCGTGATTTTATAATGTTTATACATGGACCACCCAGTGACAAATTGGTGGATAGACTCCGGAGTTACACGACACATCTCAAAGACAAAGAAATGGGCAATGAACCTGAAAGAATACAAACGAGGCTAACATCGAGTATATATAGGTAACAATACCTTCTCGGATGTTTTGGGTATTAGGTCTTTTAGGATTTATGTATAAGACAAACATATTGTATTAACTGATGTATTAATTGTGTCAACTATAAGGCGCAATCTGGTCTCGATTCCTACTTTAGTAAAGAAAGGTAATAAGTCAGGTTTATTCCTCGGAAGGTGATTGTGGGAAAATATGGGAGAATATTATTCTTTGGAAAATTTGATGTAGAATATAGACTGTTTAAATTATATGATAATGAAATTAATACTTCTTCTTCTTATATTGAGTGTGCCTTTACTGTTGATGTGAATATGTGGCATAAACGCCTTGGGCATATAAGTCTGAAAAAATTGAGGAAATTATCCAACTTTGACTTACTACCTGGATTTGAGAAAAATACTTTGAACAAGTGTGAAACTTGTATACAAGGAAATATGACAAGGAAAGTTTTTCCCAAGAAATTAACAAGGGCAACAACCCTGTTGAAAGTTATTCACACAGATTTATGTGGACCTTTTAGAGTAAAGTCACATCGTGGAAAAGATTATTTTATAACCTTTATCAATGATTACTCTAGATATATGTATTTATATCTTTTGACATATAAATCTGAGACATTGGATGCTTTTAAAGAATATAAGCAAGAAATAGAAAACCAATTAGGGCATTCAATCAAAGTCTTAAGATTAGATAGAGATGGCGAATATACCTCGGCAGAATTTCTTAAATTTTGTAAATACTTTAGTATTGCAAAGCAAAATACAATACCCAGGATACTTCAATAAAATGATGTAGTTGAGAGATACAATATAACCTTGTTGAATATGATAAGGTTAATATTGATTGATGCCTCTCTACCAAGGGTATTTTGGAGAGAAACAGTAAGTACAGTAGTTTACATACTCAATAGAGTATCGTGTAAAGTTGTATTCACTACACTATATGAGATGTGGTTTGGAAGAAAACTCAACCTAGGTCATCTCAGGAGGTGGAGATTTATTGCACATCAGTCTAGAGATAAGCTATACTGTAGGTCCTTAAGATGTATATTCATTGGATATCCGAAATGATCAAAAGGATATCGGTTTTATCATAAGGACCATTGACTAATTGAAAGCAAAGATCTTGAATTCTTAGAAAATACTAAGAATGAGATCCTGAAAAACAATGATGAATGTGTTGATGATCTAGTATACCTAGATAAATAATCTTTTAAGCCCATATAAGATCTTCATAAAATAATCGAAACTTTAAGTGGACATAAAAGGTCAAGGGTCATTATGTCCTACTTAAAGGATTATCACACTTATCTTGAAGAAAAAATGTGTAATTCGGTATATTTAGATGAGTTGACTGATAACTTAACTTATCAGTAAGCTATGAACTCATATGAAGCATCAAACTAGGAGAAAGCCATGGATGAAGAAATTGAATCCATTAAGAAAAATCAAGTATTAAAATTTATTGATTTGCCAAAAGGAAGGAGAGTCATAGGCTGTAAATGGGTTCTGAAAAAGAAATACAAGGTCAATGGAATAATTGACAAGTTTAAGGCGAGGCTGGTCGGAAAGGGTTTTTTACAAAAAGAGGGGATAGATTATGTTGAGACATATTCTACAGTTGCGAAATTTGCATCCATAAGGATAATCCTCGCAATATCTGTATACTATGATTTGGATTTACATCAATTAGATGTAAATACTGTATTTTTAAACAGAGATTTAGGTAAAATCATATACATGCAGCAACCCGAAGGATTTGTGGTTGAAGGCCAAAAAGATAAAGTATATAGGTTAAGAAAATCCTTATATGGTTTTAAAAAGTCACCTCACTACTGGTATTTGACTTTTCAAAATGCTATTATAGAACTTGGGTTTGTGACTAATAATCTTGATCACTGTGTATATGTCGGGAACAGTGGGAGCCTCTTTGTCATTCTATCATTATATATAGATGATATATTATTTACTAGAAACGACAACTAGATGATTGTGAAAACTAAGTCATAGTTGAACTCTAAGTTCGAAATGAAGGATATGGGGAAGCATCCTATATCTTGGGAATAAAGATCTCTCGAGATAGAGAATACAGACTCTTATGCCTGAGTAAGGAGAGATATATTAACTATATCCTCAAGAAGTTCAAAATGGGTGAATGAAAGTTTGTTGATACATCTGTTGCAAAAGGGGTCAAAATAAGTAAGGTTGATTGTCCCGGTGAAGGAGACGATAAGCCTAATGTTCCTTATGCACAAGCTATGGGTAGCTTGATGTATGTTATGCTGTGTAGAAGACTGATATTAGCTTTGTTGTTGGTCTTGTAAATATATATCAAAGTAATATTTGATGACAACATTGGATAGTTGTAAAAAAGATTTTATGATATCTGAAAGGAACAAGAGACTTGAAGCTGTGTTTTCAAGCATATAAACTAAAAGTGGTAGGATACTCAGATGCTGACTTTATTAGGAGTAAAGATGACAGCAAATCAACCTCGAGTCAAATATTCTTATTTGGAGGTGGTGTTGTTTATTGAGCATGCAAGAAACATGGTTGTATAGCATTAAATACACAACAAACTGAGTATGTAGCTTGTTATATGACTACAATAAGTGTTGTCTGGATAAGCCGCTTCATACGTGATTTGAAATTGGAAATAACCGATGAGCCTGTTGTTATTCACTATGATAACAATGCAGCAATTACTCTTATCAAGAGTGGAGCAGATTGCTCAAAAAGCAAGCATATAATGGTGAAATACTATTATGTTCAAGATATGGTTATGAGAAAGGAAATATCCATCTCATACATGCCAACAAATGATATGTTGGCAGACCCCTTGACTAAAGAATAACAAAGGAATTTTTCTCAAAACATATTACAAACATGGGTTTGAGGTATGTTTGATTGTTCTGTGGGAAAATAACCACACAATGGATAAAATGTTGTGTAGGAAAATAACCACACAATGGGTATTGATTGCAATAACAATCATGAATTGACATTACTAGGTAAACCTTGGAAAAGTAAGAGAAAAAACAGTATGTCAGTAAACTCAACTCGAATGGCTAAGTGAGAGATGTTACAGATGTTACAGTGGTCATTCTCGGTAACTGAGCCTCGTTAGTGGCTGGACTAGCCATCCAAACCATTACCGTGACAGGAGTTAAAGATAAAACTTGTTACTGCCGGACTGTTACTGAATTTTCTGGTAACAGTCCGGATATGGTTGCTCAGATGAGGAAATCTCAATGTAAAAAGCTAAACATGTATTAAAACAAAAAAAGCCTTCTTTGTGAGGGAGGGGGGGGCATGGGATTTATAATTCTTTTGCATTGAGATTGAAAGATATATGCATTTAACCTTTCCAAAACCTATGTGGAAAGGAGTTTGAAATGTGATTTGTTTCAAAGGGATAAAATATGTTTCCTTCATGACTTTGCTAGGATATGAATTAATTAAGAAGCTTGCATGAGTTGAATTAAATGAGATCTCCAACAGATGAGAAGCTTGCATGAGTTGTAAATAATATGATAAGTAAATTGATCTCTGAGATCTCCAGCAATTTTCTTTGGCTAGAAGCATTCCAAGAATGCACATGACAAAGAAACTATATTACACCCTAGATACCCTTTTGAGGACCTTATGGTAATGTACTAAAGCATAGGTCCTTCCATGTTACCGGTACTTTATAAATAAGAGAAGTGCGTATAAAGAATAGACTGATATAAAATAACATACAAAATACCGTCTCTCTGTAAAAGGTCGTTGTGAGGAAACTTCAAACAATCCGCAACGCCATTTTCTATTACAGGTTTCATCCGAGAGATTGGACAAAGAGCAGAAGTCAAAGGACTCCGGCAACCAATGAAGAAGGGTGTAATAGGAGCTTCAACTGATCTCAAAGCGAGTAGTCGGAGCTTCAACTGATCTCCATTAGGAATAAGCCCTTTTTTCGAGTGGTGGGTCTTTGATATAAAAAAATAAAATGAAAGCTAAAAATGACCATCCGCGATTTGTATAGGGTCAAACACAAACCACTGTTAACACCCTCAATGCCAACTAGAAGGTGTTCCTCACTGCTATTAAAGCATTTAACATGGTAGTGGCAGATAAAAAAAAATTAGGGTGGGGTGGAGGCCGGAGCTCCATGTATATCGCATTGGATCTTAGGCTATGCCATAGCAATACACCAACTTTCCCACTTGATATGTCATGTTGTGTATTAGTTTCTGTGGATTTTTTTTTAATGGCCAAAGTTATGATAATATTTATGTTCTTGATCCATCATTTTTCACACTTATCTAATTAGATTCCAGGTGACGAATGTTGGCATTCGTTCATTAAATTCGATGATTGTAATGCTTGACCGAATCTATAAGAGAGTTTAAGCTGATGGATAAGAGAGGAACTCTATGACTTAACACAACCAATAAACACATAGAGAGGACAAGTTGTTGGCATGAATTTTTCTGAATATTGCACACTTTAAAAGCACAGAGGTAACTTCCAATAGTCACAGACCTTCATGTCTAGTGGGTAGACCCGAAAGAACCATGAATACAAGCACCAGTTTGATACTGGGTATAAACGTCCCCGGCCTATCAAACAAACACAATCATGCGCATGCACACACATAGAATTTTAGTATCAGACCACATTTGCAACAAAGATGGAAGATAGAGATGCAGATGGAAAATAGAGATATAACTCGCAACCTTATTTGTATGTATCATGAAACAAGGCCCTGTATTAGGTAACCTCTAATTTAAAATGATCGTTAGGAAGTGCCAAGTAGAGATGGCAATGGAGCTTGGATCTTCCCGGTTCGCTCGCTATTACTAAGGGAATCCTTGTAAGTTTCTTTTCCTTCGCTTATTGATATGCTTAAACTCAGCGGGTGGTCTCATCTGACTTAGGGCCGCTAGGCTGGGAGTATTGCCCCCTCATAGTTCATCTTGCACTAGGGCATCGCGTGGTTGGATGACTAAAGGTGTTCTATCGCTTGCCCCAATGCAACGAGCCGCAGGCCTTTTATTTCAATCGACGATGCCAATGGGGGCAGCAACGCCATTCCTCCGTCTGCCTCCCAACCCTTCTCGAATTCAGGAAGGGTGTGGGAGGAGAGCGACACATAGCGTGACGTCTAGGTGGGTGTGCCCTCGATCGGGTGGTCTTGGGCGCAACTTGCATTCAAAGACTCGATGATTCACGGGATTCTTCAATTCACATTAAGTATCGCATTTCGCTACGTTCTTCATTGTTGCGGGAGCCAAGATATCCGTTGTCGAGAGTCGTTTAGATAGACAGAGGCAAAGGTCAACCCCATTACCATGGGTGCAGGCCATTGCTCTTTGTTGGTATTGTCCTTGACGCCTGTGGCGCCGTTTTGCTTGTTACGACCGCAACGACATCCCCACCATGCGTGCCCCGATCGGGACCCGGGGGTCCTCGCTCAAGGCGGCACGGGGAGTGGAGCGCAGCGATCGGTCGGGGGACACCCACCTGGGGGTGGGCAATCCAACGACAGGTGATGATAACATGTTCGCGGTTATGTCGATCAGGATTGACAATGATCCTTCCGGAGGTTCACCTACGAAAACCTTATTACGACTTCTCCTTCCTCTAAATGATAAGGTTCAATGAACTTCCCGCGACGTTGTAGGCGGCGAACCGCCTTCGTTGCTGCGATATGAACACTTCACCTAGTCTATTCTATGATATTCCATATTATTAAATATGACGCTGATATTATATAAATGGCGAAAAAACAAGACCTGTTTAAGGTAGAGATAGGCCCGCAAACTTAGTACATCAATCAGTAAATTTGCTACAAGAGGGTACATATTTGGTTGGGGCCGCAAGTTAAAGGCTTTGACCTACAAGAGGCCATGAGTTCGAGATGTTGGGTGTGCATCTCCTAAAAGTCACGTGGCTTACTAATCAAGAAGTTCCTAAGCTGGCCATATGGGACCAGCTGTCTGATGATGGGTCAAGAGCTCAATACGCGGTTATATACTCGGAAGGGATCTGCCTGACCTTGGACATCTATTAAACGAATAACAAAAATGTTGAAATATTCTCTTTTTTTCTCATCTTTTGGGATAATCTTGGACTTGATTATTCCACTAGTTCTAACTTTTATTTTTGTTTCTAATTTAATTTTAGTATTTATGTATAATCGTCATGTAAGGGATCACTTTTGCATGGCCGGTCTTGAGCCCATATAAAGGAGGAGGGTTGCGTTAGGCTTGCAACGCGTAAAACTTTGTCGGACTTAACTTGGATTCTATGAAAAATAAAGAATCCATGTAGCCGACCCATATAGCATGGAAAAAGGCTTAGTTGTGGTTGTAGTATAGTAGATTTCGATATAATGCATTAATTTCCTTTCCAAACAAAATTAGTTTTACAACTTATATTTACATTTCATAAGCAAATTTATAGCTAATGTATATGCAAGCACCCTTATTTCATGCCGGCGGTTTTTAGTAATTTCTGCACCAATTTCTACACTAGTACCAGTCAGTGGTGGATCGAGAAATTTGTTTCGGGTGGGTGGGCTTTAAAAACTTGCGTTTTTAAAAAAAAATTCAATAGGAAGATTGAAAATTATGAGAATTAGCCACAATGTGGAACCACCACTGGTACCAGTGACATATCTTAGTAATTGATCCCAAATGGACGCTTAAGAAAGAAAGAGTTCATGTTTGGGGCACACCCTGAGCAACATATAAGATGATTCCAATTTCTGTTGGTTGACCTATTTTGACACAACACGAAATGGAATGACACAAAATCAAGAATGCAAAACCACGGAGAGTCAACAACAATATGAAACCTTGACACCAACGAAAGTGTGTGTGTCTAACTACAGTGAGAGCAAACAATTAAACCAATGTTGATACGTGTAATGTATTAACACGAAATGACACAACACAAGCATCCCATAGAGCATGAAGTTTTTAAGTTTAATCAAACAAGTGTAGTCTACAATGCAAATTTCTCAATACCGCATTCCTTCCTCTCATCAAATGAAAGTTCCACTCCAGTTTCATACTAAATCAATAATAAACTCCTTGCAAGCTGGCCATCCAAAATTCCTGTCTTTACATATTTGCTGCATTCAAGTGAGCCACCCCTCACTACTCAAAATTATGGTGTCGTTTTGTTTCGCTAAATGATTCCGGTAATTCGATGAATGAGGCCTTTACGTATACCTTTACCATGTTCTTGAGACCCTTCCGAAGTGTTCTTATTAAATAACGATCATGCCTTCACTCGACCAGAGAAACATGTTTTCTTTTTGCAATTCATTTAATCAATTGCAAGTTGATAATAGTTGGTACAGATTCAAGCCAATGATCTTCATTCAAGAAGACGAAGAAGATCTACAGAAGACTTAAGTGTGAAGAAATTCACGAGAAGAGTGGTCTTGGCATAAACAGTTTTGATAGACAAACTCCAACATAACTTAATCCCCTCGAGAGCAGAGGCCCTTAGTTCATGCGAATAGGTTGTTATTAATTTCAAACTAAAAATATTTTATACTCAGATTAAGCTCTCATGGGAATCTTAACTAAAACTTCAAATTTTAAGTGTGGGCACAACGAGCAATAGCTCACCTAGCTGGGGGGTCCGCTCACGAGTTGAAGGTCATAGGTTCAATACCGTGCATGTGCCTTCAGCATCCTCATAGTACAAAAAAAGAAGGCTCCGGTCTTAATTAAACTTCCTAATGATCCAGCCTCGACAATTGGGTCCGAAACAGGGAAGGACATGCTGAATCAGGTCCGGAGGCCGAACAGTATTTGGAGTTCCAACCGGAACGATCCGAATCGGATCTTCAATGATCACAAGTGAGCCCGACCCGAAACAACCCAATGGTCCGGATCGAATCTGGAAGATCGAAGCCCGACCCACATTCTGAACTCAGCGAGTCAGCCTGACGTTCGAGCTTCCAACCAGGAAAGAGAAGAGGGTCTTTCTCTTCTCCGGCAGTATAAAAGGATCCCTGGCTTCCCGCAAGCTTTTCCCCCCGTCTCCCGCTCCCCACACCCCTCTCTCTCTCTCTCACACACACACACACACACACACAGACACACCAGAGAGCGGTTTCAAGGGTTTCTCCGAGGGACGAGCAATGAAGGTTCAGCTTCCCCGCCTCACGACGTCTCTCAGAGATCACTACGACGTCGATCGTGCCTACATCGATCGAAAACGAATCCTTCAGAGTCTTGATCTTCGGAGGTACTTCCCGAAGTTTTTCGATCTTTCGAAATTCTTTCTCACGGCAGTAAGAAGTGCCGTCATTAGCTTTCTCTGCCTGAATTGCTTGGCGTGTCTCAAGTTTTGTTACTGAGAGAATTAATTTTAGTTTTGGACGCGATTCGGCGGGATTTTTGTTTTTCTTATCTCGTTTATATTTTCGATTTTTTTGTTTGGATGTTGGAGCGTCAAGTTTATCTATAAGATGGTGTTTTATCGTGTTATAGGAGCTAATAGTTATTCGCCTTGGAATTATGGTTGGTGAATGATTCTGTTAATATCCATATTTACCTCCGTAAGTGGGAAGCAAATTGTTTGGTACAAAAAATGATTGCTTCAACTATATTTTAGCAGAATTTGGGTATTAAATTCTTTGCTATGGAAGAGGAGTGGTACTTGATTATTTTTTTCCTGTTCGTATGCATGTTTCTTTTGGGCTCCATAACTGGTAGAGAATTTAATTCCGTGGTTCAAAGCGTATGCTCTTATTATCCTTATCACCTTAAGGTTTTGAACGTTCTTGTCTTTTAAGTAAGAAGCTGATGACCTACATCAGCATCCAGGTTTCTCTGAACAATGTCATATTTATATTGTTCAAGTACTCCCGAACTATCAGTATTTCACTTCTTATTTTCAGAAATATTGTGTTTCATTACCCATTAGATGTCAAGGTCCTTAAATGCAACTATTGATATTGATTCCAAGGCCACCAATAATGAGTGCCATTTTCAGGAAGGTGTTGTGGAATTGTTAAATCACGCTATCATGGGCAGCCATTTAACGTAGCTCGAGCCTCTTGTCAGTTCCTTTTAGGTTGAACTGATACAAGCGTTAAAGATGTCATCAAACTATTAATTCATGGGAACGGTTATGTGATTAAAATAAGTTGAGAACTCGTAACCACTTACTAATGTATGCTTGAATCATTTCTACCCTCTTTGGGATCGAGTTGTTTGGTCCTTCCGGTCAATGGAATTTTAAAAAACACATGTGAAAACAATCAAGAAAAATGTAGTCGAACTTCATTGTGCATTATGTTTTACCATGTGTTGCTTTCTCCATTATACAAAATTAGTAGAGTGATACTGTTGGTTGTTTTATGCACCTGCATATGCTTTTACCTTCAAACAGGAAACAAATGGAACAACACAGAAAGAGGAGTTACTTATTAATTGTTATCAGAAAACTGCTTCTGTGTTACCTCCCTTACTTCCAAAGTTACCTCCCCATATAAAATGATGGATCTAAGCATAACCTGCAATTATGGTGAAACTTGTCATTTCTCCTTCTTCCATGCTTTATAATCTCGGTGTTTCAAATCAACAAATGACCTAGTGCATGCTAATTATGGTTCTCTTGTGGTGCATGTGGATACAAAGGAACTTTTGACTGCGAGTGATACTCAGCTAGGTAAATGTGTTTGTGAAGTGAGTATGTATCATATACAGAAGCATCAAGGATATATTATTACAATCCTGTGATGATAGTTCTGTTGTTGGTGCACCTCCTTGCATCATCAATAATGCCTAATTGAAAATTGTCCTTTAATATGATACACATAAAATGATATTGCTTTCTTGACAAGTCTCTGCGACTTCTGAAAGTTGCATGATCAAAATTTTGCTGCTTTCGTCAGAAGTTCCATCTGGCGCACTGAAGCAAACTCACGGATCATAATATATCTTATGATGCTGATGCTGATATGATCAGACCGTAGTACAATCTTGAAATGCTTAGCCTCTCTTTTGAACTATCACTGACTCAATGGACCAGATAATGCATCTTCTCGCCATATTTTTTACTTACAAAAACAAATTGATGTGATTTGATGCCTATTCATCAGCCCTTCTGCTCAGAATCATTAGTCGTCAAGCTATCTTCTTTATTAAGAAGCAGTCTGCTGACATTGCATGAAAAGGTCTGTTTACTTTCCTCATTTATCCATTGAGGTATCACATAATGATTCATAGATAATTTTAATATAACGGGGATGTATGAAGTGTTACAATTAATAGCACAACCAAGGTGAAGGGAAGGGACTCTGGGCAATTCGAATTGACTGAAACATGACGGTGGTGCATTATGTTTGATTGCCATTCATTGCTTTATCATAAGGGAAATTTGCGCTTAGAAATGGGAACCTGAGGTTTATATTCCTAAATATATTTAATCCCTTTTGACTTATGGAGTCCTATCTTTCTTCGAGTGAAGAATGTTCCTTGGAAAGTATTACACTGCTGTACATTAGTTACAAGTTATTGTTCTAACCCTCCCATCAACGACGAATGCACTTACCACAATCCCTACAGGTGCTAGGGTTGCCTAACCACAATGCCTGCAGGCACTAGGGTTGCCTAAAGTGAAGTGCATCGTCTACTAGAATCCTAACAATTGATCATGCTTTGCATCAAAGGCCCTCAACAACCAATTCTAAGATGACTTTTGTGCAGCGCTGAACTCTGTGCAGCTTTTGCTATCTTTGGTAGCTCTCACTCAGGTTCAGAACTTCAGATTGCTCCTTTTTGAGACCGGATGTGGTTTCTCAATACAGTGAAAGGCCATAGGGTGCTCAAGGTACATAAAGTGCAGTTCTTACTTCTTATGCACCAGGACCCTAAAAACCTAGCATTATAATTGAGTAAGATGCGAAGTTTGTCCAGAGTTTGAATCCTAAGTTATTTGTTAGAACATGAATCCAATTATCATTCTCATCTCTCAACATTATGAGGAATGTGGCTGATATTCTGAGATGCCAGGTGCTTATTGGGCTGAACTACCCTAGAATTGTTTTATGGAACTTTACTTTTGATCGTGACCAGTAAATTTCAAGTTATGCCATCAATCATGTTACTCTGTGGGAAATACTTTAGATGTTGAGGCGTCTATTGTTAAAAATTTCTATTGGTGCATCAGATGCCTGTGAAGTGTGATATTTTACTATTTGTCTTACATTTTTGTAGTATGCACAATGCTTTAGTGTCCAAGAGGTATATACCTTTGTCTTTTTAAGAAAGGTCAAGAAAGAGACCTTGTTTATGCAATTTCAGTCTTTTAAAACTAGATGACTACAAGTTGGCTGCAACTTTAATGTTTCTTTATTAGGTAAATATCTTCTCATGTGATTCTCTGCTAGGATTATGTCAAAATTTCTACGTCAAGTAATGTTGTCCCCTTCTTTGTTGAAATATGGCTCAATGACATTCTGGTCTAGCTTACCATATTGTGAAGGCAAAGTTTGACAGAAAGTTTTACAAGCAGGATAGGGCGATCTAGTGATGAACCTGAGCTTGGACGTAAAATAATTCCTCAATGGGATGAAGGTATGCCAGCTATGCAATTTTATATCTGCTGAGACTGAATTTTTTATTTGAATCCTCATTACCTGGAGTAGAAGTAAAGTTGGACTTCATTCTTTTAATTTTTCTGCACTTTTTCTGGGAGAAGGCTTAGTTGTTGTTGTTGTTGTTTTTCTGGGAGAAATGAATGTGTCAAAATAGGATTTTATCAGATAAACATCTTTCTGGTCTTTGTTTGGATCTTTTATTTTGGAATAGGCACAAAGTTAGAAATTGAGACATCCCATTCCCACTTTACCTTGAATCTGGGCTGCATGGTGCTTAGAGGCTCATGCTATGCTACATATAGTCATGTTCTGTGACATGGATCTCATATATTAGGTGGCACTAAGAGTGGGGATAGTCTTTCCCGTCTGCAACTGTCTTGTCTGATGCTGGATAGAATGCGATCTAGAAAATGACTGGACAGAGCTTAGAATCTGCTAATGGTTCATAAGTTGTTTATATAGTGAAATGAAGAGATTAGAGGCTCCGATGGTGTATTAGTTCCCTAAAAGGTAGAATGAAGTTATTAGTACGACAACAATTCAGTTCCTATGGGCTATGGCACAACCATAAACTATGTTTGTTGGGCATCATTCTGTGCCTTTGCATACTAATCATCCTGTCTATTTGGCTTTTCATCAAGACTTTGGCATGCAAAAGAAATATTTCCACATTTCCAACATGTCTAATAGTTTTGGAAGAAATAAATGAGAGAAAGAAGGAAGAACTATCATGTTAAATGTAAATGGGTTGTACTAGTACTATTTTTTTGTCTTTTTGTATTTATCAAGAGGTATCAATGTACTCAGGGCCTCAAAACGCTATTCAACTAGCCGTTGGCCTTGCTGCCTGCCCTCTCTAATGTCTGTCAGCCCTATTTAAAGGGCAGCATGTAACTTCTTTGGACATGTCTTTTGGCATGTTAATAAAGTGTTTTCTTTTGCTGCATTCATATACTGTGGTGCACACCAAGTGTTTGACATTCAGTCTGTTAGAGGACAGCACTGTGCAAGTGTTTGTGATGGGAGTGTGGCAGCCCTTGCAAACTTGTTTCCTTCTATTTCCATTTTCCTCAGAAGAAAAATGCATCAAGTAATCATGATAAACTGAAACAAATTCCAAGAATAAAACACCGATCTCATTTTGTCACTTGTTTAGTTAGTGGTGTTAATGGCTTGGAGGTGTCAGCCTTTTGAACAGATAGACGATGATCTGCAATATGGAAGATCAATATGAAAATGGAAATTGAGCTCAATTGGGCAGATGTTTTGAATTTGAAAGGATGATGTACGGAAGGATGAAGGTTCCTATAGCTAATGAAGGACCAGCATTTGAACCGTGTATAAGGTGAGGGGAAAATAGATGATGGAAAACTTATGATTGGTAGGAAAGCTGGTGATAGTCTGACGTGTGTGGAGCAGTGTACTCATCAAGTTACTGTAAAGATGGAGACAAATTACTGAAATAGTTTGCAAAATATCACTAGAGTGGGTTGTGGGACAACTACGCCTGTTGGATTGGAACACATAACACTGTTGAGTGTGAGGTCTGGATACGAGAAGGCTTAATGTCTTGAATTTGCATTAACGAAAAGCTTTGTGTTGATTCTAGCCTGTTGGTCTTATTAATGGAAGAAGGATGTGAATGAAGCTTTTGTTGCACCAAATCACGAATGATAGCAGGCAGCAGCTGATTCAGCGTTTGAAACCCATAAATGGTATCACAGGAATTTAAAGACCAGACTCAGCTGAAATTGTCTATTTGGGATGGGACTAACTTCTGATATGATCCCTGGGACAGTATCTTTTTTTTTTATGACTTAACTGGAAAGCTCCGGACATCAGCAGATTCAGCACGATGCCTTGAAATCACATCCTTTTAAAGTTTGTTTTCAGGAACTGAATAAATGGATGTATTTCAGTTTATGCATTTGCCCACTATAGTTGTAAATGTTAATAAACTAACTTCATTAATCAATCAAGCTACAACATGCAGCAACCTGCTGCTCATCACGAGAGACTTCTCTCACTTGAGACGCACACCTCCAAACTGTCAAACCTTATTTCACATTCACAAAATATATAATAGTGTTTTAGTTTAAAAGACTAATCTACCCTTACTGTAAAACACAATTCACAAGCTTGACATAGAAGCATATAGTAGGTTCTAAAATGTAGGAACTGATTCAGGAATTGATCCACACTCCTCTTCGATACTCCCCCTTAAGTTGGGAGAAAGATGCTAGTAAGTTACAAAGTCCACTTCTGTTCACTGCTTTTGTGAGGATATCTGCACATTCATCTGCATACTTGACGTAATTCAATTGAAACACTTGATTATCCCTCATGTATCCCCTAAACAATTGCTCTATACTCAACTTTTGTACTAAATCTGACTACCAATTTATTTTCTCTTTTCCATGAGACAATGTTGCCCCCAATTAGTGTAATATACGTGGAAGTAGATTTTTTGTCATTTAGGGATCTAACTCAGTCTTCATATGAATACACTTCAATGATAAGATGTCCCTTATTGGTATAAAGGATACCGTGACCTAGTGTAGTCTTGAGATAGTGCAATATACGATACAGTGCATCCATATGGACATTTGATGGTACATGCATAAATCTGCTAACCATTCCCACTGCAAACGCAATGTCTGGATGGGTAATAGTAAGGTAAATAAATTTTCTAACCAACCTTTGATACCTTCTCACATCTTTATATTGTTCTTCATCATGAAGGTGTAGTTTTTTATTAACTTCCATTGAAACTTTATTCCTTTTGAAGTCAATGATGCTTGTATCTTGTAATAAATCTGTAGTATATTTTCTTTGAGTCAAAAACACTCCTTTAGTGGAATATAAAATTTGATTCCCAAAAAATAGTGTAATTTACCTAAATCTTTGAGATCAAATAGTTGGTGCAACTTTGCTTTAAGTTTGGTGATTTCTTGAAAATCATCTCCTGTAATAATAATGTTATCAAGATATACAATAAAAATAGATATTTTCGCTTCCTTCTTAATGAATAAAGTATGATCATTGTCACTTCTATGGCATCCAAATCAAGTTCATAAATAGCTTTATGCATTTTGCATATCTTACCCTTCAGGTTCTTAGTATTAAACCCAGGAGGGATTTTCATATAGACTTTTTCATTTAGGTTTTCATGCAGAAACAAATTCTTCACGTCTAACTGCCACATATGCCGCCAACCTTTGTGTGCAACTAGACACATGATAACTTTGATAGATGTATGTTTTGCAACTAGGGAAAAAGTTTAAATATAATGAATACTATATTTTTTAAGTAACCCTTAACTACCAGTCTTGCCTTATAACGTTCAAGACTTCCATCAGCTTTAAACTTAACTATATAAACCCATTTACAACCCACTAGTTTTCTGCCTGGGGGCAAATCAATAATAGTCCAAGTATTATTTTTCTTCGGAGCATCTAATTCACTTTGCATAGCATGCCTCCACCGAGGAACTAGATTTGCTTCCTCCACATTTCTAGGTGCCGAATGTAGTTCAACCTTCGTAACAAATTTCTCGTAACTTCTTGAAGTAGCACTGTGACATATTGAGAAATGCGATAAAGAGTGCAATTTTTTTTACCTTTCTAAAAAGCAATTGGGAGATCTGAATCAAAATCAACAGGAGACAATTGAGCTAATTTTGAGGAATCTTTAATCACACAATCTTGAGCTTAGGGCATCACCACTTTCCTTTCTCCACGAACATAAGTTTGGATACCTTCAGGAACAACACCAGTTTCATATGCACTAACTTCATCAGGATCAGATTTTGTTTCAAGGGGACTTATAGGAAGGACAAGAGTAGCATTTGTAGCAGGTTTGATTATCAGACTCACAAACTCTCCCTTGAAAGAATAATGAGTGGATGAAAAAAAATCCAGGGATACGTAAGTTTTCTAATGTCCAGGATTATAACATTTATACCCCTTCGGGAAGTGGAATATCCAATAAACATATACAGTGGCTCGAGGATCTACCTTATCTCATGCATTAGAGTAGACATGAACATAACATATACACCCAAAACACGACGTGGAATATGAAACTGTTTAGAGTCAGGGTTAAGGATCTTCCATGGAGACTTACCATGGATGATTGCACTTGGCAACCTATTGATGAGATATATTAATGTTAGTACTATCTCACCCCAAAGATGCTTAGGAGCATTACATCTAAAGATTAGAGTATGGGCTACTTCAAAAATGTGTTTATTCTTCTTTTTTACTATACCATTTTTCTGAGGAGTATTTGGGCATGATGTTTCGTGTGTAATCTCATGTTTATAAAGATAGTCTTGTAGTCTACATGACATATACTCTCCACCATTATTGGAACGTAGAATTCTTATTGAAGAATGAAATTAGGTCTTATTGAAGAATGAAATTAGGTTTCAATAAATTTATGAACAATTGTAAAGATTACAAAAACTTCATCCTTTGATGTCATTAAATCGACTATAGTAAAGCGAGTACAATCATCTGTAAAGGAGACAAAATACTTATGACCACTAAGAGAGGTGACTGGACTAAAATCCCAAACATGATGAGACATTTTAGACTCACTATTAG
Source organism: Brasenia schreberi (assembly GCA_036023115.1). Lineage (NCBI taxonomy): Eukaryota > Viridiplantae > Streptophyta > Magnoliopsida > Nymphaeales > Cabombaceae > Brasenia > Brasenia schreberi. Next base: position 9,472,727 of record JAYKKT010000061.1, on the reverse strand, counting down.
GGAAAGAGACACAATGATGTTTTGCTTTTTGGCAAATATCACATTGAAGTACTACAATATTGGACTTTGGAGAAATCCAGGGAATCAAAATTATGATCTTTGACACTAGTAAATGTCTCAAATGATTGTGCCACAATTTGAGTTCGGCTTCAGTTGTAGTCATAGGCTCATAGCTGAAAGTGTGCATATAGAAGGTTTTGACAATAAATCTTCAATAACGTATAGTCCCTTGTTCAATCTACCATAACCAAAGATTCTTCCCGTTTTCAGATCCTGAAAGACACAACCATAAAGAGCAAATGCAATTGAGCAATTGAGAATGAGATCCTTGGTTAGAGAGCTTATAAATAACCTATTTACAAATAATAGGTTTACAAGAAAGCCGGGGACATGAAATATGGAGGATAAATAAAACAATGAAGGTTGTGCATTTTCCTTTCCCATCATAAATGTATGGGATCCATCTATCAATTTAATTGGTCCCTTGGCATGAAGAGGTTGATAATTGGATAGACAAGCTCGGTCCCTAACCATATGATCAATTGCTTCAAAATCTATACCCCATATTCGTAACAGAGAAGAAGGAGAATTACCTGTCACCATGAAGTCTGAGCCATCATGGCTTGAGGTAGAGGGCATATCACCAAGTTGTAACTCTAAACCCTCTATGCGCTTCAACAACTCTGTAATATTTACACCTTCTAACAAAGTCTCTCACATTAATGTAATGTTTCTTGACAAAATTGTGTTTCCAATTAAATAACAACATTGGTCTTTCGTGTGGCGATCCTTATCACGGTGAGAACATTTCAGTTTTTCCTTTTCTTTATAAGAAAGGCATCCATAACCTCTGTCATGGGTATTGTATCCTCTCCCATGATTAGATTGGGCTGAATTTGTTTAAGGAATGCAGTTTTATTATTGGAGGCATCATCTTTTTTGAATCTCCTTCTATCTTCTTCTCTAAAAAGTAAGGAGTAAACTGTATTTAAGGAGGGCAATTCTTCTCTTCCCACAATATTGATCTTAACCTCTTCATACTCAGAGGTGACTCCCGATAATAAATCAAACACTTTACATTTTTAATTTCTTAATTTCTTAATTTCTTTCTTTAGAACATGCATGACATTTGATATAAGTATAAAATTGTAATTCATCCCACAAGCCATGTAATCTGCATAATATTCACTGACAGTCCGAGTTCCCTGTCAGTATTTTTTTATTTTCTCTAGGACTTCATATTATTTTGCAACATTCTTTCTCCTAGAGCAGGCTTCAAATATAACCTTTGAAATATCATCTGCTGAATATAAAAACATAAAAGTTCTTCCTATTGATGGAGCAATTGACTCTAAGTCACTAGGACATCTTCTTTTCTCCATTTAAAATAGAGGACTGCTGTCATCAGGTCTTGACTGAACTCCTGTGAGATACTCCCATCGAACTCGTGGTAAAACAACGAGTTCTACGGATCTAACCCATTCTAAATAAAATTTTCCATCAAGTTTCACATTTATAACTTGAAAAGGTCGTAGTTTATCACCTGATTGTTGTTCGAAATTTTGAAGTAAGGCTTCCATGTGTTTGCTAGTATCTATCATGTCCTAATTCCTGAAATTCGTTTAAACACACGAGGCAGATGTTTATGCTGTCCACAGAAATCAGTTAAGTCTAGTATGCCTGCTGCATACGATTCTTACTTCTGATCACCTAAGTGTCAGCGACATCAGGGCCTCACTCTCACTGCAGACAGGCAGGGTGCAGTATTTTATGTACCAAAGGAGGACCCGCTAGACTTGGTTCTAGCGGGTCAGGAGAATGTAGATACGGTGTTGGTGGAAGTATTGGAAACTTTGCCACCACTTGAAGAGGGAAATAATAGAGATGGCTCTAACATACGATTCTTGAAAGCACTTTTTTGTGGTTTCTTTATGCCAAGGAGAAATTGGGGGAACTTGCATCAATTTGGTGCGGTTTGAGAAGACTTAGATTTGCAACCATGATCCATAAGCTACTGAGAACTGGACTTTTTTTTGCCTTGGATGGCAATAAAAATCAGGGTTTCTAGAAGAATAAGTTAAGGCCTATCAAAAATATTTATGACATAAAAAACTTTTGGCACCATAAGTTCAACTTTGGTGAAAAAGTTTAAAGCAAAAATATTTTTATTTCTATTAATGTTGTAAAGCAAGTACCATAACCACCTTTGTCAATGTCAATTTGGAATTGCTGATATTTCTGTACATGCTGCATAAAATAACCTGACTGTTTTAAAAAATATTCTCAATATTGCAAAAGTTATTTTTTGGAATTGCTGATATTTCTGTACATGCTGCATAAAATAACTTTACTGTTTTAAAAAATATTCTCAATATTGCAAAAGTTATTTTATATTAGTGTTTCCATGATTTTCATCTTAAGGCATTGTTGTTGTCTGCTAGTGCCTCTAAGAACATTTATACATCCTGTATTTACAATATCCAATGACAAGGGCTTATGTGGCGTCAACTATCTTCCCAATTCATGCAGCCTCTGCTGATGTACGGAAAAGTTATAGAGAATTTCTTGGAGCAGTGACTGAGCTGATTAACGGGGAGGTAGACTCTGAAGAATTTCAAGAGGTTGCCAGAGCAATTTATGAGATTTTTTCTGCCTCAGACATTGATTATGGTTCAGGAAAGTCGGTTTCTCATAAAATGTATGTAGCTTCGCTTCATTTGGACACAATTTACATCTCCACGTTCATTGTGAAAGGAAATATTGTATCTTGTGTTCTCCCTTGCATGACAAACATATTTTACATTGTGGTTGCAGTTTATCTGAAAGTTGAGCACGTTACGGTGTTGGTATCGTTGTAACCTACCTAATACTTGCTGAATGTTAAGATGCAAATGTTTTATATAGGAATTGAGATACAACTAGTTGTATCTAGGTGGGAACAGTTCCAAGTCTCAAATTTATGAAAATTCGAGTGTTTGGTGAGGTTTATATCAATGGGAGGGAAGGTGAGGGATTTTTGAATCACCTTTAGGACAAACCTGGTTCCCTTTTAGTAGAACTCAAGCCCTTACTGAAGCTGATTATACCTTCTTACCTCTTTTAATACTTTCAAAATTTAGTTTTTCATACCTTCTTAAAAGTTCTTCTTTTGATCTTCTTTCTATATATCCAAACCACCTTAAACGATATTCTCTCATTTTATCATCTATTGGTGCCACACATAATTTATTTCTAATAACCTCATTATATATATGGTCTTTTCTTGTATGACCATTCATCCATCTCAACATCTTCATTTCTGTCACACACATAAATTAACTCACCTAAAAATCATTGCGATAATCCCTAATGCTTAAGTTACCTTTCTTAAACATTATCATTTTTTTCATTAAGTCAATTTAAAAACAAAATCATCTTAAGAATATATTTTCTTTAAATACTCCCATCTTTCAAATGCATTTTCAAAGATGTTGATTCTATTGCAAAGTTTTTCATTAACATTTTAACAAATAATCGAAGTAATTTTCACATCTTTTCTCATATTTTAAAATTTTGTTTATAATTTTTTGAGCCTTGATGATATCATCTTCATCAAGCCCATCAAATTTCAAATTTTGTTGTTAGATAGTGTCTTTTGATAAAAAATACTTTTTCATTGTAGTTGCTTAACTTTGATATCAATTTGGGTCAAGCAAGCAACGAAACACTTCATTTTCTCTCTCATTTCTTATAAAGATTTAAAGATTACCTTAACCTTAGAATATGAAAGGTTATGGTAAGTTAATGTCAAAAATGCATTCTTCCAAGGAGACCTTAATGAAGATATTTATATGGATCTACCATCGGGATACAATAAGGAAGTATCATTGAACAAGGTATGCAAATTGAAAAAATCTCTCTATCAGGGAGTTTTAAAAATTCTACGGAGTTCTTGGCTTGGATTCAAAAGAAGTGTAAGTGATGAGGGTACTATTTTATTGGTTGTATACATGAATGATATAATCATTACAAGGGTTGATATTGAAGGAATATCTTTCTACAGAAGAAACTTCATTGTTTATTTAACTTAAAAGACTTAGGGAAGTTGCATTACTTCCTTGGGATTAAAATCATTAGAAAGGATCACAACCTACTTTGGGGTTGGTGTAGTTGAAGATAAAAGATCTACATTAGGTTATTTACTATGTGTGGGAGGAAATATAGTGTCCTAGAAGAGCAAGAAGCAATCAATTGTTGCTAGATCCAGTGTTGAGGCAAAATATAAAGCTATTGCACTTGGGATATACGAAAGCTTGTGAGTGCTATCTCTTATAGAGGAAGTTAGCTTTGAAAGGAATCTTTCAGTGGAGTGTTTTACAAATAATAGGGTAGCTTTGCACATTGCATCTAATCCTATATTTTATGAAAGAACTAAGCATATTGAGGTTAATTGTCATTTTATTCGAGAGAAATTATCTACATCAGAACAATAATTAGTTGATATGCTAACTAAGCCTGTTATGGCCTGATGCTTAAAGAGAACTTTAGAAAAGTTGGGAGTTATGAGTATTCAGGTCCGAATTTGAAGGGGTATGTTAGAAGAACAACAAAAGAACTGGTCTTAACTCCTATTGGATCTATATCTGGGTGTGTTAGAACTTAGAAGAACAACAAAAAAACTTGTCTTAAGCAAGCTGTCACATTTTCGCTTCTTCTCATTAAATGGTCATTGTATCTTGTTATTCCACCGGTAGAAATATGACCATATAATGTATAAAGTACTGACATATTATCCGTCCTACATTTTGTAAAACCCCAATTTCATCACGGATTCTTAGAAGTTGGGGGTCCATAGTTGTATGCTGAATTAGAAAACTGAATACCAATTGTATTACTAGTGCTTGTGCCACTGCCACTTGGCCCACTTCCACTGCCACAATAAGCTACTGCACTTGCTGATGATTCCATATTCACTATAAAAAACAAGTATAACTCTTTAGTTAGCTAGCAACAACACAAAACTACACAGTTTGCAAGAAAACATTAACAATGAATGTGCAATCAACTCCACCATTTTTGAATAAAGTACCCAAATCGAGAGCTTCATTACTGTACATACAAATATAACAAAGGATTCCACAACTGAAATGCCCTAAGATGGAATAATAGAAGAAAACATGCAGTCATGCTGTGAGAAAACTGCCTGGTGAATTTACATCAGCCCACCTTGTGATGGTGATGAGGCGGGAGAGAATGAGAGGCAGGAGAGAAGAAAAGGCGAGATAGGGGTGTACTTGGAGGTGGTGGCAGTGAGAGGCGGAATTGAGAGTTGGCGAGGCCGCGAGAGGCGGGAGAGGCCCAAAGGGAGAGGCGGAAGACAAGAGCGTACCTGGAGGTGGTGGCGGTGAGTGGCGGAACTGAGAGTTGGTGAGGCCCCGATAGGTGGAAGACAGCGTACCTGGAAGTGGTGGTGGCGAGAGGCGGAACAGAGAGTTGGCGAGGCCGTAAGAGGTGGGAGAGACCCAGAGGGAGAGGCGGAAGACATCATACCTGGAGGTGGTGGTGGCGAGGCAGAATTGAGAGTTGGCGAGGCCGCAAGAGGCGGGAGAGGCCCAAAGGGAGAGGCGGGAGAGGCCTAGGGGGAGAGGCAGAAGAGGGAGAGGGACGAACGAGGGTTTGTTGTTCGTTTATATGCTTTGCGTCGGGTCGATCTAGATTGACCCGACCCAATCCGATCCGAAATGAGTGTTCGCTTACAGTGATATAGCGGACCGTTATAGCGTTGTTTGCTGCGCTAACTTAGCTTTGGTAGGTCGCCCGCTAAGGGCTTTCCGCTATAGCGGTTTTAGCTCTACTAAAATGCTATAGCGAGCTATTGATAACATAGGCTAGACATCATCCATATGGTTTTTTATTGGTGAATGCATAAATCTACTCACAATCCCAACATAAAAATATCTGGACGTGTGATAGTCAGGTTGATTAGCTTCCCTACTAATTTTTGGTATTTGCGGATATGTCAGAATTATTCACTATCCCTAAGGCATAATTTGTGATTCATCTCCATAGGACTATCACTTTTTTGAAATCAATCATATTTGTTTCCTTTAGAAGATCCATAGTGTATTTTCTTTGAGTTAAGAAAATACCTTTGTTGGAGTATAACACTTCGATTCCCAAGAAATAGTGCAGTCTGCCCAAATCCTTTAGTTCGAATAATTGGTGAAGATTCTTTTTCATATTTCTTCATTATCATCACCTATCATAGACTCATAATAATATCGTCCACATACACAAGTAGAATGCATAATTTTGTACCTTTCTTAAAAAATAATGTGTGGTCATTAATACTCTTCTGGTATCTGAAGCTGTGCACTCCTTTACTAAACTTTTCAAACCATGCCCTGGGAGATTGTTTTAGCCCATAGATAGCTTTATTTAGCTTTAGACTTTTTCTTATTGAGCTTTACAATTTATTCCTAGTGCTAGTCGCATCTACACTTTCTTGTTTAGGTCTCCTTGTAGAAATGTGTTTTTATTTATTCCCTGTGGTAGCTCTATGTACACTTTTTTGTTTAAGTCTCCTTGCAGAAATGCATTTTTTATGTCCAACTGTCATAGATCCCACCCCATGTAGCTGCCATACTTACATGTGGGAATACACCCTCAGAGTTTATCGACTCCCCCTTGGAAGCATAGTATAGAGTGGATTCTAAGAAGGTAACATCCATGGAGATATATATTTTTCGACGAATAGGGTCACAACATTTATAACATTTTTGGGAATTTGAATATTCAAGGAAGATACATTTAATGACTTTAGGATCAAGCTTTCTCGACTTAGAAGATGGACATGCATAAAGCAAGTGCAACCGAATATGCAAGGAGTTACATGAAAGGTTTTAGATTCCGTACTAAGACATTTTAGGGGACTTTCACCCTTAGTGCAGAACTTGGCGTCCGATTTATTAGATAGATAGCGCTAAGAACAACTTCTCCTCAATAGGTTTTTGATACATTATTTTCAATGAGAAGCGTACGAGTAACTTCTATGATATGCCGATTTTTCCTTTCAGCAGTCCAATTTTGCTTAGGTGTATGTGAGCAAAAAGTCTGATGAAGGATGCCACTTTAACTACCCATTTAAATATTCTCCCATTATCGGAGCAAAAAATTTTCACTAAAGCATTAAATTGAGTGATAAATTTGTGGACAATAGAAAAAAGAGCTGAAACATCAACTTTTTATTTTATTAGATAAACAATGGAAAGACGCGTTCAATCATCAATAAAAGAGAAAATTCCTCTCACCAAAGAGGGAAGCAACAAGACTGGGACCCCAAGCATGTGAATGAAGAAGTTCAAATGATTGTGATCTTCTAGATTCACTCTAAGGATATGGTACTCAATGATGTTTAGCTAACTGAATGACTTCACAATCTAGATGGACTTTATTGGACTCAATTCTTGGATAAGGGAAGATAACCTAAACGAGAGTGTCGTAGATGAATGTCCTCATTGAGAGCATTCGTGGTGGAGGTACTATATGAAGCAACATGCTGAAAATCGTCTTCTTGGATATACAATCCTCTTCGCAAACTACCACAATTAAGGACTTTTTCCGTCTTCAGATCCTTAAAAACACAAACAGTAAGATAAAAGGTTACACAATAATTCAAAGATCGAGTAATGGAGCTAACTGAAAGAAGATTTATGGAAAAACTAGGAACAAGATAAATCGATTTTAGGAGGGCTAAGCTTGTTTGTACACTTCCCTAGCTGATCACGTATGATTGAGATCCATCTATCAACTTGATAGGTTATTGTCTTGGGAGCTTTTTATAATAAAAAATAGGATGTCTTGCCTATCATATGATCAGTAGCACCAAGGCTTTAGACTGAAAAGGAGAGAAAATGTTACCCTTTAGCAAGTGTGTGGCTTGTGCCATGGTAGCTTGAGAGGAAGAGGCTTGATGATTTTCACGTAGTATGCTTTCAAGACCTTCAATCTACTTTATTATTTCGTGAAGACCATCTTTCGAGACATGTGATGTAGTGATACAAGAGCATAGGTGATCTGGTTTACCGATTAACTCGTAACACTATTCTCTTGTATGTTTTGGTTTGCCATAATGCGAGCATATAATCTTGTCTTTATCATCTGAGTAAGGCCTGTCATGACCTCTATCTCACATGTTGTGTCCACCACGACCACGATGAGACCTAAATTCTGTTTTTCCATTAAGGACATGCTGGTCGATGGGAGTAGAAGTGTCCTTCTCTAGGTTTCTACGATCTTCTCTTAGAAGTGGTGAATATAAAGTCTCACACGACCCAATATATTTATTTTGACAGCTTCATATTCAGAATTTATACTCCATAAGAGATCAAATTCTTTCTTCTTTTTTGATTCAACCTGTCTTTTTGAAGAACAAACCGAGCACTTTATGGTTGTGTATAAATGAAGTTCATCCCTCAAACCCCTAAGATCCATGCAGTAACGGCTAATCGATCTTGTGTCTTGCCTGCATTTCCATATTTTTCTAGTATCTCATATTCCTTGGCAATGTTCTTTTCTGGAAATATGCTTTAGATATCACATGCCATATCTCAGTGGCTGATTCAAGATACATAAAAGTTCTGGCAATAGAGGGTTGCATAGATTGTAGTAGTCATAAAGAAATTAAGGTATCATCTTTTCGCCAAGTATGATATTGGATATCATGCGTGGGTGGCCAAGGAATCTGGCCGATAAGATCTGGCCATCTCTCCCTTGCCAACACTCCTAACTCCACTGATCTTAACCATTCTAAAATATTTCTTCCATCTAATCGAGTGTTGGTGATTTGAAATGATTCAATCTTATCATTAAGTTGGATTTTTGGAAGAATGGATGGGACGGATTTACCTTTGTCGGTCATTTTGGTGAACTTTCTAGGGTGGAAACAAAAAATTCAGCGGACTAGAGTCTGCATGATTGACAATAGGGTATGTACAACGATGCTGTAGGATCGACGATTGGTACTGCTCATGATTTTGCCTTTCTACGCTCTGATACTATGATAAAACTCGAGAATCTTTATTTAATAATAAGAAAAAAACTTACAAAATGGAGCACAATACAAAATATGCATATACTTGAATCGGTGCAGTCCCATATTCTCTGGTGGCTGTTGCATTGTTTTCTAAACAGAACTCTAACTGGTATTTATAATCTTATTCTAACTTAGTGACTAAACAACCCTTACTAATAAAACAAAAATACACTATGTACAAAACATGAAACATATGTCTTGTACGGGTCTAATCTATAAAAGTGGTGTGACTCAACCTTATAGTTGATGCTCTAACATTGTAATACTGCTTTTGTATGTTGATGACATGATTATCACTAGAAGTGGTGAAGATGATATATTACAAGTTAAAAGGTATATCCATAAGGAGTTTGAAATGAAAGACCTTAGTTATGCTTATTTATTTTTTAGGAATTGAAGTTGTACACTATGATAGAGAATATTTTATGTCTCAAATAAAATTTGCAAGTGATATTATTAACAGGTCAGGTCTAACCGATGAGAAGAAGGCATATATCCTAGAAGTACTAGGAACAAAACTAAGAGCAACAGATGGAGAGAAACTGAAAGATCCTACACCATACAAACAATTGATAATAACATTAACCTATCTTATTATCACTCGCTCAAACATATCACACGCCATAAACACTGCAAGCTAGTTTCAACAAGCTCCTACTAGTGTTCACATGAGTGTGGTTATGAGAATCATGAGATATATCAAGCACTCTCTAGATAAGGGTTATTTCTAACTTCTTCCTCTTCTCTTGATTTGACTGCATATACTGATACAAATTAGGGTGGAGATGTCAACAATCGATATTCCACCACATGTTTTTGTATATTTAAGTGAATCCTTGATCTCTTGGAGATGCAAAAAGCAAGAAGGTATCACTTTCATCCACATAAGCGGAATATTGAGTCATGGCGACCACTGTTATTGAGATCTCATAGATTACATAGGTGTTAAGAGACACTGGGGACTATCCATCTTGTTTTGTGATAACAAGAGTGTTATGGACATCGCATCTAACAACACTTTTTTATGAAAGAATGAAGCATATTGAGATGGACTGTCACTTTATTCGAGAGGAATGCTTGAAGAAGAAGCTCACTTTATGTTATGTACCATCTGAAATGCAACTAGCTAACTTCTTCACCAAGTCATTATCGACTTATAGATTTAGTTTTCTGTTAGTCAAACTTTCGGTATACATACTGTAAGTTTGAGGAGAGTGTTAAAATGTAATAAATAGGACAGGCCACTAGGGCTCGTCCCGTGTTTAAGTACTTGATAGCCATGGCCATGAGGGTCTTGGCCATTCCAACTAGTCGTTGGGGATGAGGGCTCCCCAACGGCTAGTCAATATAGCCATTGGGGGGACCTGATCTCCAACGGCTGAATGGTGAATGCTGGATGCCTCTCTCTCTCTTCTTGTTTGATGTAAAATACTATACATTCTTGCTCTAAAAAGAGCCTCTTATCTCTTAATAAAGTATGCTGTTTTGCAGAACATTGGATACTTGGTTTGATTAGTTGGTTTTTTGTTTGATTTACTTTGTGTGTTTGAACACCAAGTGTTTGGTGTTTTTGGCATATTGATCTCTTGACGATTCTTGGTTTGTGATCTGGCAAAGACTCCTCAAGCAAGTTGAAGAGCTTTTTTTACATAAATATTATCTTAGAACCATTCTTTCAATGCTTATTTTCTTGTAATTTCCACCCGTAGGAGGTGTTGGTAGCTCTTCATAGTCCAAGGATCTGGTGCAGATCCTATATCTACTAAAGGGTCCTCTTTATACTAGATCTGGGTCAAGGTGTGAGGATCTGGTCTGCCTGAAATGATCACGTTTCCTTTTCTTTTGCTTACTTGAGGCCAATCCTTGTTGTATATGAAAATGATATTATTTATCTATTGAGATATACCATCCTGTAGTGAAAGCATTTTGTTGAAATTCAAAACTCTGGGCCTCTTCTTTTTACTATGGAAAACCCTTCAGTTTTCTTTGATAATTTTTTGTCTTGGTGATTCGTGATAGTTTTCTACCTTTTTCTTCACAAGGGACATAAAGGGAGACTAGATACACCTCAAGTTTATGTTTGTCTAATAACTTTGCGGAAAGGTTTGGATCTCTACTTGAAATTTTGCTTTGTGGAGATATATAAAATTTCTTAGAAATGCTGGTATGTATGTATGCACACACACATACTCTGACACATGCTCACTCATGCCTTCCTTTTGTCTTTGATGGGCATGAGTATAATAAGATTATCCTTTATATTTTTTCAAACATCCTTATCACTTTCTAAAAGACACTAATGCCTCCCAAAAGCAAGGAAAATACATGAGTAAGCATAATCTCTCTCTCTCTCTCTCTATGTATATATATATATATATATCTTTTATCTTTCCTAGCCTTTGACCCAATTTTTGTAAAAGTCCAACTGGTTTTGTGTCTCTTGGTACATAATTTTATGCCAAGAGTATATAGTTTTTATGGAGTTGTGTTTAGAAGTTATTTTTTTGTGAATGTAAAGATTTCCAGAAGTGTTTTGAATATTATGTATGCTCGCACATCTAATCTGCTGTCTTCACATGATTGTGCTTGGGCATGTGAGTTTGCAGCTGCTTGCTCATGCATGGCTTTTCTCACTTTACACACACAGACTAGTGCATCCAGCACCCGATTTTTGTTCTTGTATTCATACAATTGCATGTTAATTCATGCTTCTGTGTTGTACATCTGACCACTATAATTAGACGGTAAGACTTCAATGGTGTACTGTTTGTTGTATTATGTTTATACTTATACCAAACCCATGAGATAAGTCATGCTACATGAGTCCACGTGCCTATATGTTGTTGTACAGCTATGCTTGCATGTACTGACTTATACACAATTGTAGGGTAATATGGGTTGAATTTGTAATTTGGAAGCCCCCCATTTAGTTTCCATTTGCACCTTTTTTTAACTACATGATATACAAACATAAATACACAAACAATATATATTATGACTCTTTTGATAAATCTTTTGGCATGCTAACTTGGTTTCTATGCTCTCATGCATGACCATTTAGAGGGGAGATGCAGAAACTTTTGGGGTTTACACCTTCTGATTCTTGCGTTGAAAAAGTAGCCTTCCTGGTTCAGAAGCTTTGCTCTTTGCAATCAAGTACTATTGGAGATACATTAGCCGTGGGACATGCTTTGGCCGGAAATACTGATCTTACAAGTGAATTTGGCATGGGTTTGGATTTTCAAGCTCCCAAGCGTTTTCAAGTTGAGCCCATCCTTACAGATGATTTCCTATTCATGGCTAATGAGCAAGCAGAGGTTTATATTTCACATTTTGATCAACAATATGGCAGCAGGGATTTTACATATAATGATGGAAATGTGAATTTAAGATGGTTGAAGGAAGCATGTGATAATATAGTCACAAGAGGTGGTTCTCAACTTTCTGGGGATGAATTAGCTATGGCTCTTTGCCGGGTTCTTGAGTCAGGCAAAGCAGGAGACGAGGTACTGTAAAGTGTAAACATGTCCATGTTGAATTGCTGAGATTTTGCATAGAAAAGTGTCAATTGGGACCTTTAAACAGTAGGTCAGGGATTAATTGCCTATTGCATCTGTGCCTAACACCAGCTTTCCTTTCAAAAAGAAAGTGTTTTCTGTCCCTTGCAAATTCACATTTTCTTTTTCTTCCCCTTCTTGTTCACTTGCAATTTTTTGTCTTTTTGCTTGAAGGTAGCTGGGGACTTATTGGATCTTGTTGGTGATGGTTCATTTGAAACAGTCCAAGAACTATTATCGGTACAAAACATGGATCTTCATGCTATTGTAGTTGATTTGATCATTTGTGCGTATTTCTGGTGCTGTTGGACTTAAAATTTTTAGTTATTATGAATAGAATTTGAAGCTGATCACTACAAATTTTTTATTCATTTCTGTTTTGCCTTAGCCGACCCCGTCTAGTATGGGAAAAGGCTTAGTTGTTGTTGTTGTCTGTTTTGCCTGTCTGATTTTTCCTGATTTCAATTATAACTACAACATTTTGAATTCTTTGATGCTTAAGGTGACGTTGATGTTCTTTATATCCGTTGTTCTTTTAATATTTAAAAAGTTTTAGAGCACATTAAGTGTCTTCACTATTTTTACCTTCTTTGAACTGGCCCTTCTTGCAATCTCTCTGCAACCTTGAGTTTTTCTATGAAATGACAGATTTTCTTGAATTTAATCAACAGTTTCTGCTAAGGGTACTGCTGACTGAATTTTCTTAAGAAACATTCTTTGTTAGCTGAATTCTGTTGAGAACATTGACAACTTTTTCTTCGCAATGTCTTCTGATGATGGCTTGAATAATTTTCCTGTCTGGATACAGCATCGGGAAGAGCTTGTCAATTCCATTCGTCATGGAATCCATATACTGAAAGCTGAAAGAGCAAATACAAACACTCAGCAAAGGATGCCTAGCTATGGCACACAAGTAAGCTTCTCTGTTAGGTGTTCACAAATTTTACCTCCTATTTTGGTGTCTTGAAAAATTCTCTGAATGCCCAGGTGATCATTCAAACAGAGTCTGAGAAACAAATAGAAAAACTTCGTCGCAAAGAAGAAAAAAGACATAAACGTGGTTCAGAACGTGGTCTTGAGAATGACTTTTTGACGGGACTTGGAAGTTTTATGTCTCTACTGGAAGCCAGTGAGAGAAGGAGGCTTTGCGATGATTTGATTGGGAAGGGAGAAGGCAACCACGCCATATCTATTACAGCTCTTCCTCAGGGAACAATCAGAAACTACTGTAAGGGTTATGAAGAAGTAATGATACCTCCTACAACTACAGCACAGATGAAGCCTGGGGAGAAGCTGGTATTGATTCCATTATACTTGTACTGCAAAAAAGGACTGATTCTACAATTTCCAAAACAGTTGCTTTGGCTTTTCTATTTCCTAGTTTCCTTCTGTTTCAGATGGACCTAGTTTGGTTTTCATCATTGAACTGCTTGATGTTGATCTTATCTCACACTTTCTCTTTCACTTTGTAATTTGTGTGAAAACATCTGGATGTGGGTTTTTGGACAAGGGTTATTGATGTAGAGAGCTATAGCAAGGTTTGGTGGGACGTTGACCTCAACCTTGAATGTGCATTTCTCTAGCATCTTTGGATAAGCATATGTTTTTTACCAACACTTTTACTTTTTTTCTGAGTATTGTTCCTTGTACCAGATTCAAATTTCAGAACTAGATGATTTTGCTCAAGCTGCATTTGATGGTTATAAGACTCTAAACCGCATACAAAGCCGCATATTTCAGGCAGCATATCACACTAATGAGAATATTCTTGTAAGTCTGCTTTATTAGCAGCCGACCACTATTTCATGAGTTGAAATTATGGTTTAGTTGCTGCTTTGGAGCATGACACCATAACTAACTGTTCTTTTCCGTGTTTTGTTTACAGGTCTGTGCACCAACTGGAGCTGGGAAGACTAATATAGCAATGATTACAATTTTGCATGAAGTAAATGATCCATCATTTATTGTTAAACAACATCCTTTAATATGAACTCAATCTTTCCCGAGGAAAAGACCGCATCTTGTTTACTTCTGCATTGTATCACATAACAGTCTTCAGTCCATGTTAATGTATTGTTACTCAGTGTTATTCTGGAACCTCTATTCGCTGTACAGCCTTTTCATTCAACCTAATCAAGCATTTTGATGCAGATTAGACAGCATTTCAAGAACGGAATTCTCCACAAATCTGAATTCAAAATTGTTTATGTTGCTCCAATGAAGGCAGGGTGCTGAAACTTCCTTTGTGTTTTCTCCTTCTTATATCCTTGGCAAGTTCATAATTCTTTCTTTTACTACTGCAACTTTTAGGCGTTAGCTGCTGAGGTGGCCAGAACGTTCAGTCACCGGTTGGCTCCTCTGAATATGACTGTAAAGGAACTTACAGGAGACATGCAGCTTTCCAAGAATGAACTTCAAGAAACTCAGGTTTGTTTCACACCTTTATGAAGCTGTTGCTTGATATGGATTTGTCTTTGAAATAATCATTAATTTGTATTCAGATGATTGTTACCACGCCTGAGAAATGGGATGTCATTACACGCAAAAGCAGTGATATGTCAATGTCAGTGCTTGTAAAGCTTTTAATCATTGATGAAGTACACTTGCTCAATGATGACAGAGGTCCTGTGATAGAAGCATTGGTTGCTCGGACACTTCGTCAGGTTAGTATTGAGTAGGTTTCTACACTCAGCTCCTGAAATCAATGGTTTCCAAAAAAATGGGTTAATATAATAATTTACTGTTTTCTTTAAGAAAATTGTCTCATGATGTTTCAACACTTGTGATAAACTTATGCTGTGATTTTGTCTTCATCTCAATTCTCACGCTTCTTATTGTCCTGACATGGTGGTTTACCCAAGTTTATTTGTGGCTTCTTTTTCTATGTATTTTTTCATAGCAGCCTTTAATATTGTGTTAACTTTGCTCCTTTAATGTCTTGGGTTGGCATGAATCAGGTGGAGTCAACACAGAGCATGATTCGTATTGTGGGCCTCTCAGCTACCCTTCCAAACTATATGGAGGTCAGTTTTATGTTAAATTTGCTATGATTTTTTCTATTTTCTCTGTAATTCCTTGATTAATGGCGTAATGGTAATGCAACATGTCTCTTGATTAACGTACAGGTGGCACACTTCTTGAGGGTTAATCGTGAGACTGGATTGTTCTTTTTTGATGCTAGCTACAGACCAGTGCCACTTGCACAACAGTATATTGGAATAACTGAACGCAATTTTGCTGCTCGAAATCATTTACTAAATGATATATGCTATAACAAGGTTTGCTACTTGTCAAATATCTTTTTCACAAGTTCATTGCTTTCATTGGTATCCTCTCTGCTGTGACATCATGCATATCTTCACTAGGTTGTTGAGTCATTGAAGCAAGGGCATCAGGTGATGGTTTTTGTTCATTCGAGGAAGGACACTGGGAAAACCGCAAGGACTTTGGTAACAATCCAATAGAGCAAGCAATATTTGTTCTTTTTCTTTTTTGTCGTTGAGGGTCCATTGGGATGCTGTGGATACAGCACCGAGTCAGACTCTCACTCAACTCCGTATGACATGCCACAAGCAGTTTCAATTATATGCTTTAACAATTGGTGAGGATGCTATCGAAGCAGCATATATTCGTCTACACAAAAGGAGTTATTATCACTGCCATTAGAAAAGTTGGTATTTTTGTGCACAGTCGTGCCATTCCCATATATATGTGTGTGTGTGGACACTACCCAGTTCAATGCATACTCATGCCCACACTTTACTTGTGGGGGTACGAGTGTCATTTAGAAAGTTATAAAGGTGTTTGGAAAGGTATGAGTGTCATTTAGAAAGTTATAAAGGTGTTTGAAAAAATTTGAAGGACACCCTTATTGCAATGATACCCACAAAAGTATAGAGTGCGCATGAGTATGCATTGTCAGCAGTGTGCAGCATTCAATCACACACACACACACACACACACACACTCTCTCTCTCTCTATATATATGTATGTATATATAGTCATATGTACATATGTTTGTATAACCGAAGGCATTTTTTTGAAAAATACAACATAACTATGTAATCTTGGCTGCAGACTGAATTTGCCCAGAGGAGTGATGATCTATCGTTATTCCGGAATGATGAACATCCACAATTTGGTTTGGTGAAGGTAAGATGATTTTTGATACATGATTTTTAGCACAATCTTCTGTATTCATTTTGCTTATTGCAGAATGAAGTTCGAAAGTCAAGAAACAGAGAACTTGTTGAGCTGTTTGATTCTGGTTTTGGTATTCATCATGCTGGGATGTTACGCTCTGATAGAAATCTCACTGAGCGACTATTCTCTGATGGCCTCTTAAAAGTATCCTATTTCAGATCCCTCCCTATTTGGATTTTTTTCTTCTCAAAAGTTAGTATAATACTCTGGTGGTTCAGGTGCTTGTGTGCACTGCAACGTTGGCATGGGGGGTCAATCTACCTGCTCATACTGTTGTGATAAAGGTTAGTGTAATGTAAATACCAGCTTTTGAAATGCTGATAAATCATTTCTTCACCTTTAGATGAATGACCATATGCTGTGAATGGTTCAGCATGATGCCTTCAGGCTGTTTTTATAAATATTCATGTTCTCCTTTGTTCTATCCATTCATCATTTTATATTGGAATAGGCTGCTGTACCCATGTTGACTTGCTTATACATCGATATGGGTACTTCATGTATCCAATTGTTCAAGATGATCTTTCAATAACAATGCTAACTCAATACTCGTTCAGTGCAGATCCCACCATGCTATAACACCAGAAATGCTTATGTTCAGAGTTTGTTTTTACATTATAAAAATTCATAAATTCGATTATACATATATACACTGACATACGTGTGGAATTATGTAAACAGAAATAGCCATTATTCTGTTTCCATGTTTTCTCTGTAGTACTCTTTATATCCAGATCTGTATCTACACCCACATGTGTGACATAACTTCAAGAGTAAATATGAGAGTTGGTTGGGAAGTCAGACTTTCTTTATGTTATTCACGAAAGGATCTCAGTTGTTTTTGAAAGGATGTCAGTATCCTAATGATAATTATGATTTTTCCCAATGCATTTGCAAATAATGTTTTGGAGGTTTTTGTGCAAAGAGGAAGTAGAAAATGTCCACATCCAGAGGTTGGTACCACTTAATGAGTAACATAGGTAGTGTGTGATGGTGATATGAAATTATTGGAGTACTTATTTTTTCTTCGTTGGTGGGACCTCAATAAACTCCGCCCATGTAAGGGATCACCCTTGCATTGCCGGTCCCAAGTCCGGATAAAGGAGGAGGGTTGTGTTAGGCTTCTGACAGCCAGCGTAAAACTTCGTCGGATTTTTACAACATGAATTACAAAATTTATGAGCATTGCTTTGGGGCGTCCCCGCCTAGCGACGTGCTGTAGAGCCCGAATGCAGTAAGAAGTAAGCAAGGGCCACTACATTTTCGCCTGAATGTAATGAATCAATTGCAGAGAGGGTTCCCACATCATGGACGGGTGTGGGTAAAGAAGTTAGTCCCGCTACATTGTCGCCCGAATGTAGTGAAAAATTTTCAGAGAGGGTCTCCGCATTTTCATTATGGACGGATGCGGGGGGTAAGGAAGCTAGTCCTAGATAATAAGATTCGTATTGGTTCTTGGAATATCGGAACATTATCGGGTAAGCTAATGGAGGTGGTAGATACTATGATTCGGAGAAAGATTCATATTCTATGTTTACAAGAGACAAAATGAGTTGGAGAAAAAGCAAAGGATATAGAGGATACAGGTTTTAAATTATGGTACTCAGGTAAAGAAAAAGGCTCGAAACGGAGTTGGTATTATCATAAATAAAGATTTAAAGGAGAGTGTAGTAGACATACAACAATATGGTGACCAAATCATGATGTTGAAATTAGTGTTAGGAGCAGAATATAGTTTGTGCTTACGCACCCCAAGTTACCCAAGCAGAGGTAGAAAACAAGATAGAGCGTGTTGTAAAGATTGTAAGGGAATAGAAAGTGCAAATTCAAATTCATTTTGCCCCTTACCCATTGTTGCGAGTCAACCCAAATATTAAGAAACACAAATGAAGAAAAACTAGAAGAACTTAGAATCAAGATGACGTCGACATCTCCCAGGACTGCTGTGCCTCTCTCTCTTTTTTCACTTCTTTGATTTACATAATTACACTTAGGGTATTTATAATACACGTTTATAACTTGAAAGATAGAAACACCCTTGATTAGTACTTCTAATGATAGCTGGCTCCCATTGGATCAGATTTTGATCCAATAGTAGCCGAATGACCCAATTACAAAAATTCAAAATACAAAAAAATTAATCTTAACACGTTCCCTTAAGTTGGCTCTCGAATGCTTGAAACACCCAGCTTACCGAGAGCTTTCTTTAATTCATTGGCAGCTACTGACTTTGTGAGTATGTCTGGTAGAACAAACATGAATGATATGGGAAATTTGTTGAAAAACCTTCTCTCTAATAAAATGACAGTCAACTTTAATATGTTTCTTCCTCTCATGGAAGACGGGATTAGAGGCCTCTTGAAGTGCAATCTTGCTAGCAGTGAAGAAATTAATTGGAATGATTCTCCTAAGGCTGAAGATGTTGAGATGGATGAGTGGTCATACAAGAAAAGACCATTTACATAATGAGGTTATTAGAAATAAATTATGTGTGGCACCAATAGAGGATAAAATAAGAGAATATCGTTTAAGGTGGTTTGGACATATAGGAAGAAGATCAAAAGAACCTGTAAGAAGGTATGAAAAACTAGATTTTGAAAGTATTAAAAGAGGTAAAGGATGACCACAAAGGTGTTGGAAAGAAACAATAAAGAATGATCTAGCTTATTGTGAGTACAAAAGTATTGGAAAGAAACAATAAACAATGATATCGCTTGTTGTGTGTTAACTGCTAATATGACATATGATAGGGCTATGTGAAACAAAGAATCCATGTAGCTGACCCCGTCTAGTATGGGAAAAGGCTTAATTGTTTTTGTTGTTGATTCTCCTAAGACTGATTTCTTTTAATAGTGATAAAATCCATAAACCCTCACACATACTTAGGGAAATTGCATGATATTTAGCCTTAACACTCGATCTGGCTACCACAGATTGTTTCTTACTATTTCATAAGACAACATTATCTCTTAGGCGTACAATATAACCTGAAGTAGATCTTCTATCATCTACTGAGCCAGCCCAATCAACATATTAATCAATCTCAATACTTAGAGATGAATTTGGAGTATATAGTAAACCATGAGTAATAGATGATTTTAGGTATCTGATAATATGAAAAACATATTCATATGGTGTCTAGATGGTGAGTGCATCCATCTATTAACATAGCTTATTGCAAAGCTTATATCTGGTCTTTTGATATATTAGTTTCCACACTAATCTCTGATATCTACTCTTTGAACTTCAATTGGGACTATACATACACGACAATCTTTTATCTTTGTTTCTTTTAACATATCTAGGATATATTTACGTTGACTTAAGAACAAGCATCCATTACTTCAAAGTTCAAACAATTTCAATTCCCAAAAAATAGTGAAGTTTTCACGTCTTTGAAGTTAAATAGCACATGCAACTCCCTTTTTAATGAAATAATTACTTTCACATCATCACCAATAATAATGATATCATCAACATACACAAGCAAGATAATAGTTTTCTTTCCTTGTCTAATGGATAACGTGTGATTACTAGTGCTGTGTTTGAAGCCCAAGCTAAGTATTTCATCACTAAACTTCTCAAACCAAGCTCTAGGCGATTGTTTTAAACCATAGATCGATTTCTTCAGTTTGCATACCTTATATGACACCGTCTTTAGGTCATAACCAAGTGGTAAGTCCATTAAGATGTCTTCTGTAAGATCTTCTTGGAGAAATGCATTATTCACATCTAGCAATTATAAATCCCATCTTTGATTAACCGCCACACTTAGGAGAATTTTGATTGTAGTTAATTTTGTAACTGGTACAAAGGTTTATGTATATTGTATAGTCAATACTATAAGATTGATTGTAATCCTTAGTCACTAACCTTACCTTGTATCTTTCTATATTACTTTATGGTATACACCCATTTGCAACCAATACTATAAGATTGATTGTAATCCTTAGTCACTAACCTTCCCTTGTATCTTTCTATATTACTTTATGGTATACACCCATTTGCAGCCAACATTCTTCCTCTATGGTGGTAAATTTGTAAGTTCCTACGTTTGATTTGTTTCTAGAGCTGTAATTTCTTCACTTATAGCGGCCTTCTATTTTGCAAACTATTCGACCTCTTTAAATGTCTTTGGAATATAAGAATTGTTTGCATTCATCGCAAACAACTAATATTTTTTTGGATAATTAGTATAAAAGACCATTTTATGAATTGAATATTTTGATGCTTCATGTTTTCTCTTACGAAGAGCAATCGGTGGATCATATGAAATACTAGGAGTCAGTGAATTTACGTGAGTAGATATCGAAACTGATTTAGGGAAAGTATCTTGGTTGAGGGTAGCATTAGGACTTGGTACTTGGTAGGACTATATTTCTTTCTCCTGTCGAGTAGGTTTGCCACTTTCTTTCTTAAGGAGGTTTGGTCGCCAGCTTTTCCTTTTCTTTTTCAGGATTTTCTTCTAATGACAATTTCAGTAAGACAATAGAATTCAGAGAATTTGATAAATTTATTCCATCATTACCAAAGTACTCTCACTTCATGAAATGTCATATCCATCATGACATACTACTCCCTCTTCTAAGGGTCACTTGTATCCCTTTTAAGTAGAAGATTATCCAAAGAAAATACACTTAACTGATTTAGCATCAAGCTTGTCTCTAGCATTACAAAAATGTGTACAACTATGTTATCCATAGCGGTTAGCAGGTTGTTAGCGGTCGACCTTGATATAGCGGTAGCGAGGATATAGCGGGGATATAGCGGTTTAACGGTACACTTTTAGTTATGATTAAAAAATTATATATATATATATAATGGGTTCTATAATTTCTAAAAAATATCAAGATCTTAAGTAGATTATTGCCATGAATAGATAATAACACATCAACTGCAACAACTAATCAAACACGGTAGCACTAACACCTACCAACAGTCTCAAGAACACATGATACTTGTAAAAGTAGAAGAATCCAATGAATGTTAAACTACAAAATTACATGCCATATGCATTAAAAATTTGAGTAATAGGACAACCATGAACAAAGAATGAATTGAAGAGAAGAGAGCATACCTGGTCATTATCTGCTCGAGTAATATCTTTGTTGAGGAAGAAAGAGTCACCTGAGAAAGAGAGACCTATGGCAAATTCTAGTTCAAAGCACAAGAAAACTATTACAGTTCAAATAATGAGTGATTAAGGCAATAGATAGCACCTGTACAGATACTTTGATCCTCTAGACGACAAACTATATGTGTAAGGATGTTAAATTTTTTGAGAATGATATTTATTATGAGACCAAACCCTTGAACAACTCTGAATCTTTGTTACCTCAAGATTTCTTTGTCTTTGATGAAGACGAGTGCGTTTCAGAAGATCATCAACCTATTCAAGAAAAACCCATTGAAGACAACAACACTTCATCTACACCTGCTGATACTCTTTCAATTGTCGAACCCTTACCCTCCTATAATACAAGACGTCCTAGATAAATTATTGATAACCATATAGAATCCGATAATACAAGATTAGAACCCAGGATCTCACGACCTCCTCATAGATTTGTATCCTATGAATCTTTTGAACTGCAAAGAAAGAATTTGATTGCCACCCTTCGACAAGTTAAGGAACCTAGGTTTTATCATCAAGCTAAAGGTATTCCAGAATGGGAAGATGCTATGAAGGAAGAACTCAACGCCCTAAACAAGGCTCAAACATGGGTAATTACACCTATACCCAAAGACAAGAAAACCATTGGATGTCGATGGGTATATAAAATTAAAACTCATAGCAATGGTCACATTGAAAGATATAAGGCCAGACTCGTTGCTAAAGGTTATGCACAAGAATACGAAATTGACTATGATGAAACCTTTGCTCCTGTAGCTAGAATGACTACGATTAGAATCCTCATAACCATTGGTGTAATTAAACAGTGGAATATATATCAACTTGACGTCAATAATGCCTTTTTGAATGGTCACTTGAATGACGAAGTCTACATGAGTCCTCCTGGTATCAACCTTCCTCCTGATCATGCTCTTAAATTGCAAAAGGCTTTGTATGGTCTGAAACAAGCTCCTAAAGCTTGGTTTGACCGATTTGAAAAATTCATGCATTTGCATAATTTTGTGACTTGCTATACTGATACTGCATTGTTTGTACGAAAAACAACCGTTGATATTGTGATCTTGCTTTGGTATGTAGATTTTATGATCATCACAGGAAGTGATGAAACATGAATTGCTGAAGTTAAACTTAACCTTCATCATGAATTTGATATGAAAGACTTGGGCTTGCTAAATTACTTTTTGGGTATTGAGATAACCAAAAATAAGAGTGGCTACTTTATGTCTCAAACAAAGTTTGCTCATGATATTGACAGATATGGTCTTACAGATACTAAGGTTGTTGACACACCGAAAGTCCTAGGCACCAAACTACGCTCCACTGATGGTGAGAAATTAGATGACCCCACCCCTTATCGACAACTCATAGGTGCACTTACTTATCTCACCATTACTAGATCAGATATTTCTCATGCAGTACACACAGTAAGTCAATTTCAACAGGCACCCACTTCTGTTCATATGAGTGTTGTCTTGTGCATTATTAGATATATTAGAAACACTGCCCACAAGGGGGTTCTCTTAACTTCTTCTTAATCTTTTGATTTATCTGTATATACGGATGCTGATTGGGATGGAGATGTCAACAATAGACACTCTACGACTGGTTTTTGTGTGTTTTTAGGTGAATCTCTCATTTTCTAGAAGTGCAAAAAGCAACAGAAGGTGTCCCTCTCATCCGTAGAAGCCGAATATCGAGCCATGGCTACATCTGCGATGGAGGTTTCTTGGATCACATCCCTTCTAGCAGTCATGGGAGTCAATGTCAAACACCCGACCATGATTTCAGTTTTTACTAGACAAACTTTCAGTGTATACCCTGTAAGTTTGAGGGGGGTATTAATATGTAATAGGGTACACGGGCCCTTAGGGCCCGTGCCATACTGGACGAAGGGTCAGGGCCATGCTGGCCCTGGCCATGGGGGTCCCCAACGGCTAGTAGCCGTTGGGAGCACCCCCAAGTTCCAACGGCTAGTGCTGGCCGGCCAGCACTAGCCCACCATTTTGCTTCTTTTTGCTGCTTGTTTCCTTCTCTTGTAATGTCTATAAATAAGACACTATCTCTTGAATAATATTATGCAGTCTTGGCACTACTTTTGACTTGTTTTATACGTGCTTCCGCTTTCGTATTCGTTATTCTTGAAGATTGGCGTTCGTGATTGAATGCTACTTGACTCTTGGCGATTTTGGTGGATTTGATTCCGGAAGTATCAATCTTTGATTGTCGACATTTGTTTATAAGGTCATCCACCATTTAGCTATTACAAAAAGTAAAAAATCATGTGTAAACAATAAGTTAATCATATTCAAAAACCTTAAATCATATCTTAATAATGAAATAATTAAGAAAGGAAAGTTGCTTCAATTAATTACCTGATGCACATGTTTTCCTCGAACTTATAGTTAATTCTAGTCCAAAACAACTTGTTGCACTTCAATAACTTATAAATTGATGAGACACGTTGTTTTTCCTTATTTCGTACAAGTATAGCTATAACTTGCAACAAACCACCTTTAATCTCAACATTAGATTCTATCCCATCATAATCATAATACAACCCTGGATTCAGATACAATGCAGCAGCATGTAATGGCTTATGCATTTGCCTATCCCATCTTTTGTTTATGATCTCCCAAATAAAAGCATACTGCTCTTCTTTTTTTTCATATTAACCTATAAAACAAGAAGTTAAATGTTATTAATTTATAAGATTAATAAGTAAAGATTAACAAATAACACATAAAATTGAAATATTTATGCACCTTTATTTTTTCCTTTACACGATCCATCTTCTCATAGATGTTGCCCATGGCTGGTTTCTCATCACTGTCGACCATACGTAAAACATCTACCGAAGGACCCATTGCTCTAAGTGAAAAACTAATGCCCTTCCAAATTCTAAGTTGCAAAATTATTGCCTTAGATTGATTTCCTTCAATACTATCTGATAAAGGGATTTCTCTCATTATTCAGAAATAACCATCGATCTTAGAGCTTCTTTTAACTGCCACAAGCTGTCCGGAGTTAAGAATCTATTAGCAAAATGGGTCACAGCCGGTCTATGTATGTCTTTTTCTCCTGTAAAATGTCTCATCATATGCAATATCTGACCATGAGCATACATAAATGTCACTAGTTTCTTTGCCCTGCTGAAGATGCCTTTTAGTCTTTTTGTCTCTCCAATATCTTCAAGCATCAAATCTACACAGTGTGCAGCACATAGTATTGAAAACAAATGATTAAATTCAGCCATCAACATTCTATCAGCTGCAACATAATTTGGTGCATTATCTGTAACCACCTACACAACATTTTCTCTCCAACCTCTAAGATTACTTCTTTTAACAATGTATACAATTTATTTGCATCCTTTACTTCATGGGATGCATCAATGGACTTAAGAAAAACTGTACCTTGAGGACAATGCACTAAAAAATTTATTAGTGTTATCTGTTTTCTATCCGTCCATCCATCTGACATAATAGAACATCCATAAGTAGCCTAATGCTTTCTAAATCCATTTGTAAACTCTCTTACTCTTCCCACTTCCTTCTCCAAGAATGTTTCCCTTACTTCATGGTATGATGGAGCCTTCATTCCAGGTCCAAACTGCCCTATATCATTTACCATTGCTTGAAAGCTAGGGGATCTAACAATATTAAAAGGGATTCCATTTTGATACATCCACCTGCTAATGGATATGCATACTCGTTCTCTTTCTTCTTTTTTATATCGATTTTCCAATGTAGCTTGTCGTAGTGAGTTTGGCGATGAACGCACAAATGAATCTATGGGTCCTTTCGAAAGCGGTGGTCGTGAGCCAAATAACGATGAGGATGATGAACATTGGGTGCTTGTCACTATGTTACCTTCCATACTAGAAAGTTCTCCTTGATATGGAAATGAAATCTTTTCGGCCTTTTTCTTAGATGTACTGTGCATATAATCATAAATTGTTTTCTTTATTTCTTCAGTTGCATTCTTGCAAGCTGCCACATTGCCGCTTCTTCACATTAAATGATCCTTGTACCTTGTTATTCCACTCGTAGAAATATGACCACATAATGTACAAAATAATGATATATTATCCGTCCTATATTTTGTCAAACCCCAATTCCATCCTGGATCCTTGGAAGCTAGGGGTCTATAGCTGTATGCTGGATTAGAAAACTAATACCAATTGTTTTACTAGTGCATGTGCCACAACTACCACTGCCACTGCCACTGCCACTTTGAGAATAAGCAGCTGCACTTGTTGATGATTCCATACTCACTACAAAAAATAAGAATAACGACTCAGCTTCAGTTTTCCAACCTTATAAAAGAAATAGAACATTAAATAAGTAACGCTGTTTGGGTTGTTTATTTTTGTTCCTTTGATCAACCAAGCAGTTACGCTGTTTGGGCTATTTATTTTTGTTCTTGTGATCAGCCAAAATATTATATTCATGGATTTACTTATCCCGCTTATTGAGGGAAATATTCTTGACTAAAAGGCAAGCCACAAGCAGCTCGAAAGTCTAGTTCAGGCGAGATGCAAAGCTCAGCAACGAATTTCACACTCAGAATGTGAAGGCAGTGATACTGATACATAATATTGCAACAGGCACACAGAGTCAGGGATGACCGAGAGCTCGAGAGGCGTACCTGGAGGCGGCGGTGGCCACCGGCGGGAACAACCTGATGAGGATGGAGAGGGGAGGCACACCCGGAGACGGTGGCGGCGACAGGCAGGAGCGGCCACCGAGAGGCATAGGGAGTCAGGGATGAACGAGGCTTGGAGAGGCGTACCTAGAGGCAGCGGTGGCGACAGGCGGGAGCGGCCCGATGAGGATGGAGAGGGGGAGGCGTATTTGGAGACGGCGGCGGCGACAGAGAGAAGCGACCACCGAAAGGTGCAGGGAGTCAGGGACGAACGAGGATGAAGAGGGGAGGCGCACCTGGAGACGGTGGCGGCGACAGGCAGGAGCGGCCATCGAGAGGCAGAGGGAGTCTGGGACGAACGAGGCTTGGAGAGGCGTACTTAGAGGCGGTGGTGGCAACAGGCGGGAGCAGCCCGATGAGTATGGAGAGGGGGAGGCGCACTTGGAGACGGTGTTAGCGACATGCAGGAGTGACCACCACAAGGCACAGGGAGTCAGGGACGAACGAGGGTTGGAGAGGCGTACCTGGAGGAGGCGGTGGCGACAAGTGGGAGCGGCCCAGTGAGGATGGAGAGGGGGAGGTACACCTGGAGACGGTGGCGGCGATAAGTAGGAGCGGCCACCGAGACGCGCAGGGAGTCAGGGACGAACGAGGGTTGGAGAGGCGTACCTGGAGGTGGCGGTGGCGATAGGAGGCAGCGGCCCGGTGAGGATGGAGAGGGGGAGGCACACCTGGAGATAGTGGCGGCGACAGGCAGGAGCGGCCACTAAGAGGCGCAGGGAGTCAGGGAGGAACGAGGGTTGGAGAGGCGTAGGGAGTCGGACGAACGAGGGTTGGAGAGACGCAGGAGGACTTTATATCAGATCGACCCGACCCAATCTACTGAATCGAATGCATCCGCTTACAGCGCCATAGCGGCCCGCTGTAGCGCTGTTTGCGGTGCTACTAGCGCTTTGGCGGGTCGCCTGCTAAGGGCTACCCACTATAGCGGTTTTAAATTCGCTAAAACGCTATAGCGGCCGCTATAGCTCTATTGATAACATAGGTGTACAAAACAAGTACATCCAAGCACTCTTAATGGTACATGAAATTGTTTTTGAGTAGGACATAAAGGGTCATAGGGAGAATCACCATTAAGGACATTTGTGGGCATGCGGTTTATTAGAAATACAACAGTTAAGACAACTTCTCCCAATAAAATTTTGGAACATTATTTCCAATCAACAAGGTTCTTGCACCCAGTGTTATCCGTATCGCACCGTATCGTACGTATCGTATCGTGGGAAGCCACGATACGATACGGCCCGTATCGCCCGTATCGTACGATACGGGCAATACGCCCAAAAAAATTTTTTTTCAAATTTTTTTTTTTCAATTTTTTTTTTTCAAAATTTTTTTGCATGTTTCTGTCCTCTCTTTCCCTCTCTTCACTTCCCTTAAAGGCATCCTCCAATATGCTTATAATTTGGGTTTATAATTTCATTTATTTAATAAAAATAATGTATAAAAAAAAATTTATGACAAAATCATTTCTCTTTCTGTTACAACTTTTAGGTATATTTTTGCTAACAGTTTCTAATTTCATAAGATCGTAAACAATTAAAAACATTTAATTCTCTCGGTTCATTGAGTAGGGATTTCACAACTTCACTATTTTAAGGTTCACGTTACATGACTTCCATTGAGTTGAACATGATCAATGTGTGTGAGGCTTAACTCAGTCTATGAAGTGAGAAATGAAGCTCATGCATTAGTTAAAAAGCTAGTCTCCAATAAGAGAAAAAGGGGACATTATCAAGTAATAATATAACATCATTAAGGTGTCATAGACTCAATAATCAAAGAAATGGAGCTCTTTGTTTTGCTCACATATGAAAATTAGCAAATATGACTACATGTACAAAGATAGCAGTTTGTTAATTTTGATATATTACATGAGTGAATTATAGAAGATAACGAAGAAAATGCACTCCTAAGTCCTAACTGAAGAAGACATTGCATGAATTAATTTGAAGTACAATAACATCATCAAGGAGAAGATGAAGATTATTTAGTTAATGATCCTGATACAAATTTACAATATGTAAAATATAAATGTATTTCATTTTTTGATTCAAAATATATAATTTTGGATGCAATTGTTCAATATTAAATGTTCAATTTGTGCTAAACTTTGCATTATATGAATTTAAAGCAATTACCAGATTTTTTCAAAATTTTCCAGAATTTTCTTGATTTTTTTCGGATTTTTACTAATTTTATTGATTTTTTAAATAATTTTTATAGTTTTTTAATATTAAAGTATGATACGATACGATATGATACGCCCGTATCGTGGAGCCCAGCGATACGCGATACGATACGCGTCGGACAACACTGCTTGCACCTTCCAATATATGCTTGTTTTTTCTCTCAAAAATACCATTTTGCTGTGGGAGTATGGACATGATGTTCGGTGTAGTATCTCATGACTTATAAAATATGAATGTATTGACTAAGACATAAATTCTCCTTCATTATCACTACGAATGATTTTGATGGGTAGCTTAAATTGGGTATGCATGAATTGGCAATACATGGACAACATATTCTTCACTTCATCTTTGGTTTTCATGTGATAGATCATAGTGAATCGAGTGCAATCATATATAAAGGAAATAAAATATTTATAGTCATGCAATGAAATAATAGAACGTAGACGCCAAACATCAGAATGGAAATGGCTTAGAAGTTCTAGTTTCATTCAATCGAATGACACACGATGATGTTTGGCCTTTTGATAAGTTTTATATTGCAAAATCACATCACTATAACTGGAAAATTTAGGTAACATCATCCTAATTTTAGAAAGGAGAAAGTGTCCCAGTCTCCAACAGCAACAACAACTAAGCCTTTTCCCATACTAGATGGGGTTGGCTATATGGATTCTTTGTTTCCATATAGCCCTATCATGTGTCATGTTAGCAATTAACTCATAATAAGTTTGATCATTCTTTATTGTTTCTTTCCAATACTTTTGTGTTCATCGTCTACCTCTTTTAATACTTTCAAAATCTAGGTTCTTTTGATCTTCTTTCTATATGTCCAAACCATCTTAAATGATATTCTCATTTTATCCTCTATTGGTGCCACTCTTAATTTGTTTCTAAGAACCTCATTATGTATACGGTCTTTTCTTGTATGACCACTCATCCATCTCAACATCTTCATTTCTGTCAGAGACATCTTTTGTACATGTTGATGATTAACTGCCCAACACTCAGAACCATAAAATATAGGAGGTCTAATTGTTGCTCTATAATATTTACCTTTTAATTTTAATGGTATCTTCTTATCACAAAGAATGCCTGATGCTCCTCTCCATTTTAACCAACCAACATTAATTCTATGCGCAACATCTCCATCAATTCTTCCATCATTCTGAAAAATTGACCCTAGGTATTTAAAACTTTTCTTTTGGGGGATGAAATGTTTGTAAATTTTAATTTCTATGTCATTTGAAGTAACCAAATGATCAAACATACATTCCATATATTATGTCTTTGTTCTACTAAGTCGAAAGCCTTTACTTTCTAATGTTTCTTTTCATAGTTCTAATTTTCTATTAACTTTTTTCTTAGACTCCTTCACTAACACAATGTCATCTGTAGATAACATACACCAAGGTACTTCATCTTAAATATGTTTTGTTAACTCATTAGTCACCATTATAAATAAGTATGGACTTAAAGTTGATCTTTGATGTATCCCAATATTAACTTCAAAGAAGTCTGTCATTCCTTTATGAGTCCTCACACATGTTTTTCTCTGTAGTGAGGATAGACTGCATCACTGTTTTGCTAGTCTCCTCGAAGAAATAAAGTCATTTTCTCATGCTACCCTAACCAAAGATCTTTTTGGTGTTGAGTTCCTGAAAAATACTGCAAGTAGAGTTGAAAGTTATAAGGCAATTCAGGTCTTTAGTCAAGGCATGAACTCATAAGAGATTGATTGAAATGTTTGGGACATGTAAAAGTTTTTTAAGAGTCCCAAAATCGGTGACTATACTCTCTTTTCCTATTATTGGAATGTTGGATCCATTGTCTAATTTGATGCCAATCCCTTTCTGAATTGACTGATAATCATAAAAGAACTCTCATGCCAACCATGTAGCCAGTTGCAACATCATAAGAAGTTAATACAGTCTGTGATTCAGTTAGTCTAGTTTTAAGTTCTTCAATTTCCTTCTTCATATCAACCAATGAGTTCAGTCCCGTTTCCATATTCTGCTTCTCAACTTCATGAATGAAATATGCTCTATTTGGTCTATTCTAATTATAGTTAGGGATGCCCACCAGTTCCCAACACGTCTCTTTCGTATGTCGGGTTTTGCTACAATGAGAGGAAATCAACTTATCTTTTTCATCTGGAGTAGACTTGTACCTTAGCCTTAGCCTCAGCCTCGATATCTACCTCTACAGCGAGAACCTTAAGAATTGGTTGCATTACTGCACACAAATGAAGTCGTTTCTTGGCTGATTTTGACTTCTTTCTTTAAGTGCTTTCTATCTTCTTCTTATAGGAGAAGAGAGTATATTGTACTCACGAATGAAAGTTCTTTTATGCTTGGGATATTGTTTTAGGCTGCCTCATACTATGAGAAAATGCACACAAAAGATTAATCACTTTCTGTTTTTCAAATTTATCATTTCATTACTTCACGCAACTTTGGCATTTGGTTTTAAAATAAAATTACGGTTCTTCCTATAAACTATAGAGTTCAACATAATAATTACTCACTGACCTTCCTCCTTGTCTATATTTTCAAATCTTCTCGATAATCTCATACTTCTTAGCTATGTTTTTTCTAGGCATATGCATCTTTGCCTGCCAACCATATGTTTTTAGCAGACTCTAGAAACATAAATATACTATCGATGGATGGTGCCATGGATTGAATAAGTCATGCCCTGACTAGGGTGTTCTCTCTACACCATCTAGAATACGAAAGATCAGTCACATCATGTATAGGAATATCTTCAGTCAAATAATCCTATCGTCCCTCGCCATCAATGCTAGTTCGATAGACCTAGCACATTTGGGGTAATTTTTGTCATCTAACTTCAGATTGGTGATTTGAAAGCCTTCACTCTTATTTGAAATAACATTCTCATTATTGTCTGCCATTTTTCTTCTAGTAGACATGATAACCACCCTTTGTCTCTGGGGTTGAAATATATTTTCTCTTCTTTTTTTTAAAATCCTTTTTTGTTTTGCTGTAAATGTTTTTTGGAATGAATCTTTCTTGAAGTATAACTAACCTGATTCAATAATCTTTGGATTGCAACTGATCTATGTTGCGAGTCATCCCAAATATTAAGAAACACAACAACAATAACAACTACAACAACTAAGCCTTTTACCATACTAGACGGGGTCGGCTATATGGATTCTTTGTTTTCATAGATCCCTATCGTGTGCGATGTTAGCAGTTAACTCACAATAAGCTAGATCATTCTTTATTGTTTCTTTTCAACACTTTTGTGGTCGTCCTCTAGCTCTTTTAATAATTTTCAAATTTAGTTTTTCATACCTTCTTACAGGTTCTTTTTTTGATATTCTTTCTATATGTGCAAACCATTTTAAACGATATTCTCTCATTTTATCCTCTATTGGTGATACTCCTAATTTGTTTCTAATAACCTCATTATGTATACGATCTTTTCTTATATGACCACTCATCCATCTCAACGTCTTCATTTCTGTCACAGACATCTTTTGTACATGTTGATGATTAAGTGCCCAACACTCAGAACCATAAAACAATGCAGGCCTAATTGCCGCTCTATAATATTTACTTTTTAACTTTAATGGTATCTTCTTATCACAAAGAATACATGACGCTCCTCTCCATTTTAACCAATCAGCATTAATTCTATGTGTAACATCTCCATCAATTCTTTCATCACTCTGAAAAATTAACCCTAGGTATTTAAAACTTTCCTTTTGGGGATGTAAAGTGTGCCAATTTTAATTTCTATGTCCTGTGAGGTATCCAAAATTCCAAATGATCAAATTTACATTCCATATATTGTGTCTTGTTCTACTAAGTCGGAGGCCTTTGCTTTCTTATGTTTCTCTCCATAGTTCCAATTTTCTATCAACTTTTTCCTTAGACTCCTCCACTAACATAATGTCACATGCAAATAATATACACCAAGGTACTTCATCTTGAATATATTTTGTTAACTCATCCATCACCATTATAAATAAATATGGACTTAAAGTTGATCCTTGATGTAACCCAATATTAACTTTAAAGAAGTTTGTCATTCCTTCATGAGCCCTCACACATGTTTTTGCACCATGTAGGAAAAACACTTCTATTGTGGCTGCTGCCAGACATTTTCTTAATCCCTGGACTTAATCCTAATGCCTATTTATATCTTATCTAACTTAAATGACTATACTGCCCCTAATCATACTTAACTACTACTAAGTGGACCTAATCTACACTAAGGCCCATAACAAGACCAATAACGAGACTAAAACCCATAACAATTATTAATTATCAACTTCTAACCTCTAACACTCCTCAAGTTGGGTGGAAGATATTGAGAACACCCAACTTGGATAACGCGTCCTTGAGTTGTCTGCTAGTAATAACTTTAGTCAAAAAATCAACTATCTGTTTTGCTGATTTAACATACTCCAATTTGAACTCTTGATGAGTTATCTTCTCTCTGATGAAGTGATATTTAATTTCTATATGTTTGGTTCTTTCATGATATACAGGGTTGGAAGCCATCTAAATTGCTTCACTGCTGTCACAATATAGTGGTATAAGCTGAATACAAGTAAATCCAAGTTCACTGATTAATGAAGATACTCATTTTCCTTTACATATGGCTTAAGCTATCGCTCTGTATTCGGCTTCTACTGTAGATCTGGCAACAACTATATGTTTTTAACTCTTCCAAGATTTAATATTCCCACAAAGTAATGTAACATAACTTGTAGTTGATTTGCGGTCATCTTTAGATCCAGCCCAATCTATATTGAAATAAAGTTCAATATCAAACTTGTCAGATTTAGGATAAAGTAGGCCAATGCCAGATATTGATTTTAGATATCTAAGAATTCTATACACTGTATCCATATGGTTCTTGGTTGGAGAATGTATAAATCTGCTCACAATGCCCACTGCATAAGTAATGTCTGGACGAGTAATTGTCATGTATATCAGCTTGCCAACTAAAGTTTGATATTTGTGAACATATATGAACTTTTTACTATCACCAATGAACAATTTTTTTTTAAAATGTACAAGATAATATATACATGTTGTTGTGATTGTGGTCACATCTTCCTCTCGGTTTCTCATGTCCAAACGGCTAAACGCCTTTCTATGAGTCGAGGATAGTTTTCATCCAATTTTCTTATAAATTGGCAAATGTGGTCTTTTTTGAGTCGATTCCCAAGACCGTAACGCTCTTGCTCGCCCTTGAAGAGATTCCACAACCAAGTTCACGCTTGCACAACTCCACAAGAATGCGCTCCCCGAAGAGTCAATAAGATATTATCTAATGACCTACTCGCCCATTCTTAACGAAGAATATTTTATCTTCTCTATTTATGTAAAAACCATCCCAAAGAAAGGACATCGCGTGTTGCAATTCCATCGTGCACACTTGTAACAAACTTTCATTCTTTATAGGGCTCTTCTTGAAAATGAACTTTACCGACACCAGCATCGGGTGACAAATGACATTTCTTCCAGATCCTCGGAGCACGTGCCCAACGTAACCTTGCTTCGATCAAGTCTCACATGTGTTAACGCATTCTTTACATCATACGCCCTTATACATCCTAACCCTTATTACAAGAAGAGACAAAGAGGTACCCTAACTGCGTAGTTCATTGTTAGAGCAACCTAGAGGGAGCAGAATGTCTCTACATCAATCCTTAGAGGCTTTGAGAGAATGACATCCATTTTCGCAAAGGAGAAGAAATCGCTATTATACATGGAACCGAAACAAACCGACTCCAGTCGCCTTTATATTGCACGTATATACCGCCACTTAACCTATCACAGAACTCAAGCAACTTGATGTCCTCCCCGGGGAAATGGTAAATTCGAATTCCTCATGTTTGTTAACTTTCTTCAGTGGCATCTACCATTCCTAGGATTCTCAATGTCTATGGCCCCATAAGATACACGTGTTTCTGGATCGACAAAGAACCTCGACTCCTAGATCTGCAATCTGGTCTACGGAGTGCAGTTGTGCGTGTTAATTAAAGAAGACTTTTGTAAATGTAAGGAAAACATGCAACAAGAGGTGGAAGCAATGGAGCAGGGGGGTATAAGGGCCGTTTAGTGGCTTCTTTCCGGTGTCCTAATGGGGCCCTTCAACAAAGAATTGCCAAGGTCAAGATCCATCAACGCATAGATTCTCGGACCAGTTTATCCTATAAAGTCTTCCAAAATGCTTAACATTTATAACCTTTTTTAGTGGAGGAATACCCAACAAAACACATCGTAGAGCCCTAGGATCAAGTTTCCCTCTATCTTGACTATGGATATAAACAAATGATATACAAACAAAGATCCAACGTTTGAGATTGTTGGTAATGGAGAGAGATTTGGGTAAAAGGAAGAAAAGACATCCATAGGGCTTTTAAAACCTAAGACACTAGATGGTAATCTATTGACAAGGTACATTGTCTGTAAGAATAGCTTCCCCCACAAGGTTTTTGGAACACTTCGCCGATATAACAAAGTTCGTGTAGTTTAGAAGGTGCCCATTTTTCCTCCTCAAAGAATCCCATTCTCATTGTGGTGTTTTGACACAAGAAGACTCATGGATAATTCCCTTTTTTGACAAAAGGGAGTAAGAATTTGATTAAAGTAGTCCTTGGCATTATCGATCTAAGTCTTTTGATATTCACATCAAACTGATTTTTTACCATAGAGAAGAAATTTGGGAAAACGGTGCTTACTTCAAACTTATGTTTTAAGTAAGAAAATCCAAGTAACCCTAGTACAATCATCAATAGGATAAGGGGATCTTTGGTGTTTCCCAAGTTGACCTACTTTATATTCAAAGTGAGGTTTATTTGACTTACTCTAAGATGAGGTAGTACATATTGGAGTTTTGATACAGGCAAATGACCAAGATGACAATGCCAAAGACGAATTTCTGGCTCTTGAATAACAGCAGCTGTGGCACCATATGAAGTTGAATGCTGAAAGTTGTCCTCCAAGATGTATAAACCCTTTTGTAGACTACCATGACCAAAGATTTTTTCCGTCTTCAGATCCTGAAACATATATCCAGTAGGATTAAATGTTACACTACAGTTCATAGTATGGGTAAGTGAACTGACTGAAAGTAGATTTATATGAAAGCTGGGAATATGATTTGACTGATTTCAAGTCTAAAAAACATGTGGGTACACTTCGCTGTCCAATCATATAAGAATATGAACCATCTGCTAACTTAATTGGCTCCCGTTTTTTAAGAAGTTTGTATTCTGAAAAATATGATGACTCTCCTATCATGTAATCTGTAGCTCCTGAATCAATTATCTAAGTTTTGAATTAGAAAGAGATGAGTTGTTATCCTTCACAGTATGTGTCGCTTGTGCTACTGTAGCCTGAGAAGAGGATGGTTGAGAATGTTCGGATAATTTTGTTTCTAGGCTTTCTATCCTTTTAATGATCTCTTGAATACCATTTGTACTAGGAGTGGGAGTTTTTATAGAATGAGCTGAGTAGTTTCGATTTCTGGAAAAATCAGGTCTACCATGTAATTACTAACAATTTTCTCTAAAATGTCTTTGCACAATGAGAATATACAAGTTTATCCTTATCATCAGAATTAAATCTACCACGTCCACGTACACGACTTTGTTGTTCGCCTCTTCTACGATAATATATGTTTTATCTTCGTGTTTGAAGTGTATGTTGATCTGTAACAAAGATACTATCCCTCTCAAGATTTCTGCGATCTTCTTTCCTAATTATTAAAGAATATACTGTGCCCAGTGAAGGGAGTTCTTCTCTACCCAAGATATTGAGTGTTATTGACTGAAACTCTGAATTTACATACCATAATAAGTCAAATACTTTCTTCTTTTCAATTTCAACATTTCTTTCAGTGTAACGAGAAGAACACTTTATATTAGTAAAATAAAGAAGTTTATCCCAAAGTCCTTGTAGATCTGCATAGTACTTACTGATAGAGCGGGTTCTTTGTTTACATTTTCTGATATTTTCCAGTATCTCGTATTCCTTTGCAACATTTTTCTTTCTAGAATAAGCTTTAGAGACCGCACGCCAAATTTCATTAGCATATTTAAGAAAGATAAAAGTTTTTACAAATGATGGGATCATTGACTGAAGCAACCAAGATGATATTAGTGCATCTTCTCTTCTCTAAACAGAATATTGTGCATCATGTGTATCTGAGTTCGGTATTTGACCCATTAGGTGAGCCCATCTCCCCCTTGCTATAACAGCTAGTTCCATAGACCTAGACCACTCCAAGTAGTTTCTGCCATCTAACTTAGTAGTTGTAATCTGAAAATTTCTATTTTGATGTTCACATGTATTAATAGGAATTTCAACTCCTTTCCCTTTGCCAACCATTTATAAAGGAACAAATAAACTGACTTATAATGAAAAATACGAATATATTTCTAATTGATATAAGAAATAGATGAAAAAACTATTTTTATAATCCTTTTAATGAAAATAAAGATGTTAGTATTAGCTTAGGAGAGTTAGCCAAATCAGAAAAGTATATAAACCATAATTTCTACCGACGTATTCAAAAGAATGAAGTAAAAAAAGGCTCTTAAACATATGAAGGGTGGTAAATCGGTAGGACCACATAATATTCCTATAGAAGTTTGGAAAATACTAGGAGAAATAGGAATCACTTGGCTCACAAGACTATTTAATGAAATATGGAAAAACCAAAAGATGCCCGAGGAATGGAGGAGAGCAAGTACACTTATACTCATATATAAGAACAAGGGAGACATTCAAAATTGTGCGAATTATCGAGGTATCAAGTTAATTAGTCATACTATGAAATTATGGGAAAGAATTATCGAACGTAGGTTAAAACAAGTATCAAGTACAATAGAGAACTAATTTGGATTCATGCCAGGCAGATCTACTATTGAAGCGATTCACCTTTTGAGACATGTTATGGAATATTTTAGAGCAAAAAAGAAAGTCCTTCACATGATATTTATTGATCTAGAAAAAGCTTATGATAGGGTACCGAGGGAGGTTCTTTGAAAAACTTTGGAAAAAAGAGGTATCCCATTGACATATATTAACCTTATAAGAGATATGTATGATGGTGCAAAAACATGTGTGAGGACTCATGAAGGAACGTCAGACTTCTTTGAAGTTAATATTGGGTTACATTAAGGATCAACTTTAAGTCCATACTTATTTATAATGGTGATGGATGAGTTAACAAAACATATTCAAGATGAAGTACCTTGGTGTATGTTATGTGCAGATGATATTGTATTAGTGGAGGAGTCTAAGGAAAAAGTTAATAAAAAATTGGAACTATGGAGAGAAACATTAGAAAGCAAAGGCCTCCGACTTAGTAGAACAAAGACAGAATATAGAATGTAAGTTTGATCATTTGGTTACTTTAGAGGACATAGAAATTAAAATTGGCACACATTGCATTCCCCAAAAGGAAAATTTTAAATACCTAGGGTCAATTTTTCAGAGTGATGGAAGAATTGATGAAGATGTTACACATAGAATTAATGCTGGTTGGTTAAAATGGAGAGGAGCATAAGGTATTTTTTGTGATAAGAAGAAGATACCATTAAAGTTAAAAGGTAAATATTATAGAGCAACAATTAGGCCTGCCATGTTTTATGGTTCTGAGTGTTGGGTAGTTAATCATCAACATGTACAAAAGATGTCTGTGACAGAAATGAAGATGTTGAGATGGATGAGTGGTCATACAAGAAAAGACCGTATACATAATGAGGTTATTAGAAACAAATTAGGAGTGACACCAATAGAGAATAAAATGAGAGAACATCGTTTAAGATGGTTTGAACATATAGAAAGAAGATCAAAAGAAGAACCTATAAGAAGGTTAGAAAAACTAAATTTGACAAGTATTGAAAGAGGTAGAGGACAACCACAAAAGTGTTGGAAAGAAACAATAAAGAATGATCTAGCGTATTGGGACTTAACTGCTAACATAGTACACGATAGGGATCTGTGGAAACAAAGAATCTATGTAGCCGACCCCATCTAGTATGGGAAAAGGCTTAGTTATTGTTGTTGTTGTTTTGTTTATATTTCCAACTGATGAGTCTCTGCGTGTCCAGATCCAAGGCTTTTGTTGCAGTTCTGGCTCCACCAAAGACTTCTTTTCTTGATTCAGCAACTATGAGAGGGATAGTATGCATAGCATTTAGGAACAGCCGTAAAGTTTCACCAAATTTGCCATCGGTTGTAGCCTTATAGGCGCTTCTGAGTTTCTCGTCCAATTGTGAGAACTTGTAAACGAGTGCTGGTGAGTTCCTCACTTTAGGATGTGCAGATTTGTTCCACCCCTTCTCGAGAGCAATCGAAATTACTGGCGGACTACACACACGTTCATGCGCAAGCCCAGCATGTATTCTTTTTTGACTTCCTAATGCTGCTGAACTGCATTATCTCTAACTTCTTTTCTACGCACCTCCATGCGCAAGCACAACATGTATTCTTTTGCAATGACAATCAATTCCTTCACTTCATCTACTTTTCGTTATGACACACAATCACGATGACGAGAGAATGAACGCAGCAAATGATGAATAGAATGGAAACCCTGAACAGGCAGACTGCACACACGTTCTTGTCTTGAAACAGTCTTGATTTACACATCTTTTAAAGACTGTTTCCAATTGATTACTTCCCAAAACTGACTCTCACACTTCAGAAAAGGGAGAAACACGACTTCTATTGTGGCTACTGCCAGATGTTTTCTTAATCCCTGGACTTAACCCTAATGCCTATTTATATCTTATCTAACTTGAATGACTATACTGCCCCTAATCATACTTAACTACTACTAAGTGGACCTAATCTACACTAAGACCCATAACAAGACCGATAACGAGACTAAAACCCATAACAATTATTAATTATGAACCTCTAATCTCTAACAATATAGGTTTATAACTTGAAAGATAAAAATACCCCTGATTAGTGCTTCTAATGATAGTTGGCTCCAATAGGAGCCGAATGACCCAATTACAAAAATTAAGTGCAGAAATTCAAAGTACAGAAAATTTAATCGTCAACACCCATAACTCTCTTTTCGGTTATATCTAGGGGTCTGGTTGGATACATTTATATTTATCACTTGTAAGCAATGCAAACAATTCACTGTTTGTTTTTGTACAACTCGTTGATTTTTTTTTGGTACATTCATTCCATTTGATTGTCCAACATGATGCAGAATTTGTAACCTGTTTCTTGGTTATCCGCTTTGTCCTATCCATCATCCGATGGTTGATAAATTGGCAATGTTCGCCCACTCACATTATATACAAGTAAATATCAAACCTCTCCCCTGCCTAGAGACATTCTCCTATGGCTTGTGTATGCGACATGAACATCTTACATGCCAGCAGTAGTATGCGACATGGAACTGCAACATCTTTGGTGTATTACATAAGATACAGTGTAGCCGTTTTCACTAGAATTCTGGCCTCTGTAGAGATTAAAACCTTCCAAGTGTGATCAAGCAATATCTCCTGCATTCTGATGGATCATTCTATATATAAGTATCTATTTTTGCTTGAGCTTCATGAAGATCTGGAAATTATAAAGCATCTAAGTGACAGCCTACATGTAGGTGCAGGATGAATTATGCCCGTGCCTTTCTTACCTTGGCTGAGGTAGGTTAGTTCTGCTGACACCTTTGCCACTTAAAGACAACGTAGAAATGAAATGTTTTAGCATTATGAAACATTAGATTCACCTGCAACTTAAGGTTGGTTCATTTGCAAGGCTAAATATAAAAATTTGCATATACTATCGCATGATAGTCCTGAAATGACTGCAACTAACTTTCTTAATACGTCGAATCTGTAGTTTCACAATGCTGAAAATATAATAATTGCAACTTGAGCCACAAAATCTCTGGTTGGTCTGTCTACCCTTATATTGTTGCAAGGTTTTCATTTCTCCAAATGTGATTCCAGGGAACTCAGCTGTATGATCCAAAGGCTGGTGGCTGGCGTGAGCTGGGTATGCTTGATGTTATGCAGGTCAGTTTTCATGGTAGCAGTATCCACTGAGCATCACTATGAATCTGCAATGACCTTTCCCTTAATTTTGTTTTGACAGATTTTTGGTCGTGCTGGGAGGCCACAATTTGACAAAAGTGGTGAAGGAATCATTATCACTTCCCATGATAAGTTGGCACATTATTTGCGTCTCTTGACAAATCAGCTTCCAATAGAAAGTCAGGTAAGTATCTCTCAATGTAGTACCTGTAGTTTTGTAGCTCTTGTTACTTTGTTTATAGTTCTCCCAGGACTGGGGAATCCTGCTTAGGCTGTAACTTGATATTGATAAACAAGGTTAAGATTTCTGCCTAAAGGATCAAGACAGTCTTTTATTCCTTTAGAAACTGAACATGGAACAACTTTTGCACCGACTCCCAAACTTGATTTAGGGAGGAGACCATCGTGGAAGCTTCATCGTGCATCTTTCTCATCAAATGATTTCCTTCTGGCAGTCCTTGCACTTAGTCCATTAGTTATACAACAAGAACAAAGCCTTTTCCCATACTAGATGGGTTCGGCTAAGAGTCTATTAGTTATTGAAAACAAAAATATCAATATTGTTTTCAACATTGTTTTGAAGTAACTTTTCTCTTTCTTTCAATAACTTGTCACAGAGAGCACATATTTTATGAAGTGTTGGACATATTTTAGTTTGGGTACAGCAAAACCTAGGCTAGCACTAGGCTGGAACCAGGAAGTTCAACTAACCTAGCATCTTGATGTTCGTGCCTACCTCTTTCGTTATGTTCACTAAGCAAAGAACCTAGCATGAGTGAGCAGGCCACCTGTTGTCAGAGATCCATTGTTGAGGCCTTCAAGGACTATCTGCAGTACACTGAGCAACACATGAGCGATGAGCCCTTCCCTTAGCTGCACAAGCATCTTCGACCAGTTTACCTTCTCGTTATTTTTTGGATACTGACATACTTAACTGCCTACTCGTTTGGGAATACATTTGATTGTGGATAGCCAAGAAGCATTTTATCATTCGTACTTTATTTCCACTTGAAAGATACGTACATAAGGATTTATAACAGTTGTCAATATGTTAAGATTTGTCTGATCGGTGGATATTGACAACCCAGGCTTTGATGCAGTGAAAGCTTGCCTAAGCCAGGTCCAGCAGGACATGGACTTGGTATAACATGTCAAAGTCACGGAGCAGTCTCAACCAGCTCATATCTGACTGATCACAAGTTCTACAATAACTATCACGAGTTGGGAAAATTTGGACATATCATCCTTTGAGGTGATAACAGTAGAAATGGAACACAAAGAGGAAAGTCAAATAAAAGATATTGACAAAACAAAAACTTTGGTGGAAAATATGCAGAAATAAACAAGTACTGGTTAAAAGGGTACCAGTTGGTTCTCTGAATGTATAAGATTGGTCGTCTCTTCTGCTCCATGGCTGCATTAGTGGTGGTGTTTTCATGACATATTACGTTTCTACTTTAGGTTTCTTTACTGTCTCCTTTTCCTTTCACAGTTTGTTGGCTCCCTGAAGGATAATTTGAACGCAGAGGTGGTACTGGGCACTGTTACAAATGTTAAGGAAGCTTGTGCTTGGCTTGGATACACATATCTTTTTATCAGAATAAAAGCTAATCCCCTTGCATATGGAGTAGGCTGGGAAGAGGTATTTCTTGAATTCTTGTTGTACTCAAATTTGAATACTAGAGTAATATTTACTTTTGTTACATTTACTTTGGATGTTCATAGAGAATTGTCCACTGGAGTTACTGGTCTTCCACTAGAACAGAGCTTAATTTTGAGTTTGACTTACTGTTAGAAGTGTAGGATGTTGCTTGTGAAGTTTTTTCTTTCTTATTGTGTTGCACAGTAAAAATATGTAATTTATTGGGCAACCATGTGGTCTTGGTTGCATGTAGAACTGGTGAGGTAGTATAGAGTTTGCACAATGAATTTCAAACGTAATCCATTACTTGGGGAGATAAGGTTTAAACGACACATCTAAATGGAATTTGGGTCTTGTGGACCTGTTTATATATCAATTGTCATGGTAGTTTTCTTCCTTTACCCAAAATAGCATACACGCATATAAGCTTACCAGCACTCTGCGCGAGCAATATGTAATCAAAAGCTAAACAGTTTTTTGTCTTGAAATGCGGGTAATATTTGTCTGAAGTTTCCAAAGGCAATAGGGTCTGTTAATTTCGCAGCAATCATACTTGATTACACGCAACATTGAGGAGTAGAATCATAGGCTGTTGATCAGCCTCTTGTGTTGTATCGGCAGCTCCTGTCCCTCTTTCTTTTATTAATTCAGTTATCCCTAGGGTTGAGGCCCTAAGAGACTTAAATACATCCAACAGTCTGGTCATATCAAGTTGTGCCTTTGGTGTAGAAGGGAAGAGTGTACTGATAAACAAGGAGCCACATTTGTCTTCAGAGTAATGGCTTTATTGCAGTTATGGGATTGCACAAATGCAAAGAACATACAATATTGAAAACACCATCAGGAACATTAAGTATTACAATATAAGCATAAAGGAAAACAAAAATAAGTAATATAGATTTGTCTTTCTCTTTTCTAGTTATTGTGACTCATGAGCATGTATTTCTGCTTTTGTCCTCCTATATTTGTCTTTTTAACATTTATCTTTATTACAACCTTATAGGTCATTGCTGATCCTTCTTTGCTTTCAAAGCAAAGGTCGTTGATAATAGATGCTGCACGTGCTCTTGATAAGGCCAAAATGATGAGGTTTGATGAGAAGAGTGGAAACTTTTATTGCACTGAGCTTGGCCGCATAGCAAGTCACTTTTATATTCGATACTCTAGCGTGGAGACATACAATGACATGTTGAGGCGCCATATGAATGATAGCGAGGTTTCAGTATAATCTTTTCTAAACTTCGGTTATTTACAAGATCCATACCTGATGTATATGTATATATTTGTGTATATATGTATGTATGTATTTATATATATATATATATATATATTAAGTTTCAGTTATTCAAATTTATAACCTAGTGTTAACACTTAGATATGATTATTCCATTACAAATAGGTATGAATTAGTATATGTGCTTACATTTGCTAATCTACATGTTCCACTGTCATTAGATGTGTTCCTGCTTGCCATATTTTTGTTCTCCCTCTTTACAAGTTTATATACTTTGTCTTGGGGATGGTATACCCGTGTCAAAAATAACCAAAGATTAATCCTGCTATGTTTTTGTTTAACAGAATGAGTGAGATAGTTTTTTTTACTTTAGCCAT
This sequence comes from Brasenia schreberi, assembly GCA_036023115.1. Lineage (NCBI taxonomy): Eukaryota > Viridiplantae > Streptophyta > Magnoliopsida > Nymphaeales > Cabombaceae > Brasenia > Brasenia schreberi. The sequence continues at coordinate 9,428,552 of JAYKKT010000061.1, read as the reverse complement.
TTCTTTTTTAAACTCAAATGTAAAACCTTTTTGGTATGGTTATGTTAGTAACATCAGTGCTTCTAATGCTTTTCTCATTCATATGTGGTTGTGGGGACTAATTATACTATTTTGTTGATTCATTTAGATAATCAAAATGGTGGCACATTCTTCCGAGTTTGAGAATATTGTTGTGAGAGAAGAGGAGCAACAGGAATTGGAAACATTGGTTAGAACGTCATGTCCTCTAGAAGTTCGCGGTGGGTCTGGTGATAAATATGGGAAAATTTCTATTCTTATTCAGGTATCTATGTGTTTCCTTACTTCAGAGTTTCTGTATCTAAAAAATGGATCTATTTCTTTAGTTTGCTTTGTTTTTGTTTTGAATACTATTGGTTGTGTTTCTTTTCATGATTGTGTTGAGTAACGAAGCACCTCTTATATATGTACACACATACATGTAAAATTCTAGGAAAGATGGGTTTCACTTAGCTTATAATATTATTTATTAAAATATAGAGAAACTAAAAAATGTCTAAGTAATGGAGGGAAGATATCTTTATACGTATACAAGAACGAGGGAGGCATTCATAACTGTGCAAATTATTGGGGTATCAAGTTGATGAATCATATAATAAAAATATGAGAAATTATTATTAAATGAGGATTGAGATAAGTACTGAGTACAATGGAGAACTAATTTGGATTCATGTCAAGGATATCTAGTATTGAGACGTATTATGAAATATTTTAGAGAAAAAGAACTTCATGTGATATTTATTAATCTAAGAAAAGCTTGTGGTAGGATAAGATATTTTTTTGGAGAAAGGTATCCTATTTACATATATCAATTTGTAAGAGATATGTATGATGGTGTATAAACATGTTTGAGGACTCATGAAGGAATGATAAATATTTTTGAAGTTAATGGATACGTCAAGGGTCAACTTTAACTCAATATCTATTTGTCTTAGTTATTAATGAATTAACAAAGCTTATTCAAGATGAAGTACATTGGTGTATGTTATTCGTGAACGACATTGTCTTAATGGATTTATAGAAAAAGTTAACAAAAACTTGGAATTGTAGAGAGAAACATTAGAAAATAGAGGCTATCGACTTAGTAGAACAAAGAATATGTAGAATCCAAGTTTGACCATTTAGTTACTACAAATGTGATAAAAAATTAAGATTGACACACATTACATTCCTCAAAAGAAAAGATTTTAATACCTAGGGTTAGTTTTTTAAAGCGATGTTAAAATTGATAGAAATGTCATGCATAGAATTAGTGTAGGTTGGTTAGAATTAAGAGGTGCATAGTATTCTATGTGACAAGAAGATACCATTAAAGTTGAATGGTAAATATCATAGGTTGATGTATGTTGGGCAGTTAATCATGTGAAAAATTAACCCTCGTACCTTGGAAATCATTAACACTTTCATCAATGGACAAAATTTCTAAAACAAGAGGTCAGTGCCTCCATGGCTGCCGCAACTTCTCTCTTTATTCCTTTACTTAATACACTAATTACACTTTAAGGCATTATTTATATAGGTTTCTAATTTAAAAGATTAAAATGCCCTTGATTAGTAATCACTAATCATACTCGGCTCCCAATGGATCAGATTCTGATCCATTGGGATCCATACGACCCAACTACATAATTCTAATTACGGAAATATAAAAGCATTGCGGAAACATAAATATTAATTCAATCTTAACACACCCCCTCAAGTTGGGTCTTTAAGACTTAAACACCCAACTTGTCGAGAGCTTTCTTTAACCCATTTATTGCAATTGGTTTTGTAAGGATATCAGGCAATTGATCGTCAGAACGAACATGAATAATGTTGAAAATTTCTTGAGAAACTCTTTCCAATAAAGTGTCAGTCAACTTCAATATGCTTGATCCTCTCATGAAAGACTGGATTAGAAGCCATTTGCAGAGTCACTTTACTATCAACAAAAAAGTTAATTGGAATGATCCTTTCCAATCCAATTTCTTTCAATAGTGATAAAATCCATAAACCTTCATACATGTCGAGAGCAATTGCATGATATTCTACCTCTACACTTGACCTGACCACTATTGATTGCTTCTTACTCTTCGAAGGCACCACATTGCCTCCTAGACATAGCATATAACCTGAGGTAGACTTTCTATCAACTTTGGAGCTAGCATAATCGGTATCTGAATAGATCTCTAGATCGAGTGATGAATGTGAAGCATATAGTAGACCATAAGTGATAGATGACTTCAATTATCTGATGATATAGAATATTGTACTCATGTAGTGCTTAGATGGGGAATGCATCCATCTACTTACATAGCCGACTAAAAAACTGATGTCAGGTCTTATAATAGTGACATATAAGTTTTTCCACCAATCTTTGATATCTACCAACATCTTCATATGGTTTAATTGACTCACCTTTATCTTCTTTTGCAATTTCAATGGGAGTAGAACATAACCGACAATCCTCTATTTTTGTTTCTTTCAGTAAGTCTTGAATATATTTTCTTTGACTTAAAAATAAAAGTCTTTGCTCCTTATAATTTTAATCCCCAAGAAATAATGTAATATGCCTAAGTCCTTTAAGTCAAATAATGCATATAGTTGTCTTTTTAGAATGATAATGCCTTATGTATCATCACTTGTAATGATGATATCATCTACATATACCAATAATATCATGGTTTTCTTACCTCAGTTGATAAACATTATATGATCACTAATACACTGTTTGAAACCCAAACTCATAATACCATCACTGAATTTTTTAACCCATTCTCTTGGAGATTGTTTCAAACCGTAAATTGATTTCTTTAGTTTGCATACCTTGTTTGATTTCTGCCCTTGATCATACCCAGGTGGTAGGTCCATGTAAATATCTTCCATAAGGTATCCTTGAAGAAAGGCATTCTTCACATCCAACTGCCATAAGTCCCATTCTTAATTGACAACCACACTTAGAATAATTCTAATAGTGTTCATTTTTGCCACTTGTACAAATGTTTATGTATAGTGAAAACCATATGATTGACTATAACCTTTAGTCATTAATCTGGCTTTGTACCTTTCTATATTTTCATCGGTCTTGTACTTCACTAAATACATCCATTTGCAACCCAATGTTTTCCTCTTTGGTGGTAATCTAAAGTTCTCAAGTCTTGTTTCTCACCAATGCTGTAATTTCTTCTTTTATGGCTGCCTTCCCATCTGAATGTTGTTTTGCCTGTTCAAATGTTTTTGGAATATAAGTATTATCTACATTCACCATAAATAACTAATACTCTTTGAGATAATTAGCGTATGATACCATCTTTTGTAGTAAATATTTTGTATTTTCACATTTTTCTTTTCGAAGTGCAATAGATAAATTATCAAAGTCACTCATAGAATTTTGAGAAGTTGCCTAAGTAGGAATCAAATCTGATTCAGGGTGAGGATTGTGATCCAGGATAGTTACTGATGCAGGAGGGAAGGTCTTCCTTTCCCTCTAGTATAAACTTGTCATTTCTTTTCTTGAAAAGATTGCATCTCCTCTTTTCTCTTTCAAGCTCTGGTTGATCTTCAATGGGTAGAAGAGGCATCACATTGGGTGAAAGAACATATGATGATTTAACTTCTTGCTTGTCATAAAACGGTGTATCTTCATGAAATGTAACATTCATCGTAACATATGATCTTTTTTTAGGGTCATAACATTTATACCCTTTTTTAGTAGAGTAATATCCTAAGAAGATATATTTAATAGCTCTAGCATCTAATTTATCTCTCAAGCCTCTGTGTATATGAACAAAGCAAGTACACCCAATCACTTTTGGAGGTAGATGATATGAAGGACATAAGGAGTGAAATGGAGTATTACCATTTAGAACCCTGCTAGGCATACAATTTATGAGAAAAACTACTCTTAAGACTGCTTCCCCCAATAAAATTTTGGAACATCATAACCAATCAAAAGAATTCTAGCAACTTCTAGAATGTGTCGGTTTTTCTTTTCAGAAACACCATTTTAGTGTGAAGAATAGGAACATGAGGTTTGATACAAAATTCCATGGTTTAAGAAATATGAATATAGTGATTGAGACATAAATTCACCTCTAATATCACTTCGAAATATTTTAATGGTGCGTTGAAATTGAGTATGCACAAATTGATGATATGTGGGAAGAATATTTCTCACCCTATCCTTGGTTTTCATAAGATATATCATGGTGAACCTAGTAAAATCATCGATGAATGAAATAAAATATTTATGACTATGTAAAAAAGTAATAGAACACGGGCCCCAAACATTAGAGTGAAGAATCTCAAATGGTTTAGAGGATTTTTCTTCGTTCAAAGGAAATGAAACACAATGGTGTTTTTGCCTTCTGGTAGGTTTTACTGTTGAAATTTAAGTCGGCAATAACTTCATAATTTTAGATAAAAGTAAATGTCCTAATCTCTCGTGACATAAAGGTAGTTCTTCGTTTTGCTTTTCTGTGATTATTGTTGACTGCATAACTATTCCTTTGGCTTTCTCATAGAAATAGAGACCTTGCATCATGCTATCCTGACCAAAGATCCTCCTCATTCACAGTTCCTGAAAGCAATATCTAGTAGAATGAAAAATTACACGATATTTTAGATCTTGTGATAAAAAATTACACGAAATTTTAGATCTTGTGTCATGGCAAAAACTGATAATAAATTGACTGAAATGTTTGAAACATGTAAGACGTTTTTCAGTATTCAAAAAGGTGTAATGATACTTCCTTTTCCAACGATGGGAGTGTGTGATCCATCGACCAACCTAATATTAATTTTTTCTTCAAACAACTTATAATCATCAAAAAAATCTTGCCTTCCAACCATGTGATCTTTGACACCAAAGTCAATAACCCATATCCTGGAGTGAGAAATAATTACATTACCCTTAGCCATGAATGAGAATAGATTTGCCATAGTAGCTTGAGAATCAACATTAGAGGATGTGGATAGAGTGTGTGAATCCTAAGTCACACATACACTTCTAAGGGGTGGAGTGTCGACCCCGACACTGGTGCGACACCGACACCGACACCATGTCGGTGCGGCATGTCCAAAAAAAAAAAAATTTTTACAAAAAAAAAGTTTTTGTTTTGGTACTTTCTTTTTTGTAACTCACGGATAAATGGGTCTGGATAATGAAGATTGATTTGTGTATTATGATGAAATTAGTATTTTTTTACCATTTATATGTTTTGCTTTAATATAAAGTTGTGTACTTACTATTATAGCTTTATACAATATAAAGCTGCTTCAATGATTTTGGGTGCGAACAATTGGACTCCATACTGTATGCCTTTGCACTGAATAATCTTTGTCACCAAACACATTTAAAGACCAGGAACATTGTCAGATCAATAGAACAGAAGAGTATGACATCACTAGTGGATCCTAGCACAAATACTAGTATATGTTATATCCTAAAAAAAATCTTCAAACTCTTTGAATCCATAACTTGGATATTTTGCAGCTTGTAAAATCAGTGTAAGTTTCAGATCATTATGAGGGAACTTGCGAATTGATTACGTGCACCCAAAATTAGCAAATACTAGTTGTATTATGATTGATTTATGTAGCTTGAATATTATATATTATATATAATATTATATACCCTAGCCGTGTTGCCGCACCCGCACCCATGTGACATAGTGTGAATCAATCAGACGAGCTTAAGCATCTCAATCTCTTTCTTCATGTCGGCCAATGAAATTGCACTGCTTTTAGTATTTTGTTTTTCACTTTGGTCACTCTTGAAGTCGGCTTTATTGGGCCTATTCTGATAATAAGTAGGTTTGCCCACCAATTCTAAGCATGTCTCCTTTATATGTCGTGATTTTTCATAATGAGAGCAAGTTAATTTGTCTTTTTCTTCAGAAGTAGTGGTCTACCTCTGCCATATCCATATCCTTCATATCCTCCTCTGTCACGAGATAATGAGGAGTTAGAAGTATTCCTGCCCACAAATGCAGTAGTCTGTGAATTAATCTTGGTTTCTTTCTCTAGATGCTTCCAATCTTCTTCCCGCGGTAAAAGAGAATACACTGTACTCAAGGAGGGGAGCTTTTCTCTACTAAGAATGTTATTTCTCACAGCCTCATATTCAGGTGAGATACCCCACAAAAGATCAAACACTTTCAGCTCTTCAAATTCCTCATTGCGCTCTTCCATCAACTTTGACATTTTGTCTTAGAATAAATATGTAATCTTCCCATAAACCTCTAAGTTTTGCATAATATTCACTTATGGATCTTCCTTATCCATACTTCCGAATACTTTCAATAATATCATATTTTTAGCTATATTCTTTCTCTGAGCATAGGCATCCTGAACCCCTAACCAAATATCTTTTGGTAATTCTAAGAACAAGAATGTGCTGCCAATCGATGATGTTGTGATACAACTCAAATTAGAAAAATAATAAATCAAGCAACAAATACCATCAAAGTAGTGTAAGGAGTTGTCGGTGTCACCATGGGCTATCGCCCCCTCTCTCTCTTATTTCATTCAAATTTAAAACACGGTACACTTAGGGCTACTTATATTAGTTTATAACTTAAACAACCTAAATGCCCCTGATTAGTAAAACTAATAATACTTAGCCCCATTGGGATCCTTATGATCTAAATACAATAAAAAAATTCAAAAACATAAACTAAGAAGAATCTCCAAAACGCCCCCTAAAGTTGGGTCTTGAATACTTGAAACACCCAACTTATCGAGAGCTTTCTTTAATCCATTCACTGCTACTGGTTTTGTAAGAATATCAACCAACTGGTTTTGAGAACGAACATAGATGATGTTGAAAATTCCTTGGGAAAACTTTTCTCTGATAAAATGACAGTCAACTTCGACATGTTTTATTCTCTCTTGTAAGACCGTATTAGAAGCCATTTGAAGTGTAACTTTATTGTCTGTAAAGAAATTAACTAGAATAATCCTTCCCATACCAATTTCTTTTAATAGCGATAAAATCCGTAATCCCTCGCACATACCAAGAGCAATAGCACGATACTCTGCTTTAATACTAGATTTGGCTAACATTGAGTTGTTTCTTCTTTTTTCATGTGACAATATTACCCCCTAGTAATACAATGTACCCAGAGATAGATATGCGATCATCCATAGAGCCAACCCAATCAGCATATAAATAAATTTTAATACGGAGAGATTAATGAGGAGAATAACATAAACCATGAGTAATAGATGACTATAGGTATCTAATAATACGAAACACCATATTCATATGGTGTCTAGATAGTGGGTGCATCTATCTACTCACATAGCTTACTACAAAACTCATATCTGGTCTTGTAATAGTGAGATATATGAGTTTACCAACTAATCTATGATATTTGTCCACATCTTCATATAGGTTTTAAGATTCTCCAACGGTCCCTCTTTGAACTTCAATAGGAACAATACATATACGACAATCTTCCATATTAGTCTCTTTAAACAGATCCAGAATATATTTACGCTGGCTTAAGAATAGGTAATCAGTACATTGAATAATTTCAATGCCCAAAAAATAATGTAGCTTTTCGAAGTCTTTGAAGTCAAAAGGCTTGTGCATATCTCGCTTCAAATGTGATTTCTTTCACGTCATTACCTGAAATAATAATATCATCAACATATACAACCAAGAGAATAGTCTTCTCACCATGTCTGATAAATAATGTGTGGTCACTCGAGCTGCGTTTGAAACCCAGGCTGAGAACACCTTCGCTAAATTTTTCAAACCACACTCTAGGTGATTGTTTTAATCCATACATTGATTTTTTAGCTTGCATACATTGTGTGACTCTGTCCTCTGATTATAACTAGGTGGTAAGTCCATATAAATATCATGAGTAAGATCTCCTTAAAGAAACATGTTTTTCACATCCAACTGCCAGAAGTCCCATTTTTATTCACTTCCACACTTAAGAGAATTCTGATAGTATTTAATTTTGCAACGGGTGCAAATGTTTTGGTATAGTTAATCCTATAGGATTATCTATAACCTTTAGCTATCAACCTAACTTTGTATCTTTCTCGATACTTGATAGTGTATACCCATTTGCAACCAACGGTTTTCCTCTCTAGTGGTAACTCTGTAAGTTTCCAGGTGTGATTCTTTTCCAGAGCTTGAGTTTCATCTCGCATGGCTATCTTCCATTATGCACATTATTCAGCTTCTTCATATGTCTTAGGTATATAAGCCTTATCTGCATTCATCACAAACAACTGATATTCTTTTGGATAATTAGAATAGGATACCATTTTATAAATAGGATATTTGACTCCTCTTTTTCCTTTACGAAGAACAATAGGTAAATCATCTGAATTACTAGAAGGATTTTAAGGATTTACCTCAGTATTAACTGGATTTGATTTAGGAGTCAAATCTTAGTTGAGGGTACTATTGGGATAATTTGATACTTTATTGTCGTTTGCATCAAAATACTGTAAGTTTTCATGAAATGTAACATCCATGGTGATACACCACTTCCTATTTTCAAGGTCATAACATTAACCTTTGTGAGTAGAGGAATATCTCAAGAAAATACACTGACTGCCCTAGCATCAAATTTATCTCTCGCATTACAAAAAGATATGTATAAAACATGTACATCCAAACACCCTTAATGGAACATAAAATTGTTTTTGAGTAGGACATAAAGTATAAAAGGAAGAATCACGATTCAGTATATTGGTAGGCATCTGGTTTATCAAAAAATAGCAGTTAGAACAACTTCACACCAATAGGTTTTCGGGACTTTATTTTCAATCAACAAGGTTTTTGCAACTTCCAAAATATGCCTGTTTTTCTTTCAGAGACTCCATTTTGCTGTGGGGAATAAGGACATGATGTTTGGTGTAATATTCTATGACTCAAGAAATATGAATTTAGAGATTGGGACATGAATTTACTAACATTATCACTACGAATGATTTTGATAGGTAACTGAAATTGATTATGAATAAATTGACAATACATAGGGAGGATATTTCTCACTTCATCCTTGGTTTCCATAAGGTAGACCATAATGAAACGAGTGCAATCATCAATAAAGGAAACAAAATATTTGTACCCTTGTAGTGAAGTAGTAGAACATGGACCCCAAACATCAGTATAGATAATTTCAAAAGGTTGAGAAGTTCTAGATTAATTTAATGAAAAAGTCACACGATGATGTTAGGTCATTTGGCAAGTTTCACATTGTAAAATCAAATCACTATAACTAGAAAATACTGGTAATGTCATCCTAATCTTAGAAAGTGGAAGATGTCCCTGTCTTCGATGCCATAAGATCAAATCTTCTTTCTTTTTTTCTTTAGTGTAGGTAGATTGCATTATTGTTTTACTGGTTTCCTCGAACACATAAAGTCCCTTCCTCATGCTACCCTTACCAAAGGTCTTTCCCATCCTCAGTTCCTGAAATACAACATGAGTAGAATTGAATGCTACGATACAATTCAAGTCTTTGGTCAAGGCATGTATAGATAACAAATTAATTGAAATGTTGGGAACATGTAAAACATTTTTCAGAGTTTCAAAATCTATAATTATACTCCCTTTTTCCAAGATGGGAATGGTGGATCCTTCAGCCAATTTGATGTTTGTCCCCTTCTGAATTGATTGATAATCATCAAAAAAAAATTTCATGCCAACCATATGATTAGTTGCCCCCGAATAAACTATCCATAACCATTGATTGAATAAATCTTCCATTATTCATTCCACAACATGCCATAAAGCATAGTTTTCACAGGATACAAGAAGTGGATTTATAGAAGGCAGACAGCCCAAGCATCTAGCCTCCAAATGGCTGGAAATCTAGCCATTGGAGTTCTTCCAACGGCTAGATTTCTAGCTGTTGGAGGCATCTGCTGATTGCCTTAGATGAGAAAAAAAGGAAAAGCAAAAATGTTAAAAAACAGTCAGAAACATAATTCTAATTATATTTGACAGACTTCACCTTCTTCTTGTCGTGAAACTTAGTAGTCTTTTTCAACCCAACCCAACATGTGCCATGTCTAACCTTCTCTTCTTGACGGGAGAGATGCTTTGCCCTTAGGCAATTCATCTAAAATTAAGTGTAGCGGAAACTCAGAACAGCACAAGGAAATGGAAAATTAACTGCTGTTTGTCTTCAGATGGAGGGAGGGAGAGGCCTCCTCTGGGCGGTTCTTTTAATATTATACTCTTTGAGACTGGGTCCTCTAGCCAGTCAGGTACTGCACTTTGGGCAATCTTTCTAAACTTACGGGAATGGAAACTGAAAGCAGCACGAGGACACTAAAGATCGATGGCTGTTTTTCTTGTTGTTGCAAACCGGCATTGTTTTACTGTTGTCTTTGGTTTTTGTAAGTGGTCCACTTTGGAAGCAGGTGTTTTTTCTCCTTGATTTGTTTGTCCTTTTCTGATTGAAGTCATCTTTGATGGTTTTGCAGGTCTTCATATCACGGGGGTCGTTTGACAGTTTTTCCTTAGTTTCTGATGCTGCTTATATCAGTGCTAGTCTGGGCCGTATTGTACGTGCACTTTTTGAAATTTGTTTGCGCCGGGGGTGGTCTGAAATGTCTTCCTTATTGTTGGAATATTGCAAAGCTGTTGATCGCCAGATCTGGCCACATCAACATCCCCTCAGACAGTTTGACAAAGATATTTCACAAGATGTAAGTGGTGAAGTAATCTATACTGATATGAAACTTTTTCTTTAGCAATTTGTACTTTTTTGTGGCAGATAATTAGAAGGCTTGAAGATAGAGAAGCAGATCTTGACCATCTCCGTGAAATGGATGAGAAGGAGATTGGTGCTTTGATTCGGTATTTCCCTGGGGGGAAGGTAAAACTTTTGTTGGGCCTAGAATGTGAGAAATTCATTTAATTCTCTCTTTTGTTCAAGCCAGTTGTATGACTATTTTTCTTTTTCCTGGAAGATAATCAAGCAATATCTTGAATACTTTCCATGGGTGATGTTGTCTGCAACTGTCAGTCCCATAACACGGACAGTTTTAAAGGTGCACCTTTATGCTTCATGTATCAGTTGTATCAGTTAAAGTAAATAGTTACAAATCTCAGAATTCATTTGACAGGTTGATTTGGTTATCGTACCTGATTTCACATGGAAGGATCGTTTCCATGGTGCTGCTGAAAGATGGTGGATTCTTGTTGAGGTGCTCTTTCTTTTATTTGCAGAACATTATGGCTATCTTGAAGAATTTTCATTACTAGGCCTTTTCAAATATCTATCAACCGATAGGAGTTGTCTTTCTTCCATTTGATTGAATCCACTGAAGCATAATCATGTACCATGTTCCATGTAACAGGAAAATTAGAACCTTCAGCTTCATTGTTGTGGAAAAATCAACTGTCAATTTTTCTCTGATGTAAAAATCAGCAAACTTCTGAATTTCCATGCCAGTTTTGTTCCAAGAAATTTCTGTTAAGATGGAATATTGGATCTTTGCCTCTAAAAGTAGTATATTTTGAACATCAGTGGGAAGTAGGTTTTCTTGTTATTTGCATATGTTTTATTAATTCATTTTTATCTATTCTTCAGGACTCTGAGAATGACTACATATATCATTCCGAGCTCTTCACGTTGACCAAGAAAATGGCAATAAGAGAACCGCAGAAACTTTCTTTTACTGTTCCAATTTTTGAACCACATCCATCACAGTATTACATCCGTGCTATCTCGGATTCTTGGTTACGAGCAGAGGCTGTTTATGCTATTTCCTTTGTAAATCTTACGTTGCCTGAGGTGATGTGAAAAGTTTGCTGCTAATGAAGTGCAGACTGTTAACTTGCGTCTTCCATCTTTTATATGTCAATCACACAAACCACTCTTTTTAAACTGAAAGGCTTTATGTGCTGCAGACAGATACGGCACACACGGAACTCCTTGATTTGAAACCTCTGCCTATATCTGCTCTTGGAAATGAGTTTTATGAAGAATTGTTCAAATTTTCACATTTTAACCCCATTCAAACACAGGTATGCTTAGAGTTACAGGGATTTATATCTCCTTCATTTCAGATATTGTACCAGTTATCCTCTCTGAGAAGTTCTGCTCTGTTTCCCACAGGTTTTTCAGACATTGTACCACACAGACAACAATATTTTATTAGGAGCTCCTACTGGAAGTGGGAAAACAATATCTGCTGAACTTGCGATTCTTCATCTCTTTAATACTCAACCAGATATGAAGGTCACCAACTAAACTTCTCATCTTACAAATGTGGTTGATGTCATACTTGGATGTATGACGGTTTTTATTCAGGTAGTCTACATTGCACCCTTGAAAGCTATTGTACGAGAGAGAATGAATGACTGGCAAAATAGACTTGTTTCCGTTCTTGGGAAGAAGATGGTATATTCTTCCCTCTTGAGGTCATACTATTGAGTTTGAGTGATTGATCGGATGCCACCAACATGAATGTTTTCATTAGGTTGAGATGACAGGGGATTTTACACCTGATCTAATGGCCTTACTGGAAGCCGATATCATCATTTCAACACCAGAAAAGTGGGATGGTATTAGCCGTAATTGGCACAGTCGAAGCTATGTCATGAAGGTCATATTTTTTGCTTGTCCTCCATCCTGCTAATCTTCTTTATGGTTGTTCGTTCATTTTTCTATTTTATCATCGTATGTACAATCACATGTTTATAATGCTTAGTCTACAGGTGGGACTGATGATACTGGATGAGATCCACTTACTTGGCGCTGATCGTGGGCCTATTCTTGAGGTATTGTTGGTATCTGTTGCAATATATTGGATAAAGTTAGGCACTAAGTGCAAGCTTATCTGAATTGTGATAATCCTACTGACTATTTTAGTATAATAGGCGTGCTTCAATACATCTATATCAAGTCTAAAGTTGGCTGTCACAAAACGTCAAAATTGTGCCCTTAATTTTTGGACACTTGGAAGCTGTTAAATGCTTTATAGAATTGGAGAATTTAAAGGGGAAACGTTCTGGTGGCATCATTTTGGAGCACATCTCAAGGTTCAGGGAAGATAAATTGACTGACATGACATTTTCTAGTGCCGATTCAATTAAAGACTTAAATGAAGGAATGACAATTTCTGGAAATTGTGTATTCGCAGAAACTAAAGGTAGGGGCATGCTCTAGTAGAGATGCAAAATAATGATAATCGGCAGCAGTGCCATAAGAATTAACATTATTTAATACTTCAAGTGACTTTGGTAAAAAGTTTATAATTCATGCCTTCAATTAATCAAAGTGCTACCACATAATTGAATTAGATGCATCACTAAAAGAGAATCACGTTTAAATTGTTGAACAGCTTACAGGGCACAAAATGGCAGGTCAGAAGTTGAAGCATGATTTATTGGCACAAATTAACAAGTGGCAGGTTTATTTGGGAAAGGTTTTATGGCAAAGATTTTGGTACTTAATGCCAAGTTGATTATGGTGACATTGCATGTTCGGCAGGTGGCTGCTGAGATGTGCAGTTGATGGAGCCCCTCCGGATAACGCTTGTGTCTCTCTCTCTGATCTATCTATCTATCTACCTATCTGTACATACATATACATTTGTGTGTGTCTTCTTTGTTATATTGGTAACCTTTTTATAGTTTAGTAAGTGCCTAATCAATTTTCTTCCACACCATTAGTGGAACAATCTGTAAGTTTGTGAGTATGCGATATCTAGTTGTGGAGAATATCACGCAATCCCCTGGGACATTCGCTCACTAATTAGGGTGGATGTTAATGCCGAGGTAGTTGATACTGTATAGTTCCTTGTTTTAGTGTCATTTTGTATACAGCTTTGTAGAGCGAGGTCAGTTTCAGCTGAACCAAAAATGTTGTTCACACTTTCATCCTCAACTTGTCCTCTTCCTTGTGCATTGAGACCTCAAATCTAAGAGTCAGTTATTATGCCAAGTTAGTAGACTTCATCAGTTTTGTGCAAACATAGTGTCGAGTTCTGTTTGTTGAAAGGAATAAATTAATATGTACATTTGTTACTTGTGTATGCTGGTCAGAGTCCTTAGATTAGTGGGTCAGTCAGTTTAGTTGTGTGGGACCAAATTGGATCAGATATTGATCCAATTTGGATATCATGTTTAGTTAGTTATTAGTTAGTCAAGTTAAGGGCTTTTCTGTCTTTTAAGTTATAAACTTGTATAAAGCAGCTCTAATTGTAATTAGGGTTAATTCTAAGCAATAGAATGAGAGTGAAGAGGGCGGCAGCCATGTGGGCGCCGATTCCCTGTGTTCAATCTGCTGCATATTACTTTACTTTATGAATATTTTGTTGTATGTGATGATTAAAATCATCATGGTATCAGAGGCTTTTTTGGGTGAAATTACCGCAAGTTCATCATATTGTCTGAAGTTAAAGTTGTTCATGGCCAAGAAGAAGCTGTGGCAGCCGGCAATACAACAGGAAAAAGGTGAAGAAATATAGAATAAGAATAAAAAAAAGGTAGAGTTCTTGCCTAAGGCCGACTACATCAGATTTGTTCAAGCACACGTGGACATCATCCAACGTGCGCAGGCCCACGTTGTCTACATCCAACGCAAATAGCAAACAGCCCACTATCATCGTTCACAACCCACTGTCATAGTTCTTTTCAAGTGCGCAGGCAGAAGACGCAAGATTATATTCAAGACAGACAACATATAATCATAACAGCAGAAGAGGCAGGAGGAGAACGCCATCTTCAAGAAGCACTATCAAAGTGCCCAAGTATTCCTTCATTAACGCCTGCTCTTGTGATTAATAGTATATCGAATATATATTTACCTCTCATGAACTGGATGTTTAAGAGAATACCACCTGGTTTTTTGTTCTTCCTGTTTTACATCAAAAACTTAAGTACAACAGTGACTGATTAAGGCATCAATAGCACGACAACAAAAGGAATCAATCACGTGTGATTCTTATTTTAATTTATCTGCACATCAAAAAGAAAAAGAATCATCAGTAACTTGCAATCTCGATGGATAAAAACAAGTTGACAGAGGAAAGTGATACAAATACAGTAGACAAAGGGGAAGTTTTCCAAATCACCAATACTAAGTTGGATGGAAAAAATTATCTATAATGGGCTCGATCCATTGAACTTGCTGTAATGGCCAGGGGGCGTTGGGACTACCTTACTGGAGATATTTCTCAACCATCACCAACTGATCCGCTTTATGTGAGATGGCGTAGAGAAAATGCACTTGTTAGTGCTTGGCTTCTACAATCTATGATACCTTCTATTGGAAGTACATTTATGTTCTTGAAAACTGTTAAAGATATTTGGCTTGCTGCACAGGATGCATATGCTCAGAGAAAAAACATAGCCAAGAAATATGATCTCATCGAGAAAATTAGAAAATGTAGATAGGGTGGATGATCAGTTAGTGAGTATTATGCTGAACTCCGTGGTTTATGGGAAGAACTGTAGCTTTATTTTAAAACAAAATGGCAACTGTGCACTCATGAAAGAAATGAGGAGTTCAAAGAAAGGAAAGTCTTTGACCTGTTGTGGGGTGTTTCTCCTGAATATAAAGTCGTGAAGAATAATATGCTCAGCAGAGAAGAACTTCCGTCTCTCAGTACAATATATTCTCTTTTACTCAGAGAAGAGGACAGAAAATATCTGGAAAAAGAAATGAAGCCTAATTCAGAAACAATTGCATTTGTGGGCAGAAATTCCTCTACTTCCTCATACTCTCGTGGTAGAGGAAGCTATGGTCGTGACAGAGGTAGGTCATCAGTTACCTCAGAAGAAAGGGATAAACTAACTTGTACACACTGTGGTAAATTAAGACACACAAAGGAGTCATGCTGGGAACTTGTAGGTAAACCTTCATATTTTCAGCATAGACCGAACAAAGCTTACTTTAGCAATGATCAGAGTGGAAAACAGACTACAGAGAACAATGCAGAATTACTGACAGATATGAAAAAGGAGATTGAGATGTTAAAGGCTCGATTGGATGATTCAGGTTCTACTTCTACCTCTGCTGCCATACCTCAAGCAACTATGGCGTACCCCTTCTCATTTATGGCTCATGGTAATGTAAACCCTTCACATATCAGAATCTGGGTAATTGACTCTGGAGCTACCAATCATATGGTGGGTAAGAGAGAATTCTTTGATAATTATCAGTTGGCTTCAGGCAAAATTAACATTAGACCGGCCGATAGATCCTATACACCCATCCTTGCGGAAGGAAGTATTACTACACCGTTGGGAGTATTGAAGAATGTTTTACATGTTCCTAATATTTCAGTAAATTTATTATCAGTATTTGCTATTACCCAAGACTTTCAATGTAAAGTAATCTTTGATTCATCTGGATGTTTTTTTTAGTATCTGAGGATGGGGAGGACCTTTGGTCAGGGTAGCACGAGAAGAGGGCTCTATGTCTATGAGGAGACAAGAATGACAACATTTCAGATAGTGACAGTTATAGAAAAGCAGAAAGAAGATCTATCTTTATGGCACCAGAGATTAGGGCATCTACTGCTTTCAAAAATTAGAATCCTTTTACCTGAATTTTTTGCTTGTAATAATTTGCAGTTGAGCGAAAAAGGCCGTTGGTGAAGCAAAAGCTAAGATTTGGGAGGACTTATATAAAAAACTCAACTCAAAAGAGAGTGAAAGAGATATTTTTAGGATAGCTAGGGATAGAGATAAGAAAACTAAAGATCTTAATTATGTTAGATGCATAAAAGAAGAGGATGAAAAAATTCTAGTGGCAAATGATGATATAAGAAATAGATGGAAAAACTATTTTTATAATCTTTTTAATGAAAATAAAGATGCCAGTATTAGTTTAGGAGATTTAGCCAAGTCAGAAAAGTATATAAACCACAATTTCTACCGACGTATTCAAAAGAATGAAGTCAAAGAGGCTCTTATACATATGAAGGGTGGTAAATCGGTAGGAACAGATAATATTCCTATAGAAGTTTGGAAAATACTAGGAGAAATAGGAATCACTTGGCTCACAAGACTATTTAATGAAATATGGAAAAACCAAAAGATGCCCGAGGAATGGAGAGGAAGTACACTTATACCCATATATAAAAACAAGGGAGACATTCAAAATTGTGCGAATTATCGAGGTATCAAGTTAATGAGTCATACTATGAAATTATGGGAAAGAATTATCGAACGTAGGTTAAGACAAATATCAAGTACAACAGAGAACCAATTTGGATTCATGTCAGGCAGATCTACTATTGAAGCGATTCATCTTTTGAGACATGTTATGGAACATTTTAGAGCAAAAAAGAAAGTCCTTCACATGATATTTATTGATCTAGAAAAAGCTTATGATAGGGTATCGAGGGAGGTTCTTTGGAGAACTTTGGAAAAAAGAGGTATCCCATAGACATATATTAACCTTATAAGAGACATGTATGATGGCGCAAAAACATGTGTGCGGACTCATGAAGGAATGACAAACTTCTTTGAAGTTAATATTGGGTTACATTAAGGATCAACTTTAAGTCCATACTTATTTATAATGGTGACGGATGAGTTAACAAAACATATTAAAGATGAAGTACCTTGGTGTATGTTATTTGCATATGACATTGTATTAGTGGAGGAGTCTAAGGAAAAAGTTAATAGAAAATTGGAACTATGGAGAGAAACATTAGAAAGCAAAGGCCTCCAACTTAGTAGAACAAAGACAAAATATATGGAATGTAAGTTTGATCATTTGGTTACTTTAAAGGACATAGAAATTAAAATTGGCACACATTGCATTCCCCAAAAGGAAAATTTTAAATACCTAGGGTCAATTTTTCAGAGTGATGGAAGAATTGATGAAGATGTTACACATAGAATTAATGCTGGTTGGTTAAAATGGAGAGGATCATCAGGTATTCTTTGTGATAAGAAGAAGATACCATTAAAGTTAAAAGGTAAATATTATAGAGCAACAATTAGGCCTGCCATGTTTTATGGTTCTGAGTGTTGGGCAGTTAATCATTAACATGTACAAAAGATGTCTGTGACAGAAATGAAGATGTTGAGATGGATGAGTGGTCATACAAGAAAAGACCGTATACATAATGAGGTTATTAGAAACAAATTTGGAGTGGCACCAATAGAGGATAAAATGAGAGAACATCGTTTAAGATGGTTTGGACATATAGAAAGAAGATCAAAAGAAGAACCTGTATGATGGTTAGGAAAACTAAATTTGGAAAATATTAAAAGAGCTAGAGGACGACCACAAAAGTGTTGGAAAGAAACAATAAAGAATGATCTAGCTTATTGGGAGTTAACTGCTAACATGGCACACGATAGGGATATGTGGAAACAAAGAATCCATGTAGCCGACCCCGTCTAGTATGCGAAAAGGCTTAGTTGTTGTTGTTTGTAATAATTTGCAGTTGAACTGTGAAACTTGCCAAAAGGTAAAACACCACCGTATTTCATTTCCTTTGAATGAAGAAAAATCCTCTGTACCTTTTGAGCTTGTTCATTCGGATATATGGAGCACCTGTTCTATTACTTCTTTACATGGTCATAAATACTTCATTTCATTCATTGATGATTGTACTCGATTTACTGTTATCTATCTCATGAAGACGAAAGAGGAAGTGAGAAATATTATTCCTATCTACTGTCAGTTTGTGCATACACAATTCCGAAAATCCATTAAGATATTTCGGAGTGATAATGGTGGGGAATATATGTCCCAATCATTCAAGTCTGATTTTTCAGATAAGGGAATTTTATACCAGACCTCATGTCCTTATTCTCCACAACAAAATGGTGTTTCAGAAAGGAAAATCGACATATTTTGGAAGTGGCTAGAACCCTTTTAATTGGCTATAATGTTCCAAAGTTTATCTCATCAATCGTATGCCCAGTCAAGTACTAAAAGGCGATACTCCATTTAATTCTTTATGTCCTCAAAAATCATTTCACATTTCTCCAAAAATATTTGGGTGCACATGTTTTGTTCATATACACAGTAGTCTGAGAGACAAACTAGATGCTAGAGCTGTCAAGTGCGTTTTCTTAGGATATTCATCTACTAAAACAGGTTATAAATGTTATGATCCTTCAACAAGAAAATCGTATGTCACAATGGATGTTACCTTTCATGAAGACATACCGTTCTATGGTAAACTTGAAAGTCAGACTTCTGGTAGACACTCACCTATGGTGTATCCTATCTTACCAAATGAAGATCAATTTGAGTTTGAAAAAGAAACAACTCAGGCACCACCTGTTCCAGAGAAAATGTGGCAGAGTTATACCCGAGGTGAGAGACAAATCTTTGCTCAGGACCAGTCAGCTACCCAAGATCAAAGCTCTCACCCTGAATCAGATCCGATTCCTTCTTAAGTAATTTCTCAAAATCCTACTGTTGAGCTTGATAATTTACCTATTGCCCTCAGGAAAGGAAAACGTAACAAGGGTAACTATGCACTACAGAAAATGGTCTCTTATACTAACTATCCGAAAGAGTATCAATTGTTTATGATGAATACATATAATACTCATATTCTCACTTCATTCGAAGAAGCATCTCAATGTTTAGAATGGAAGACTGCTATGAAGGATGAAATTTCAGCATTGGAAAAAATAGGACCTAGGAACTGGTATAGCTACCGCCAGATAGAAAAACTGTGGGTTGTAAATGGGTATATTCTGTGAAGTATAAGGCAAATGGAAACATAGATAGATATAAAGCCGGATTAGTAGCTAAAAGCTACCGTCAATCTTATGGGATTGACTATACTGAAACTTTTGCACCAGTAGCAAAGATGAACACAATCAGAATTATTCTTAGTGTAGCAGTTAATCATCGTTGGAGCTTATGACAACTAGTTGTGAAGAGCGCCTTTCTTCAAGGAGACCTCACAGAAGAGATTTACATGGATTTACCTCGTGGGCATAATCAAGAGCTGAATGACAATGTAGTGTGCAGATTAAGGAAGTCTATCTATAGACTAAAACAATAGTTTCAAAAGTTCAGAGATGGTATTGTCAGTTTGGGATTCAAACAATGTATCAGTGACCATACCCTATTTATCCATAAAAAGGTAAAAACTATTATACTACTTGCATATGTTGATGATATTATTATCACTGGGGACGATGAAGAAGGGATTGTGAATTTGAAAAAGGACTTACATGCTCTCTTTGACTTGAAGGATTTGGGTAAGCTCCACTATTTTTTGGGAATTGAGGTTATACAGAGTGAGAACATCTTCTTTTTAAGCCAAAGGAAGTATGTCCTTGATCTATTGAAAGAAACAAAAATGGAAGACTGTAGAATATGTTCTACTCCTATTGAAATTGCTAAAGAAGATAAAGAAGCCAAATCAGAACCATATGAAGATATTGGAAGATATCAACGATTAGTGGGCAAAATTATTTATCTCACTATTACTCGACTAGATATCAGCTTCGCAGTCAGTTATATTAGCAGGTGGATGCATTCTCCTTCTAAGCATCATATGAGTATGGTCTTCCATATCATCAGATATTTGAAATCAACCATCTCTTATGGCTTATGGTATACTCCTCATATGTCCATGGAATTAGAGATCTATTCTGATGCTGATTGGGCTGGCTCTAAGAGTGACGGGAAGTCTACCTCAGGTTATATTGTGTATTTAGGAGGAAATGTGGTTTCTTGGCAGAGTAAAAAACAAACTGTAGTGGCCAGATCTAGTGCGGAAGCAGAGTATCGGGCGATTGCTCTTGGCATGTGTGAAGGAATAATCCAGTCTTCCATGAGAGAACAAAGCATATTGAGATTGATTGTCATTTTATTAGAGAAAAAGTTGCTGAATGAATTTTTAACATTATACATGTTCGGTCTGAAGCTCAGCTAGCAGATATCCTTACTAAGCCAATATCTACATGCAACCTAAAGAAGACTCTCAGCAAGTTGGGTATTTCAAGTCTTCAAGACCCAACTTGAGGGGGCATGTTGAAAGAAATAAATTAATATGTACATTTGTTACTTGTGTATGTTGGTCAGAGTCCTTAGATTAGTGGGTCAGTCAGTTTAGTTGTGTGGGACCAAATTGGATTAGATATTGATCCAATTTGGATATCGTGTTTAGTTAGTTATTAGTGAGTCAAGTTAAGGGCTTTTCTGTCTTTTAAGTTATAAACCTGTATAAAGCAGCCCTAATTGTAATTAGGGTTAATTCTAAGCAATAGAATGAGAGTGAAGAGGGCGGCAGCCATGTGGGCGCCGATTCCCTGTGTTCAATCTGCTGCATATTACTTTACTTTATGAATATTTCGTTGTATGTGATGATTAAAATCATCACTGTTGTGAGGAAAAAGAGCACAACATCGAGCTCCAATATGGCCAGATAGATTGCTGGTCTTGAAGTGCAAACAGGAATTAAAGCAGGGGAGAGTGTTCTTGTTGATTCTTTTGTATATTGGCGGGGATGAAGAGGAGATAGGGCCGCGTGATGTGGTCCATCTGCATGGACATGGTAGCTTAGGAGTGGCTAGAGATATCTGAAACAGAAAGCTCACATGTGACCACACAAGTAGGCTAAGTCACTACTATACATACATCAGTCTAGATCAATCCTTTTTCTGAACAAGGAACAAAAATGTTTACCATATTTGTGGTTTCTGTTTATTTAAATTTAAATTGTGTTCTATTATGTTACCTTATCTGTGTTTTTGATATAGATAATCTGTTATATGGCGAGTTTTGTGAATGTTTTTTCTTCTGACAGGTTATCGTCTCAAGGATGAGATACATATCCTCAGAAACAGAGCATCCTGTAAGATTTGTAGGGCTTTCTACAGCATTAGCAAATGCACGGTATGCAATAACCTAGAAGCTCTTGATGGATTTCTAATCTGTGAATTCTTTGATGATGCCAAGGCAAACATAACAGGAACTAAAAGGCAGGGATTCTGTCTCCTTGTGTACCACTGGTGGATCCTGGATCATGCATGTACAGAAACAAATGTGTTTCATCATGCATGTTTTAGTTGGTTCCATTTGTTTCCAATGTAACATAATTTCCACGTCATTTCACTTCATCAATCTATGATTTTTTTCGTGTATAACCTATCACGTGCATGCTTGCATGTTTGTTTGTATGTTGTCTTCTTCTATATCCTTTTGTTTGAGATGGGTTTCTAGATAATAGCATATCTAGTCTTACTGGGTACTTTTCCGCAACTGTAGTACATATTTTTGCTGTGAAATTGACTTGCTAGTCCTTCTGACTCTATGTTTTCCCAGTGATCTGGCCGATTGGCTAGGCGTTGGTGACATTGGGCTCTTCAACTTCAAGCCTAGTGTCAGGCCTGTACCTCTTGAAGTTCACATCCAGGTGGGTTTCTCTGTAACTCCATGCTAGCTTTTCTTTTGCTTTTTTTGTTTTAACTGATAAATTCTGGATCAAGATTTAAGCAATTATTCTTTTTCTAGTCATGGTTTCATGAGGTGCTGTCCTTGTTTATTGGTTATATATGTTGTACTATATGGTATGCTTTGGTTGTAGCTTTTGTTAAAGAGTTGTTTCGTGTAATGTTTAAGTGGTCATCTCGTGTCTTCTTGTGTTTTCTTGTGTGTAATCATGTATTAGATGTGTTATGTCTTAGTTGTAGTAATTAATAGTGATTAGGGGTAGATTATGAATTCAAGTTAGAAGTAGTATAAATAATAGGATTAGGGTTAATGTCAAGTTAAGTGAGAAGGTGTAGGACGGCAGCCGTGTGAAGCCCTAGTATCAGAGCCTAGAAGGCCTTGAAATCTGCGATTTCTTGTTTGAAAGAATCAGATTGGGTGACAGGTGCATGTTTCTCACATTTTTTATTGGAAGACTGATTATTTTTTTTGAAGAAATCTTATATTCAAGTGCCGATTTCTTCTTGGAATCTTCCAATCAGATTTTCCCAAATCGGGTGCCGATTTCTTCTTGGGATACAACCTCAAATCAGATTGAGATTTGAAGTGTTTAAGTGTTTGGGCTGTATAAGCTTTTATTTTTTAATACAATCTTTTTGGGTGCACCAATTTTATGTGGAAGCCTTCTTTTTGGACAACTATTTGAGCTGTGGACGTCTTATTAATTGACAAGAATCACTATTTGGACTGTCATCTTCTTTGTGGATAGTCTACTAAGTCATCATCCTATTATTGAATACTACGAATTATTTGGTACAGATTTTTTTAACAAAGGGCAGCAGCAACGAATTATTTGGACTGTCATCTTCTTTGTGGACAATCTACTAAGTCATCATCGTGTTATTTGAATACAACGAATTATTTGGTAAAGATTTTTTAACAAAGGGCAGCAACAACGAATTATTTGGTACATATTTTTTAACAAAGGGCAGCAGTTTCTCTTGTTTACTTGAAGTGAATATTGATGGCAAATAAAGGGAAAGAGATTGAAGTTCCATCTACAATATCTGAACATACTATGAATGAAAAAGCAGAAAATTTTTAGATTACAATTACAAAGTTAGATGGAAGAAACTATTTGGAATGGTCTAGATCTGCGGAACTAGCTATTATAGCTAAGGGAGATGGGCCCATCTCATGGGGCATACACCTAGACCAGATATTTATGACACTCACTACCTTGGTTGGAGACGGGAAGATGCTCTAATATCATCATGGCTACTTCAATCTATGACTCCATCTATTGCAAAAACATTCATGTTTCTTGAGTCAGCTCATGAGATTTGGTGTGTTGTTTATGAAGCTTATTCCTGGAAAAAGAATGTAGCAAAAGAATATGAAATATTGAAAAGAATCAGACATTGTAAACAAGGAACCTGATCCATAAGTGAATACTATACAGATCTTAGAGGGCTTTGGGATGAACTTCTATACTACACTAATATTAAGTGTTCGTCATGTTATGCAGAAAGAAATGCAGAGATTGAAAAGAAAAAAGTATTTGATTTACTGTGGGGTGTGAATTTAGAATTTGAATCAAGCGAACTCAATGTCTTGGGAAGAGATGAGCTACCTTTATTGGGAACAATGTATTCATTATTAATCAGGGAAGAGGATCGTCGAAATCTTGAAAAGAATAACTCTCCTGGTACAGACCAACATGCTCTACAAAAAAGAGGAGAAAACTTAAATTTTCGAGGAAGAGGAGGATACCAAGGACGTGGCAGAACTAATCCTGATGGAAAAGAGAAACTCATTTGTTCTCATTGTGGAAAACCAAGACACTCAAAGGAATATTGTTGGGAATTACATGGCAAACCTGACTATTATAAAAACAGAAATCTCTCTGCTCATGCTGCTGATAATTATTCTTCAAATACAAATGGAATGCAAGAACTCATTAAGAGAATAGAAGGACTCGAAACAAGACTATCTGAAAAATCTCAGCCATCTTCCTCTTAGGCTACAGTAGCTCATGCGACTCACTCTGTGAAGGGTAACCCCTCTTATTCTAATTCAAAAGTTTGGATTATTGATTCAGGTGCAACAAACCATATGGTAGGAGAATCATCTTATTTTTCAGAATACAGACTTCTTCCAAAACAAGAACCTATTAAGTTGGCAGATGGTTCTTATTCTTATATGATTGGACAGGGAAGTGTATCCACTTGCTTTTCTGAGTTGAAATCAGTTTACCATGTACCCAATTTTCCTATAAATCTACTTTTAGTCAGTTCTTTAACTCGAAATATGAACTGCAATGTAACTTTTTCTCTTACTGGTTGTGTATTTGAGGATTTGAAGTCGGGAAAAGTCTTTGGTCATGGTAGACTACAGAGGAGCTTATATATTTTGGAAGACATTATTCAGGAATGAACTCTTTTTAAAGCTTCAGCAATAATGATTCAAGATTCATAACTTCAGCTTTGGCATTATCGTCTTGGTCACTTACTTATTTCAAAACTTCACTATGTTTTACCTCATCTTAGAGTCAATAAACCTCAGTTTGAATGTGAAATCTGTCAGCTAGGGAAATATCAAAGAGCCACTTATCCCTTAAGTGACTCTAGACGGTCTCAGCCTTTTGAACTCCTCCATTTAGATGTATGGGGTCCCAGTCCAGTTACTTCTTTATTTGGTCAGAGATATTTTGTTTGATTTATTGATGATTGTACTCATCTTTCAGTTATATATTTAATGAAATCAAAATCAGAAGTCTCTTCTATTTTTCTAATTGTACGTAAATTCATTCGTAACCAATTCAATGCTTAATGAAAATCCTTCGTTCAGACAATGGCGGGGGAGTACATTAGCAAACAATTAGCTGAATATTTACACACTCATGGTATAATCCATCAGACTTCATGTTCCTATACTCCCCAACAAAATGGACTCGCTGAAAGGAAAAATCATCATATTCTAGAAGTGGCCAGGACACTTTTACTTCAGAGCAATGTTCCTAAACTCTATTCGGGAGAAGCTGTCCTTTATGCTGTTCACCTGATTAATAGAATGCCTAGTATTGTCCTTGAGGGCGATAGCCCAATGAAGTGTCTCAATAAGGAATCAAAACCTTTTCATATAATTCCCCGTATCTTCGGTTGTACTTGTTTTTGTACATGTTCATTCATCCAATAGAGACCAATTTGATCCTAGAGCTGTAAAGTGCATCTTTCTTGGTTAACTCTCAAAAGGGCTATAAATGTTAATCCTCTAACTAAGAAGCTATATGTTTTCATAGATGTTACCTTTACTGAAACTACCCCCTATTATTCATCTCAGGGGGAGTTGACACAGACTCCTCAACAAAATGCTCCCTATGTCCTACCATGAGTTCCTGATGATGTTAGAGATGAAACAGATGGTACCAGAAATGTGGTCAGTCAGCAAGAGAAGATCTTGACTTACAAGAGAGGATAAGAAATATTATCTATCCTAAAGATGAACAAGCCCCTGACACAAGTACCAAAGATATTTCTCCTGACTCAGATCCCCAAGTGGAAAAGGGAGAAGATCTAGATATTTCTATTGCCATTTGGAAAGGTAAACGCTCTTGTGCATGGTATCCTATTTCAGATTGTTTCTCATATGCGAATACAACTAAAGAGTATCAACATTTTGTTATGAATGCTGAGAAACACAAGATTTCGAAGAATTTTATAGAGGCAAATCAATGTCCCTTATGGAGAGCTGCTATAGAAGAAGAACTGAAGGCACTTGAAAGAAATAAAACCTGGACAATCACAGCATTACCTCCTGACAGAAACGTTGGAGGATGCAAATGAGTATTTTCTATCAAATATAAGGCAGATGGAAGTCTTGAAAGATATAAAGCTAAATTAGTTGCAAAAGGATATAGTCAGTCATATGGTATTGACTATACCGAAACATTTGCTCTTGTGGCTTACAGTGAGATTTAAATGAAGAAATGTACATGGAACTACCTCCTAGGATGTGTATAAAGACAATGGATTATAGAGTGTGCAAGCTGAACAAGTCTATTTATGGGCTGAAGCAATCACCTAGAGCATGGTTTTATAAATTCAGTAAAGTTGTATGCAATCTTGGTTATCAAAGAAGTCTCAAGGATCATACGATCTTCTTCAAGAAGAGCTTAAATTTATCTATTCTTGCTATCTATGTTGATGATATTATTATTAGAGGTGATGATCTTAAGAAATATCAAAGTTAAGAAGAATCTCCATAAATTGTTTGATCTAAAAGATTTGGGTCGACTTTATTGTTTCTTGGGAATAGAGGTGTTGTACTCAACTGAAGGTATCTTTTTGACTCAAAGGAAATATGTAATGGATCTCCTTCAGGACACAAACTTGCATGACTGTAAACCAATTGACAGTCCTATGAAAGTTAATCAGTGATTATTCGTTGGTGATAGTGAAGAGTTTAGAGACATTCATAAATATCAGACGTTGGTTGGAAAGCTTATATACTTGACAATTACTCGTCTAGATATTACGAATGCTGTGGGGGTAGTGAGCAAATATCTGCATTCTCCTACTAAGAATCATATGGATGCATTGTATAGAATCCTTAGATATCTCAAATCAACTGCAGGAATGGGTTTACTTTATTCTAAATCATCCAATTTGCATATTGAACTTTATTCTGATGCAGACTGGGCTGGTTCCCGTGATGACAGAAAATCTACTATAGGATATGTTACATTAGTTGGTGGTAATATTATATCTTGGAAGAGTAAAAAGCAGACAGTGGTTGCTAGATCTACAACAAAAGCAGAATACAGAGCTATAGCGCAAGCTATGTGTGAGGGAAAATGGGTGTCCTCATTGTTAAGTGAACTGGGATTTCCTTCTAATCATTCTATACCTCTATATTGTGACAACAGTGCTGTTATTCAGATGGCTTCCAATCTTGTATATCATGAAAGAACCAAGCACATAGAGATTGACTGTCACTTGATCAGAGAGAAGATATCTAGTCAAGAATTCAAGTTTGAGTACGTTCAATCTACAAACAGTGGACTGATTTTTTAATTAAAGCTACTACCAACAGACAATTAAAGGAGACATTATCCAAGTTGGGCGTTACAAATGTCTTTCACCCAACGTGAGGGGGAGTGTTAAAGAGTTGTGTTGTGTAATGTTTAAGTGGTCATCTCGTGTGTTATCATGTATTAGACGTGTTATTTCTTAGTTGTAGTAATTAATAGTGATTAGGGGTAGATTAGGAATTCAAGTTAGAAGTAGTATAAATAATAGGATTAGGGTTAATGTCAAGTTAAGTGAGAAGGTGCAGGACGGCAGCCGTGTGAAGCCCTATCTTCCATTTTGGACTGATTGGAGGCCTGTCTCCAATCAGTCAATGGTTGTAAGTTATTTTGATTTATATGGATGATTTATTTTAACGGCTTTCTCTATGTATGTTAACTGAGAAGGTGCAACAATAGGGCCTGAGATTTATTTGCAGATTTATCTTGGCATTCATCTGATATCTTTCTTCTGCCGGCAGGGATACCCAGGGAAATTTTACTGTCCAAGAATGAATAGCATGAACAAACCTGCTTATGCAGCCATATGTACACATTCACCTACCAAACCTGTTCTTATATTTGTCTCATCCCGTCGACAAACAAGACTAACAGCATTAGATCTCATTCAGGTGAATGTTGTTGAAAAAGCATAGTGTTTCATGTTAATTTACTGGGAACTGCTTTACTGATCCTAAGTTTCACAGTTTGCTACTTCAGATGAACGCCCAAGGCAGTTTTTAAATATGTTGGAGGAAGAATTGGAGATGGTCCTTTTTCCAGTTACTGACCTGAATTTAAGACACACTTTGCAGTTTGGGATTGGTTTACACCATGCAGGTCTAAGTGATAGAGATAGATCGTTGGTTGAGGAACTATTTGCTAGCAACAAAATCCAGGTTTTGTTCCTTTCCTCTCTTGATCTAGTTTAGCTTTTGCATGGTGTCAAATGAAGCTTCAGTGTTTCTCCTAATGAATGAAAGTTTTCTTCTGTTAAGGTTCTAGTCAGTACTAGTACTCTAGCATGGGGTGTAAATCTCCCAGCACATCTGGTGATAATTAAGGTGATATGCGTTTTGGCCTTGTCCTTGTGCCTTTGAGGTTGATGGTTTTATCTTGCTAGATATGGTTCATTTCTTTTCTTCAGGGAACTGAATATTATGACGGGAAAGCAAAAAGATATGTTGATTTCCCTATTACAGATATCTTGCAAATGATGGGTCGTGCAGGTCGACCGCAGTATGATCAGCAAGGAAAAGCTGTCATTCTTGTTCATGAACCAAAAAAGAGTTTCTACAAGAAGGTACTTTAGCAGACAAGAACATTGCATTCTTTTCTTGAACCAAGGACATGATACTAATTCCTCATCTTCAGTTCTTGTATGAGCCATTTCCAGTTGAAAGCAGTCTGAAGGACCAATTACATGATAACATCAACGCCGAGATAGTTGCTGGTACCATCTGCAATAAAGGAGATGCAGTCCATTACCTCACATGGACTTACTTGTTCCGGCGATTGGTACAATGCTCAACTTACTGATTTTGATTAAGTTTGCCCTTCAGTTATTTTCATTTTGTCCAGTAATAATCAAATACAGCATTCTTCTACCAGATTCTAGTCTTGTTACCTTATTGATTCTGAAACTCAAGCTGCACCTACTTGAATGTGCGCCCTGTGTTGCCTCATGTTTGTATGTAACTTTTCATATTGTAATATTACAAATCATTCTTGTTATCCTGACATCAAACTCAACAACAACTAAGCCTTTTCCCATACTAGATGGGGTCGGCTACATGGATTCTTTGTTTCCACAGAGCCCTATCATGTGCCATGTTAGCAGTTAACTCAACATAAGCTAGATCATTCTTTATTGTTTCTTTCCAACACTTTTGTGGTCATCCTCTATCTCTTTTAATACTTTCAAAATCCAATTTTCCATACCTTAAACAATAACGGATATACATTAGGTTTACAATATGGTTGGTCCTTTTGAAAAGAATCGATGTAGAATGTCAACAAGGTAACCGATGAAGCATTAATCTAATGCGTTCTTTCATGTCAACAAAATCTATGTTGTCAAAGGTTCTAGGTGGCATCTAAGCACCAGGCTTCAGTCAGTTAAATGAAGACAATTCTTTGAAACGATGAATAAATAAACATAATATTGTATATGATGATATTGTGGAACATTACTAAGTCCTGATATTGTCTTCTGTTTTACATGCTTAAAAGGAAAGAACTTCAATATTATGATGAGTCCATCATAAAGATATAGCATAAAGTAGATAGCATATTGATACTGGAAGTACGGAAGAACTTTTTAACAAAATACTTAGAGATAAGACAAGCCCTTTTTCATAAACGAAGATAACCCTAATGTTGACATTTAGGAATCCATAGTATTGATGAAAATAATGCTTAACGGAATCAGTAATTCCCCATCGGTAAAAAAGAACAGGAAATTTGTGTTTAACTTTGGTACAAGTGGTACCAATCTTATCATCCTTCGTTTCTTATTTCACCTTGTGCTGGACAAAACATCCTTTATCTGGGCAGCAGATTAGTGCCTATCTTAAGTTCCACGCATGACATTAATGTCTTCTGACTCCAATGGAGAAAGTGATTACGTGTTATGATGTATGTCACCATGACAGCCTGGCTAAACGGTTTTCATTCCAGGTTGTGAACCCTGCGTACTATGGATTGGATGGCACTGATAGTGAAATCCTCAGTTCATTTTTATCGAGGTATTGTGAGGGAATCTCAACACAATTGGAGTGGCATTCTTTCTTCCCATAATTCTTTTTATTGATGTACAGTTTAGTGCAGAACACACTGGAGGATTTAGAAGATAGCGGATGCATAAAGATCAACGAGGACATTGTAGAGCCTTTGATGTTGGGATCCATAGCTTCTCAATATTATCTTAGTTATATGACAGTGTCAATGTTCGGGTCAAACATAGGACCAAATACTTCTCTAGAAGTACGTCCTGCCATGTGTTTAGTTTTTTGTTCTTTGAGATGGCTTTTGAAAATGTTGGGTTATCTTTTATGTTTTTACTCTCAAACTGCAGGTTTTCTTGCACATCCTTTCTGGAGCTACCGAATATGATGAGCTTCCTGTGAGGCACAATGAGGTAGTTCTTTTGGTATTTACATAATGATGCTGATGATTGACGTGGCGGTTCTTTTTTTCTTGTTATTCCAATTCACCCTCTGTAGCTCTAAGCATTATTGCTATTTCATGCTGTTCTATTGGAACCATTGTGAGAAGAACGTATGAAATGGGTTTGTGGTTCATTCCGTTACTAAGATCTGGAAAGGACTCATGGTCTTGCATTGATGTAGGAATACTTGATAAGCGAATTTTGGACGTAAGGTGTGTGTGGATGTTGGATGTGGGGTTAGGATGACAAATGGGTTCAGTGAGAGGATCAGAAAAAATTCTCTTAATAAACTTCAGGTATTAAAGGTGTGAGTAATATTATTGAAAAATTGAACTAGTATAATAACTGACAAGTAAGAGCTGATACACATATGGAGTCCTGGTAGCTTCTTGTTGTTTGACAAGCTATTTGAAAAGTTACATTCTTACCAGGCTTAACTGACAGAACAAATCAAGTTTGCTAAATTATCTTGTTCTGGGGAACGTTGGAGATAAACTCAGCTAATTTACCAATTTGCATGATATATTGCGGCTCTTTGTCTTTGTATCAGGCTCTATTTGGCTACAATAAACGAGTTTGATTATTGGATTCCCTTACTGCTGTTAAATGTGAGTTTGTATGAGGCTTCTGGAAACATTTTCATGTCTTCTAGGAAGCAGTCTAAGATACAACAACTAAGCCTTTTCCCATATTAGATGGGGTCGCAGTCTAAGATACAAATATTGAAATATTTTAAAGCAACCTTTGGTTTGTGTTTTTATTTTCACAAGATTTGATTAACAACTCGATGAAAGCTTGAGGCCTACAAACATTTTGTGGTGACAGTTTTATTGTCAAATATAGTAGTCTATTATGCTTTGAAATGTCCAAGATATTAATCATGTTTCAATGCTTTTTATCATTTGATATTATGTAAATGAATAACATACATGAGTAGTCGGAAACCAACTACAACGAAGATGTTGAGAGATCAGATTCGGATCCTAATAGTAGAATCATACCTGACCATTTGTACTCTATGCTAATCTAGTGTTAAACTTTCCAGGAGAAAGCTTAACCACCCAACATCGACTTTTAGTTATGGATTTACAAATAAAAAAATGGACAAAGAAGAAAAGAGTGCATCGAGCTATTCGGACTAAATGGTGGAACCTCAAAAGCGAGAAAGAAGATATATTTAAACAGAAAGCCCTTCAAAGAGATGTTTGGAATTATGTTGGTACACCCTGTGACATGTGGAACAATATGGCTACACATATTAGGAAAGTGGCGAAAGATGTGTTAGGGGTATCTACGGGAGGTGTACCGGCACAAAAAGAAGCTTGGTGGTAGAGTGAAGTAGTACAAAATAAAATCAAGGCAAAGAGGGCAGTTACAAATTACATTATGCTAAGAAAACTAGTGAAACTTTAGAAGCTTATAAGAAAGCAAAGAAGGAAGCGAAAAAGGCAGTGAGTGAAGCAAAAGCTAAAATTTGAGAGGACTTATATAAAAAACTCAACTCAAAAGAGGGTGAAAGAGATATTTTTAGGATAGCTAGGGCTAGAGATAAGAAAATTATGTTAGATGCATCAATGACGAGGATGAAAAAATTCTAGTGGCAAATGATGATATAAGAGATAAATAGAAAAACTATTTTTATAATCTTTTTAGTGAAAATAAAGATGTTAGTATTATCTTAGGAGAGTTAGCCAAATCAGAAAAATATATAAATCATAATTTCTACCGACATATTCAAAAGAATGAAGTCAAAGAGGCTCTTAAACATATGAAGGGTGGTAAATCGGTAGGAGCAGATAATATTCCTATAGAAGTTTGGAAAATACTAGGAGAAATAGGAATCACTTGGCTCACAAGACTATTTAATGAAATATGGAAAAACCAAAAGATACCCGAGGAATGGAGAGCAAGTACACTTATACCCATATATAAGAACAAGGGAGACATTCAAAATTATGCGAATTATCGAGGTATCAAGTTAATGAGTCATACTATGAAATTATGGAAAAGAATTATCGAACGTAGGTTAAGACAAGTATCAAGTACAATAGAGAACCAATTTGGATTTATACCAGGCAGATCTACTATTGAAGCGATTCACCTTTTGAGACATGTTATGGAACATTTTAGAGCAAAAAAGAAAGTCCATCACATGATATTTATTGATCTAGAAAAAGCTTATGATAGGATACCGAGGGAGGTTCTTTGGAGAACTTTGGAAAAAAGAGGTATCCCATTGGCATATATTAACCTTATAAGAGACATGTATGATGGTGCAAAAACATGTGTGAGGACTCATGAAGGAACGACAAACTTCTTTGAAGTTAATATTGGGTTACATCAAGGATCAACTTTAAGTCCATACTTATTTATAACGGTGATGGATGAGTTAACAAAACATATTCAAGATGAAGTACCTTGGTGTATGTTATTTGCAGATGACATTGTTTTAGTGGAGGAGTCTAAGGAAAAAGTTAATAGAAAATTGGAACTATGGAGAGAAACATTAGAAAGCAAAGGCTTCCGACTTAGTTGAACAAAGACAGAATATATGGAATGTAAGTTTGATCATTTGGTTACCTCAGAGGACATAGAAATTAAAATTGGCACACATTGCATTCCCCAAAAGGAAAGTTTTAAATACCTAGGGTCAATTTTTCAAAGTGATGGAAGAATTAATGGAGATGTTACACATAGAATTAATGTTGGTTGGTTAAAATGGAGAGGAGCATCAGGTATTCTTTATGATAAGAAGATATCATTAAAATTAAAAGGTAAATATTATAGAGCAGCAATTAGGCCTGCCATGTTTTATGGTGTTGAGTGTTGGGCAGTTAATCATCAACATGTACAGAAGATGTCTGTGACAAAAATGAATTTGTTGAGATGGATGAGTGGTCATACAAGAAAAGACCATATACATAACGAGGTTATTAGAAACAAATTAGGAGTGGCACCAATATAGGATAAAATGAGAGAACATCGTTTAAGATGGTTTGGACATATAGAAAGAAGATCAAAAGAAGAACTTCTAAGAAGGTTAGAAAAACTAAATTTGGAAAGTATTAAAAGAGGTAGAGGACGACCACAAAAGTGTTGGAAAGAAACAATAAAGAATGATCTAGCTTATTGGGAGTGAACTGCTAACATGGCACATGATAGGGATCTGTGGAAACAAAGAATCCATGTAGCCGACTCCGTCTAGTATGGGAAAAGGCTTAGTTGTTGTTGTTGTTGTTTGTATTGCATTCCCCAAAAGGAAAGTTTTAAATACTTGAGGTCAATTTTTCAGAGTGATGGAAGAATTGATGAAGATGTTACACATAGAATTAATGCTGGTTGGTTAAAATGTAGAGGAGCATCAGGTATTCTTTGTGATAAGAAGAAGATACCATTAAAGTTAAAAGATAAATATTATAGAGCAGCAATTAGGCCTGCCATGTTTTATAGTTCTGAGTGTTGGGCAGTAAATCATCAACATGTACAAAAGATATCTGTGACAGAAATAAAGATGTTGAGATGGATGAGTGGTCATACAAGAAAAGACCGTCTACATAATGAGGTTATTAGAAACAAATTAGGAGTGACACCAATGGAGGATAAAATGAGAGAATATCG
The DNA here is from genome assembly GCA_036023115.1 of Brasenia schreberi. Taxonomy (NCBI): domain Eukaryota; kingdom Viridiplantae; phylum Streptophyta; class Magnoliopsida; order Nymphaeales; family Cabombaceae; genus Brasenia; species Brasenia schreberi. The sequence continues at coordinate 9,394,342 of JAYKKT010000061.1, read as the reverse complement.
TTTAAGATGGTTTGGACATAAAGAAAGAAGATCAAAAGAAGAACCTGTAAGAAGGTTAGAAAAACTAAATTTGGAAAGTACTAAAAGTGGTAGAGGACGACCACAAAAGTGTTGGAAAGAAACAATAAAGAATGATCTAGCTTATTGGGAGTTATCTGCTAACATGGCACACGATAGGGATCTCTGGAAACAAAGAATCCCTGTAGCCGACCCCGTCTAGTTTGGGAAAAGGCTTAGTTGTTGTTGTTGTTTAGCTTATAAATATCAATTAGGGCTTCGTGTGTAAAGGGATGATTGCAGTCGTCAGGATCAAAGGGGTGCAGATCTCGTGAAGGCATGAAATCAGACCTGAGACGTCTGCTAGATTGTTAGTTTATTCCTATTTCTACTCAATAAAATCTCTGATTTTATCATCGTATTAGAATCTATAAGGCTCTGAAAACTTATATCAAAGCAATGTTGCTTGAAGACAATGTATTTGTCATCAGAACTCGCAGATCTGGTATTTCCCTTTGAAATTTCTTTGCAGTGTGTCCCTCCCGTCAGTAACTCAAAGAAGCAGCAGACCGTGAAATCTTCCGTTAGCCACTTTGGTGATCATTGCTGGATATATTGGTTCCTTTTAGTAATTTTCTCTTTAGAAAGTCTTCTTTTAGGTAAATCTACGTGTGAGTCATTTTATTGAGTGTAGTACATTGAAGTTGTGAGGTTTCCATATGGCAGATAAAGGAAAATCTCTTGAAATTTCCTTTTCTACATCAGATCTTCATGGGGTGAGAAGATTGACACCTTTCAAATTACTACGATCAAACTATGGTCGTAATTATCTTGAATGATCACAATCAATAGAACTGGTTGTATTAGCCTGGGGGAGATGGCTATACTTAACTGGCAACTTCTCTGTCCTGCTGAAAATGATCCATCGTATCCTAAGTGGAGGAAGGAAGATGCGCTAGTTTTTTCTTGGGTTTTACAGTCAATGATGCCTACAATCCACCGCTCCTTTCTGTACCTGGAATCCTTAGCAAAATTTTGAAAAGCCATTTGAGAAGCGTATTCAAGGCAGAAAAATGTAGCCAAAGAATACAAAATTCTTGAAAAAATCAGAAAGTGCAAATAGGATCCGAGGCCAATCAGTGATTACTGTATAGAATTACGTGGACTCTTAGAAGAGTTACAGTTTTATACTACTATCAAGTACTCTATGTGTCCATAGAACGGAATGGAGAATCAGAAAGAAGGTGTTTAATCTTGATAAGAAACATAAATTTATTGAATTACAGAAGAAGAGACTTATAGAAAATAGCAGATTTAGGGATCTACTCCAGTGTTGTTCGATGCATATCGTGTCATGTATCGTTTTGGTCCACAATACGATACGTATCGTATCCCCTCGTATCATAATTTAATACTAAAAAATTGGTAGAAATTCAAAAAATAGGAGAAATTATGATAACTGCAAAGAATTTATATAATGCAAAAATGTAGTGCATATTCATCATTCACCATTCAAAATAGTTAAAAAAATTACATATTTTGAAGCAGTACATGACATCCTTACCTTAGAAAAAATACAACTTTCATAATTGGAAAAATTTACATTTTCACATTGTAATTAGGATCATTAAGTAAATAATCTTCATATTCTCCTTGCTGAAGATCCTCATCACCTTCTGCTTCAAAATCAAAATCTTTGTCCTCTTCATGATATTGTTGTGCTCCTTCCAAATTAATCCACGCAATGTATTCTTTAGTAAGGAGTGCATTTACTTCATTATCTTCCATAATCCACTCCTCTAATATATCAAAATTATCTAAACTTATTGAATCAAATTGGTTTTTTCCTATTTAACTTTTTAATTGCCTGCAAGAAGGAAAGTTAAGTAATTAGTAAATAACATTAACAATGAAAGTTAAATAAAATATTGAATTGAATCTTTAAGTAGTAACTAATACAAGATTATGTCTAACACAAGCATTCCAAAATGTACTCCTAAAGATTGTCTATGAAATTTTATTTAACTTTTTGTTTCTTCTATTTTGAGGCAACTCTACAAATTGTTAGCACTCGTTTCAGTAGAACATTCTCTTTAAGGCTTGCTTTTGTTTAACAATACACTGTACAAATAAGAAATTAGTTGCAAACCGAGTTGCATCTTTATGATGGAGCTCTGCATGATATATATCTTCTCATCATACATAATACAAAATCATGGTTGTAGATAAATTTGGTGATATCTTGGCAACACCCAGTTATTGCCTTTATCTCATCCATCCTGCCAATATCCTCAAGAATGAGATCTAAACAATGGGTTGTACATGGTATCTAATAAAAAGTCTATAAGTATATGGTAACTCCTTCCCAACTACTTTATAGTTAGTTGTTTTGTCTGTAATGAATTGGACTACATTCTCTAGCTCAAAAACATTGATAACTTGCTACAGGCGATACATAATAGGTGTATCGCCTTTATCTCCTTTGACATGTCTAGAGATCTAAAAAACATAAGTTCTTTATGACAATAGACAATAAAGTTTTATAAAATTCTTCTCCGTCTATCTGTCCATCCTGTCATAATAGTACTCCTTGGTTTTATCCTGCAATAGGGGTTGTATCGTGCGATATAAATTATATCGCATGATACAACCCGATAACTTGCTACAGGCGATACACAAGGGTGTATCGTACGTACAATGTAATATGGATAACATTGATCAGTTTCCTTTCACATTGATGTTTACGCCCCTTCTTGGGTGGCGGCTCTCTCTAATGATCCACGAGTTACCCTAATAGCTACTTATACACTAATCTAACTTGAAAGATTAAAATGCCCACACTAAGTAATGTTTAATACAGATTTAACATGATGTACATTTAGGTCTGTACAAGTCCAGATTAGGACCTGAATTGATTCTTCTAACACTCCCCCTCAAGTTGAGTGAAAGTTGTTAATAACACTCAACTTAGCCAAAATATACTGAGATTAGTGTGGAATGATGGTCTTCTGATTTTACATCAATTAGTGATATCATTTGAATTGAAGCATTGTTATCATAATATACTGAGATGGGAGATATCATGTTGAACCCCAATTAAGTGTCAAAGAGGTTGGCCATTTACCCTCACACATAGCTTGAGCAACCGTCCTGTATTCGGCTTCAGCAGTTAACCTTGCAACCACTAATTATTTCTTACTTTTCCTAGAGATCAAATTACCACCAAGCAAGGTTAGGTACCCTGAAGTAGATCTATGGTCATCTAGACAAGATCCTTCATCTCAAAATTATGGCTCAAAGATGCTTTAAGATCAAAATACCAAAAAGTCATCACACTTGTAATAATCATGTCATCAACATAAAGAAGTAATAACACGTTGTCACTATCAATTCTTACTGGATGAAGAGTGTTGAATCATGAGAACTAGAAGAGAGAGTATCCAAGCCGACTGATGGTGAACTAAACTTAGCAAACCAGGCTCGAGGAGCTTGTTTAAGACCATACAAGGCTTTGCGAAGAAGACAAACCTTGTTAGGTGGACAAGAGTAACCTGGTGGTGGTCGCATATAGACTTCTTCTTCTAAGTCACCATTAAGAAAGACATTCTTCACATCCATCTAATTAAGAGTCCATTTGCAGTGGCAAAGCAATAATAAGAAGAAGAGTACGAATCAAGTAAGACGAGCAACTAGAGCAAAGTTTCTTCATAATCAATCTCATATTCTTAAGTAAAACCTTTGGCCACCAAGCGGGCCTTGTAACGATCAATAGACCCATCAAATCGAGTTTTAATCTTGTAAACCCATTTACATCCAACAAGAGCCTTATCGAAAAGGAAGATCAACCATTTTCCAAGTACCATTATTCTCCAAAGCCTTAATTCTTCATTCATAGCTTGAATTCAAACCTATGATGATTGGGCTTCTTTAAAGGTTCTAGGTTTTTTTGTAGCAAAAATAATAGTTAAGAGAACTCTATGTCTTGGTAAAAAACTATCTTAGGAAACGAACCATTTAGGACGCCTGGAGTCACGATTGAATTTTCTAGGCATTGGTTGGGTAACATTAGGAGGTCTTCTAGAGTATCGTTGATCAAAAGGAACAACAAAATACCTTAACGACATGTGTTCATCCTTATCATTTTCTAGGTTTATCACATCATTTCCTAAAACATCATTAAAAAAGAAATAAGTAGAATCATCAATAGAACTAACATCATCCATACCTTTAAACACATATTCATGTCCAAAAAATTTGACATCTCTAGATAAATAGAGTTTGTTATTTTTATAATCATAATACCTATACCCTTTTTTATTTATTCCATACCCAAAAAATACACATTCTATGGCACGGGAGGATAATTTATTAATTTTGTTAGTATAAACAAAACATTTGTATCCGAAAATTCTTAGTTTAGAGTAGTTGGGAGGAATTTAAAAAGCTTTTCTATGGCATACATGTTTTGTAAAACCGAAGAAGGCGTACGGTTAATCAAATAAATAGCAGTCATGATTGTTTCTGCCCAAAAAATTTTAGAAACCCCACTAGATAAAAGCAATGTTTTTATAGTTTCTAGAATATGACGATATTTATGTTCTGAAATCCCATTTTATTGGGACTCTTAGTGCTAGAAGATTTATGAAGAATTCCAAATTTATCAAGATATTTTTTAAATTCTTTAGACATAAACTCTCCTCTTGAGTCTGTTCTTAAAATCTTAATTTATGAATCAAATTGATTTTTCACAAGGTTACGAAAAATAACAAAATTTTGAAAGACTTCAGATTTGTTTTTTAAAAGAGATACCCATGTATATCTAGTGAAATCATCGATGAAAATAACATAGTAAGAGATACCTCCTTTAGACATAAAAGGTATATGACCCCAAACATTTGAGTGAACAATTTTAAAATGTCTCGTAGCAGCATGCATTTTGTTTAAGAAAGGGAGGTGTTGTATTTTACCAAATACACTATCTTTGCAAGAAAAATTCTCATTAGTCTCAATAAGATTCGTATTGGTTCTTGGAATATCAGAACATTATTCGGTAAGCTATTAGAGGTGGTAGATACTATGATTCGGAGAAAGATTCATATTCTATGTTTACAAGAGACAAAATGGGTAGGAGAAAAAGACGAGGAGATAGAGGATACAGGTTTTAAATTATGGTACTCAGGTAAAGAAAAGGCTCGAAACGGAGTTGGTATTATCATAAATAAAGATTTAAAGGAGAGTGTAGTAGACATACAACGATATGGTGACCGAATCATGACATTGAAATTAGTGTTAGGAGTAGAGGTTTTGAATATAGTTTGTGCTTACGCACCCCAAGTAGGACTAGAAGATAGTATAAAGACAGTTTTTTGGAAAGAGTTAGATAAGGTGTTTCAAAAGATTCCACAAAGGGAGATGCTTTGTTTAGGAGGAGATTTAAATGGACATGTCGGTAAAGAGGCATTAGGATATCAAGGGATTCATGGAAACTTTGGTTATGGGGATATAAACGAGGAAGGTAGGGAGATTTTAAATTTTGCTATGTCATTTGATCTCTTTATAGTCAATACAATCTTCAAAAAATGAGATGAACATTTAATTACTTATAAGAGTGGCTTATCACAAATACAAATTGATTACTTTATTTGTAGAAAAAAAGATAGAGCGTGTTGTAAAGATTGTAAGGTAATTCCAGGAGAAAGCTTAACCACCCAACATCGACTTTTAGTTATGGATTTACAAATAAAAAAATGGACAAAGAAGAAAAGAGTGCATCGAGCTATTCGGACTAAATGGTGGAACCTCAAAAGTGAGAAAGAAGATATATTTAAACAAAAAGTCCTTCAAGGAGATGTGTGGAATTATGTTGGCACACCCTTTGATATTTGGAACAATATGGCTATACATATTAGGAAAGTGGCGAAAGATGTGTTAGGGGTATCTAAGGGAGGTGTACCGGCACAAAAAGAAGCTTGGTGGTGGAGTGAAGTAGTACAAAACAAAATCAAGGCAAAGAGGGCATGTTACAAATTACATTATGCTAAGAAAACTAGTGAAACTTTAGAAGCTTATAAGAAAGCAAAGAAGGAAGCAAAAAAGGCCGTTAGTGAAGCAAAAGCTAAGATTTGGGAGGACTTATATAAAAAACTCAACTCAAAAGAGGGTGAAAGAGATATTTTTAGGATAGCTAGGGCTAGAGATAAGAAAACTAAAGATCTTAATTATGTTAGATGCATAAAAGACGAGGATGAAAAAATTCTAGTGGCAAATGATGATATAAGAAATAGATGGAAAAACTATTTTTATAATCTTTTTAATGAAAATAAAGATGTTAGTATTAGTTTAGGAGATTTAGCCAAGTCAGAAAAGTATATAAACCACAATTTCTACCGACGTATTCAAAAGAATGAAGTCAAAGAGGCTCTTAAACATATGAAGAGTGGTAAATCGGTAGGACCAGATAATATTCGTATAGAAGTTTGGAAAATACTAGGAGAAATAGGAATCACTTGGCTCACAAGACTATTTAATGAAATATGGAAAAACCAAAAGATGCCCGAGGAATGGAGAGGAAGTACACTTATACCCGTATATAAGAACAAGGGAGACATTCAAAATTGTGCGAATTATCGAGGTATCAAGTTAATGAGTCATACTATGAAATTATGGGAAAGAATTATTGAACGTAGGTTAAGACAAGTATCAAGTATAACAGAGAACTAATTTGGATTCATGCCAGGCAGATCTACTATTGAAGCGATTCACCTTTTGAGACGTCTTATGGAATATTTTAGAGCAAAAAAGAAAGACCTTCACATGATATTTATTGATCTGGAAAAAGCTTATGATAGGGTACCGTGGGAGATTCTTTGGAGAACTTTAGAAAAAAGAGGTATCCCATTGACATATATTAACCTTATAAGAGACATGTATGATGGTGCAAAAACATGTGTGAGGACTCATGAAGGAACGACAGACTTCTTTGAAGTTAATATTGGGTTACATCAAGGATCAACTTTAAGTCCATACTTATTTATAATGGTGATGGATGAGTTAACAAAACATATTAAAGATGAAGTACCTTGGTGTATGTTATTTGCAGATGACATTGTATTAGTGGAGGAGTCTAAGGAAAAAGTTAATAGAAAATTGGAACTATGGAGAGAAACATTAGAAAACAAAGGCCTCCGACTTAGTAGAACAAAGACAGAATATATGGAATGTAAGTTTGATCATTTGGCTATTTCAGAGGACATAGAAATTAAAATTGGCACACATTGCATTCCCCAAAAGGAAAGTTTTAAATACCTAGGGTCAATTTTTCAAAGTGATGGAAGAATTGATGGAGATGTTACACATAGAATTAATGCTGGTTGGTTAAAATGGAGAGGAGCATCAGGTATTCTTTGTGATAAGAAGATACCATTAAAATTAAAAGGTAAATATTATAGAGCAGCAGTTAGGCCTGCCATGTTTTATGGTTCTGAGTGTTGGGCAGTTAATCATCAACATGTACAAAAGATGTCTGTGACAGAAATGAAGATGTTGAGATGGATGAGTGGTCATACAAGAAAAGACCGTATACATAATGAGGTTATTAGAAACAAATTAGGAGTGGCACCAATAGAGGATAAAATGAGAGAACATCGTTTAAGATGGTTTGGACATATAGAAAGAAGATCAAAAGAAGAACTTGTAAGATGGTTAGAAAACTTAAATTTGGAAAGTATTAAAAGAGGTAGAGGACGACCACAAAAGTGTTGGAAAGAAACAATAAAGAATGATCTAGCTTATTGGGAGTTAACTGCTAACATGGCACACGATAGAGATCTGTGGAAACAAAGAATCCATGTAGCCGACCCCGTCTAGTATGGGAAAAGGCTTAGTTGTTGTTGTTGTGTAGTAGACATACAACGATATGGTGACCGAATCATGACGTTGAAATTAGTGTTAGGAGCAGAGGTTTTGAATATAGTTTGTGCTTATGCACCCCAAGTAGGATTAGAAGATAGTTTTTTGGGAAGAGTTAGATAAGGTGTTTCAAAAGATTCCACAAAGGGAGTTGATTTGTTTAGGAGGAGATTTAAATGGACATGTCGGTAAACAGGCATTAGGATATCAAGGGATTCATGGAAACTTTGGTTTTGGGGATATAAACGAGGAAGGTAGGGAGATTTTAAATTTTGTTATGGCATTTGATCTCTTTATAGTCAATACAATCTTCAAAAAACGAGATGAACATTTAATTACTTATAAGAGTGGCTTATCACAAACACAAATTGATTACTTTATTTGTAAAAAAAAGATAGAGCGTGTTGTAAAGATTGTAAGGTAATTCCAGGAGAAAGCTTAACCACCCAACATCGACTTTTAGTTATGGATTTACAAATAAAAAAATGGACAAAGAAGAAAAGAGTGCATCGAGCTATTCGGACTAAATGGTGAAACCTCAAAAGCGAGAAAGAAGATATATTTAAACAGAAAGTCCTTCAAGGAGATGTTTGGAATTATGTTGGTATACCCTGTGATATGTGGAACAATATGGCTATACATATTAGGAAAATGGCGAAAGATGTGTTAGGGGTATCTAAGAGAGGTGTACCAACACAAAAAGAAGCTTGGTGGTGGAGTGAAGTAGTACAAAATAAAATCAAGGCAAAGAGGGCATGTTACAAATTACATTGTGCTAAGAAAACTAGTGAAACTTTAGAAGCTTATAAAAAAGCAAAGAAGGAAGCGAAAAAGGCCGTTAGTGAAGCAAAAGCTAAGATTTGAGAGGACTTATATAAAAAACTCAACTCAAAAGAGGGTGAAAGAGATATTTTTAGGATAGCTAGGGCTAGAGATAAGAAAACTAAAGATCTTAATTATGTTAGATGCATAAAAGACGAGGATGAAAAAATTCTAGTGGCAAATGATGATATAAGAAATAGATGGAAAAACCTTTTTTATAATCCTTTTAATGAAAATAAAGATTTTAGTATTAGTTTAGGAGATTTAGCCAAGTCAGAAAAGTATATAAACCACAATTTCTAGTGACGTATTCAAAAGAATGAAGTAAAAGAGGCTCTTAAACATATGAAGAGTGGTAAATCGGTAGGACCAGATAATATTCCTATAGAAGTTTGGAAAATACTAGGAGAAATAGGAATCACTTGGCTCACAAGACTATTTAATGAAATATGAAAAACCAAAAGATGCCCGAGGAATGGAGAGCAAGTACACTTATACCCATATATAAGAACAAGGGAGACATTCAAAATTGTGCAAATTATCGAGGTATCAAGTTAATGAGTCATACTATGAAATTATGGAAAAGAATTATGGAACGTAGGTTAAGACAAATATCAAGTACAACAGAGAATCAATTTGGATTCATGCCAGGTAGATCTACTATTGAAGCGATTCACCTTTTGAGACATGTTATGGAACATTTTAGAGCAAAAAAGAAAGTCCTTCACATGATATTTATTGATCTAGAAAAAGCTTATCATAGGGTACCGAGGGAGGTTCTTTGGAGAACTTTGGAAAAAAGAGGTATCCCATAGACATATATTAACCTTATAAGAGACATGTATGATGGCGCTAAAACATGTGTGCGGACTCATGAAGGAATGACAAACTTCTTTGAAGTTAATATTGGGTTACATTAAGGATCAACTTTAAGTCCATACTTATTTATAATGGTGACGGATGAGCTAACAAAACATATTAAAGATGAAGTACCTTGGTGTATGTTATTTGCAGATGACATTGTATTAGTGGAGGAGTCTAAGGAAAAAGTTAATAGAAAATTGGAACTATGGAGAGAAACATTAGAAAGCAAAGGCCTCCCACTTAGTAGAACAAAGACAAAATATATGGAATGTAAGTTTGATCATTTGGTTACTTTAGAGGACATAGAAATTAAAATTGGCACACATTGCATTCCCCAAAAGGAAAATTTTAAATACCTAGGGTCAATTTTTCAGAGTGATGGAAGAATTGATGAAGATGTTACACATAGAATTAATGCTGGTTGGTTAAAATGGAGAGGAGCATCAGGTATTCTTTGTGATAAGAAGAAGATACCATTAAAGTTAAAAGGTAAATATTATAGAGCAACAATTAGGCCTGCCATGTTTTATGGTTCTGAGTGTTGGGTAGTTAATCATCAACATGTACAAAAGATGTCTGTGACAGAAATGAAGATGTTGAGATGGATGAGTGGTCATACAAGAAAAGACCGTCTACATAATGAGGTTATTAGAAACAAATTAGGAGTGACACCAATAGAGAATAAAATGAGAGAACATCGTTTAAGATGGTTTGAACATATAGAAAGAAGATCAAAAGAAGAACCTATAAGAAGGTTAGAAAAACTAAATTTGAAAAGTATTGAAAGAGGTAGAGGACGACCACAAAAGTGTTGGAAAGAAACAATAAAGAATGATCTAGCGTATTGGGAGTTAACTGCTAACATGGCACATGATAGGGATCTGTGGAAACAAAGAATGCATGTAGCCGACCCCGTCTAGTATGGGAAAAGGCTTAGTTGTTATTCTTGTTGTTGTTGTCTCTATTCCAAGAGAACATTAAGATGTCCTACTCTTTTGTGCCACAGAAGAGCATCATTTGATAAAACATTAATATATCCTATACTATAAGTAATCCATAAAGTTTGCCCTCTCTATGGCCATGCCTAATCACCTTCTTTGATAGTTAATCTTGTATAATACATCCCGTACAAAAATATAACAACTATTATCTTAAATTTGAGATACATAAAGTAAGTTTAAATCTAATTTTGGAACAACACTTATTTTAGAGATCTCAAAATTTTTGTTTTGGTGGTCACTAATTTTATCAACATTTAATTTGGTTCCATGTATAAACACAATATAGGGGCTTGCTGACACATGAATTTAAAATTTTCTCGTTATAAGTCATATGGAAAGAAACACCTGATTCAAGAAGCCAAGAAGTCATACTTGAGTTTCTTTAGTTGAAGAAGAGCAAACCGCTCCAACCGTTCCTTTCTCCTTCATTTGAGCTTTAAGTAGCTTCATTTTTTCTTGAAGTGCAAGAATGGAGGAGGAGGCTTGTTCTTATACCATGGCTGCCTTCTTTTTTAATTTAGGATAATTTCGCCTAATATGACCGGCTTCTCTATAAAAGTGACAAACAACTTCTTTTCTAGTCTCACTTGGCCCTTCGATTTTAAAATGAGGAAGATATGCCTTGACAATTGCTCTAGCTCTAAATGCGGCTAATGCAATACCTCTTTGAAGTGTAGCTTCGTTCAATTTTGTTTTTGCTATTTGAAGATCAATAATAACCTCTTCCTTAGTGGAAAAGGGTTTTCGATGGATGAGGGATGATCTTATCCCTTCAAATTCTTCTCGAATGCTTCTTAAACATTGATACACAAAGTCCTCATTGTGCTCACATTGTCTTTTGCTAAGATATTGTGTATATTTCTTTTTTTAATCTATACAATTGATTCCATACATTAGAATATTCATAAAAAAATTTGTGTATCCCTTTATTTACTTGTATAAGAGATATTAATTTATCTCGTAATGGCATTGAATGAGCAACATTGCTTTGAATATGGGATTTTTTCAAATATTCTTTTGCTTCTCTAGCATTAGTGAAGTCAGCCAAAGTGTCCCTAGTGAGCTCATTCACATTGTTCATGAGTACTCATAGAATCGTTCTATGACCTTATTTTTTTTTCTAAGTGTGACATTAACATAGTGTTCTACCTTTGAACCATTTATATAGTTCTATAATTTTTTAAAATATAAGTAATTTTCTATGGATTGGGCTCATGTTTTGTAGTTCGAGGGTGTTAGACGAAAGTTAAACCCTCTTTTCTTATCCAATTTTCAAGGATGTTGAAGGAAAAAGAAGAAACGGATCTCTGCTCCTATTGGATCCATATCTGATCCAATATGAGTTCCATGGTGTAACTTTTATTAAGTAGGGGCATATTAGGAATTCAAATTAGATGCCACTATAAAATGAAAAACCCTACACCCCAATCATTAACGTGAAAGAGGAGAGAGAGAAAGAGGGTGGCTGCAAAGAGTATGGTCTTCTTTCACAAGTGTTATTTTTCACAAGGGCATTCAGTTCCTCCTCTATAGTAGCTTTTCATAAATGACACTTGTTTGCTTCTTCAAATTTCTAAGGGATTTTGTATTTCTCAACATTCATAACAAAATGTCGATACTCTTTAGAAGTATTAGCATATGAGACACAAACAGATATAGGATACCGTGCACAAGTACGTTTACCTTTGCAAATGGCAATAGAAATTTCCAGGTCTTCTTTCACTTGTAATTGAGGATCTGAGTGAGGGGAAATGTCTTTGATAATTGGATATTGAGCTGGTTCTTCTTGAGAGTAAATAATCTTCCTCGATCCTCTCTTGTACATTAAGATCTCCTTTGGTTCACTGGCCTTCTCTCTATAATCATCTGCATTATCTTTTGCTTCACTAGGAACTAGTGGAAGGACATAAGGAAAATTACTTTAAGATGTCAGTGACTCCCCCTGAGAAGAATAATAAGGAATAGATTCTAAGAAGGTGACATCCATGGATATGTATAGTTTCTTAACAAGGGGATCGTAGTATTGATAGCCTTTTTGAGAGTTTGAATAGCCAAGAAAGATACACTTTACAGACTTAGGATCAAGTTTATCACGATTAGGTAAATGAATATGCACAAAATAGGTACAACCAAAGATACGAGGAACTATATGAAAAAGTTTTGATTCTTTATCAAGACATTTCATTAGGCTTTCACCCTTAAGTACGCTACTAGGCATTCTATTGATTAGATGAATAGCAGTGAGAACAACTTGTCCCCAATAGAATTTAGGAATATTATTTTGGAGTAATAAAGTTCTAGCTACCTCTATAATATGACGATTTTTCCTTTCAGCAATACCATTTTGTTGAGTATTATAAGAACAAGAAGTCTGATGAATAATACCATGTGTCTGTAGATATTCTTGTAACTGCTTGCTAATGTATTCTCTCCCATTATCCGAACGAAGAATTTTCACTGAAGTATTGAATTGGGTAAGAATGAATTTATGCACAGTTGGAAAGATAGAAGAAACTTCAGATTTTGATTTCATTAAATAAATAATTGTAAGACGAGTACAATCATCTATAAAGGAGACAAAATATCAGTGATCAAACAATGAAGTAACTGGACTGAGACCTCATATATCAGAATGAAGTAGATCAAAAGGTTGAGATTGCCTAGTCACTTAAAGGATAAGGGGCTCTTTGGTGTTTCCCAAGTTGACATACTTCATAATCAAAATGAGGTTTATTGGACTTGACTCTAATATGAGGTAGAACATATTGAAGTTTCGACACAAGTAAATGGCCAAGGCGACAATGCCAAAGACAAATTTTTGTATAGTGCATCCTAAACAGTTGCAGCTGAAGCACTGTAAGAGGTTGTATGCCGAAAGTGGTCTTCTAAAATGTATAAGCCCCTTTGTAGTCTACCATGACCACAGATTTTTCCCGTCTTCAGATCTTGAAACACACATCCATTAGGATTAAAGGTTACACTACAATTCATAGTGTGAGTTAAAGAGCTGATTGAAAATAGATTTATAGGAAAACTAGGAACATGATAGATTGATTTAAGTCTGAAAAACATGTGGGTACACTTCCCTATTCAATCATATAAGAATAAGAACCATATGCTAACTTAAGGCTCCTGTTTTTTAAGAAGACTGTATTATGAAAAATATTATGATTTTCTTACCATGTGATATGTAGCACCTGAATCAATTATCCAAGTTTTTGAATTAGAATGAGAGTAGTTGTTACCCTTCACAGTATGAGTCGCTTGTGCTACTGTACCCTGAGAAGAAGATGGTTGAGGTTGTTCTAATAACTTTGTTTCTAATCCCTCTATCTTTTTAATAATCTCTTGGATTCCATCTGTATTGAGAATTGGATTTTCAGTGGCATGAGCAAAGTAGTTTCTATAATACTCAGATTTGCTATGTAATTCCCAACAGTTTTCTTTAGAATGCCTTGATTTTCCATAATGAGAACATATGAGTTTTTCCTTCTCATCAGAATGAAATCTACCACGTCCACGTCCACGACTTTGTTGTCCACTTCTTCCGCGATAATGTGATTTTTCTCCTCTTTTTTGGAGTGCATGTTGGTCTGTAATAGAAATGTTATTCTTCTCAAGGTTTCTGCGATATTCTTTCCTGATTAATAAAGAGTATACCTTCTCCAATTAAGGAAGTTCATCTCTGCCCAATATATTGAGTTTTATTGACTCAAATTCTGAATTTACACCCCACAATAAGTCAAATACCTTTTTCTTTTCAATCTCAGCATTTTTTTTCAATGTAACACGAAGAACACTTTATATTAGTATAATAAAGAAGTTCATCCCAAAGTCCTCAAAGATCTGCATAGTACTCACTGATAGAACGAGTTCCTTGTTTATACTTTTTGATCATTTTCAAAATCTCGTACTCTTTTGCCACATTCTTTTTTCTGGAATAAGTTTCAGAGACTGCACACCAAATTTCATGAGCAGATTCAAGAAACATAAATGTCTTTGCAATTGATGGGATCATTGACTAAAGGAACCAAGATGATATTAATGTGTCTTCTCTTCTCCAAACAGAATATTGTGCATCATGTGTATCTGGGCTTGGTGTTTTACCCATTAGGTGAGCTATCTCCCCCTAGCTATAACAGCTAGTTCCACATACCTAGACCACTCCAAGTAGTTTCTTCCATCTAACTTAGTAGTTGTAATCTAAAAATTTTCTGTTTTTTCCAATGAAAAAGGATGTTCACATGTGTTGAAAGGGCTGCCAATCCCTTTTCCTTTGCCAATCATTTATTAAGAAATATAACAAACCTTGTTTAGTTTTCTGTCGACCTTACTACGCTCTTCACGTCTGAAAATAAACTGCAGCTAGTCTGCCTTCATGCAAAGTGTTCTTTCCTACAAGTATGTAATGAGAATCAGATTTGGATTTACTTCACTTTAGTCAAGAATCTGACCTGTCCAATCTGCCGATTTCTGTATCGTGGTGATAACTATGGAAGGGATTACCAAAGACAAAAAAACATTGGTGTATCCAGGACAGGTATAATCGTGACAGATGCCAAGAGATCTGAGCCGATATTGGAGGAGTCTCGGATGAAGAGGATTTTGCTTCAAATGCATTGGAAGAGATCTGCACCGATGTTCAGGTCATGTATGCTTTTGATCTACAAAGACATATGAATATTCCATTCTTAATGGTACACATGCTGATTGCTTATCTAGTCTCCAATATGCACTCCAATCTGAATTTTTTCCATGCACAGGAACCACCTTTGCTTCATGCATAAATCTAACTCAAATCACTGATTTTCTTCTTCTTAAATAATCGATTTAAATGCTTTATAGGCTCTGATACCATGTTGTAATAATCTTATTGAAAAGAAGTAAAACAGGCTTACAGAAATCGGCAGATTAGAGCCCAAAACAGCAAAATCGCCCCTCTCTGGCTGCCATCCATCCTCTCTCTTCTAACTCCAGAATTAACCCTAATCTACCTATTTATAATCCTTCTAACTTGAATTCCTAAACTGCCCCTAATCATTCTTAATTACTACTAAATGGACATAACTTACAATAAGACTCATAACGACATCTAATTGACTCATTTCAAACAATCTCTAACAGAAAGCAACACCTGGACAAGGAATATTTTATAAAGTCAATGGTCACACAAAAATTGAAGTCTATACTGATGCTAATTCGGCAGGCTCTACCAACAACAACAACAACTAAGCCTTTTCTCATACTAGACGTGGTTGGCTACATGGATTTTTTGTTTCCACAGATCCCTATCGTGTGCTATGTTAGCAGTTAACTCACAATAAGCTAGATCATTTTTTATTATTTATTTCCAACGCTTTTGTGGTCATCCTCTATGTCTTTTAATACTTTCTAAATTTAGTTTTTCATACCTTCTTAAAGGTTCTTCTTTTGATCTTCTTTCTATATGTCCAAACCATCTTAAACGATATTCTCTCATTTTATCCTCTATTGGTGTCACTCCTAATTTGTTTTTAATAACCTCATTATGTATACGATATTTTCTTGTATGACCACTCATCCATCTCAACATCTTCATTTCTGTCACAGACATCTTTTATACATGTTGATGATTAAGTGCCCAACACTCAGAACCATAAAATATGGCAGGCCTAATTATTGCTCTGTAATATTTACCTTTTAACTTTAATGGTATCTTCTTATCACAAAGAATACCTTATGCTCCTCTCCATTTTAACCAACCAGCATTAATTCTATGTGTAACATCTCCATCAATTCTTCCATCACTCTGAAAATTGACCTTTTCTTTTAGGGGATGCAATGTGTGCCAATTTTAATTTTTATGTCCTCTGAGGTTAGCAAATGACCAAACTTACATTCCATTTATTCTGTCTTTATTCTACTAAGTCAGAGGCCTTTGCTTTCTAATGTTTCTCTCCATAGTTCCAATTTTCTATTAACTTTTTCCTTAGACTCCTCCACTAACACAATGTCATGTGCAAATAACATACACCAAGGTACTTCATCTTGAATATGTTTTGTTAACTCATCAATCACCATTATAAATAAGTATGGACTTAAAGTTGATCCTTGATGTAACCCAATATTAACTTCAAAGAAGTCTGTCATTCCTTCATGAGTCCTCACACATGTTTTTGTACCATCGTACATGTGTCTTATAAGGTTAATGTATGTCAATGGGATACCTCTTTTTTCCAAAGCTCTCCTAAGAACCTCCCTCGGTACCCTATCATAAGTTTTTTCTAGATCAATAAATATCATGTGAAGGTCTTTCTTTTTTGCTCTAAAATGTTCCATAAGACGTCTCAAATGGTGAATCGCTTCAACAATAGATCTGCCTAGAATGAATCCAAATTGGTTCTCTGTTGTACTTGATACTTGTCTTAACCTACGTTTGATAATTCTTTTCCACAATTTCATAGTATGACTCATTAACTTGATACCTCGATAATTCGCACAATTCTTAATGTTTCCCTTGTTCTTATATATGGGTATAAGTGTATTCGCTCTCCATTCCTCGGACATCTTTTGGTTTCTCTATATTTCATTAAAAGAGGTAGAGGACGACCACACGATTGGGTAGGTTCTACCGAAGCTAGAAAATCAACTACAGGATATATAACTCTCGTTGGAAGTAATATAGTATTATGGAAAAGTAAGAAACAACAAGTTGTGGCAAGGTCAACAACAGAAGCAGAATATAGAGCAATTACAGAGGAATCTGTGAAGGGAAGTGGTTGCGCTCCCTACTAATGGAAATTGGTCTTTTCTGATATAATTCTACTCCTATATTTTGTGATAGCAAAGCAGCAATACAGATAGCTTCTAATCCGGTATATCACGAGAAAACAAAACATATTGAAATTGATTGTCACTTTATACGGGACAACATACATACTAAAGAATTTCAGCTTGAACATGGAAGGTCATAGAGTCAATGTGCCGACATGATCATAACAAAAATTTACTACTCAGATTATGTAGCAAGTTAGGTGTAACATCTATTTTCACCCAACTTGAGGGGGGTGTTGAAGCTTATGAATGAGAGTGGGCGACATGCAAAATGGGGCAGTTTCTGTGACTCTTCAATAATTCTGTTTTATGTTAATTTTGTTCTATGTTTTCTAACTTTTACTTTTTGTTTTTAAAGGTAGCTTTAAATAAGCTTCATTAATGACACTTAGGTAAATTAGTTCTTTGTATTACCCCTTATTTAAAGTGGTGGAAACCCTATCTGTAATACACGTTTTTTGAAGAGGTAGAAAGAGCACAGGGTGGAGGCTGCACAGAGACAGCCGACTATCCCTTGGCCATCTTCTCAAGTCTATTGAATCTGAACAACTGTTGCATTGGTATATTTTATTTTATGCATAGTATATAAGGTTATCACGCGTTTACCCTCCATTATCTCATGTTGGTAATTCCCACTCGGAAATAATATAAGGTCTTCGTGGTAGTGTTTTACCCTCCATTATGTCATGTTGGTAATTCCCACTCGGGAATAATATTCTTCGTGGTAGTGTTTAAACTCCTCGTGCTCTACCACCAAGGAGCATTCTCCCTCTCTTTCTCTCTCCATCTTCCAGAAAGACAATCTTACTAATAAATAGTAGTTTTGCTTGAGCCTTTCCTATTTTAAGTTAACACTTGTCAGACCGTTAGCTTTGACATGTCCAACAGTCAACGGGCTACTCAGCAGCATGTGCCTACTTGTTTCATTATGTGGTTAAGAGCTGCTGTTCCTTCTTTGTGATTTATTATTTAGAATTTAACCTTTTGTATGAACTTTTTTATGGTTTTCTGTTCAGGAGAATATCAATGAAGCATTGTCTGAGAAAGTTCCTTATCTGGTGGATAAGCATTACCTTGATGATCCGCACACTAAAGCAAATTTACTTTTTCAGGTAAAAAATGACTCGAGAGAAATTATCATAACCTCTTTTTCACTTTGTAATCCACAAAGTTTATTTGAAAAACACCCCCTTTTCCTTTTCTATTCTCATCCCTATTTATCCTTTTTATGTGCAGGCTCACTTTTCGCGATTGGATATGCCAATCTCTGACTACATTACAGACTTAAAATCCGTTTTGGACCAAAGCATACGGATTATCCAAGCTATGATTGACATATGTGCAAACAGTGGATGGCTTTCAAGTGCAATTACATGCATGCGTCTTCTGCAGATGGTTATGCAGGTATTTTTCTTTATAATTTTGAATTACTACAATATTAAAAAATAAATTGCAGAGATTAGTTTTCAATTATTACAGTTGCCCTCACAACATGCCCTTTCTGTAATTTAGTACATGCCTACATTATGAATACATGCATTTTTGTGTCTGTGCATCATGTGTTGCAAATTTTGTGTAAAGCTGGACCTTGTCATGGTGGATCTTATCATATGGACTTCCTATGCATCCGCCTTTTGTATTGACGGTGCATGTCAATTAAGCTTATCTATATCCTGCTTTGTGGAAGACGCTGTAGGGCTAATTGTCTTATGATTCATATTTCAAATTATTTAGATGAATAAGATAAGTTTATAGGAAAGCACCGAAGCTGTGTGCCCAATACCATATTTCAAATTATCAATGTGAATATTCCACTAGTAGTATTCGTGCCACCTGACATAAGCACAAAAGCTAAGTGCTATTGTGCTTGAAGACAAGCATTCAAACTTATTAGACAGGCAACACTTTCTTGGGTCTGTTTCATTCCATTTTGAATAATGATTTAAGCCAGTCACCTAATACCTTCTTTTGAGATCATTTGCACTGTCTAGCCCACTGGATGGTGGAATAAGATGCTTGTTTTTGAATTCCTTCACACTCGGCCAGATGTGCTGTAGAACATAGAGTATGTATTCAACATGCGTTCAAGTCATAGATATTTAGACAGAACTTTAAGTGCATTGACCTATGGTATATGTCATAATAGCTCCTTTTTGCTGCTACCTGAGTGAAGAAGTACATATTGCAATAACTGACTTCATAGATTGAATTGTATGAATTTGCACTTGAAGATGTGAATTACTGATTTCTGACCACCTGAAAGTCAGATTTTTCCCCTCTAAGATTCTAAGGTTTCTTGTTCCAGGGGTTATGGTTTGACAGAGACTCTCCACTATTGATGATTCCATGTATGAACAATGATCTTCTTAGATTTCTTGAAAGGAAGGGTATTAGAAGTATCCAACAAGTATTAGACCTCCCAAAGATGAAATTGCAACAATTACTGGCTGGTTTCCCTGCTTCTCAACTATGTCAGGTAAATCTCGCTCCTCCACATTCTAAATGTCCTCAGTGATAGGCTATTTTTTTTTTAACATCTGCAACTATGTACATAAACTATGCGTGATTTTTGTTGTATAGTGTACAGATCCAAGATATCACTAAGTATCTCTTTTCTATTATGGCGACTAATACGTGAAATAATGTTTCTTGTTTTCATTTTTGGGGATCTCTTGGTGTATTGCTACAACAACTAAGCCCTTTCCCATACTAGATGGGGTCGGTTACCTGGGTTCTTTGTTTCCAGAGTCCTATGATATGCCATGCTGGCAGTTAATAGTTAACTCATGTGCTAGATCATTCTTTATTGTTTCTTTTCAACACTTTTATGGTCTTCTTCTTTTAACATTTTCACAACCTCACATTTTCATCCTTAGCATAGTATACTCCCTACTCCTTGGGGAAGAGGATAGGAGGCATTTAGAGAAAGAGACCACAAAATTAGCCAAGAAACAACTGCTTTTGTTGGCAGAAATGTAGCTAATTCTTCATCCACCCATGTTAAAGGAGGATATGGAGGACACGGCAGAGGTAGATTTCAGATTACTCCATATGAGAAGGATAAGTTGATTTACTCTCATTGTAGTAAAATACTACACACGAAAGAAACATGCTGGGAATTGGTGGGTAGACCTACCTATTATCAAAACAAGTCAAATAAGGCCTATTTCAGTAGTGATCAAACTGAAAAACAGAATTTGGATCCGCAGACTGCTTCAACCTCTTCTACAGTTGATTCTCAAGCTACTATTACGTATCATCCATTCTTATTCATGCTGAGGGCAGTATACTTACACCTCACTCTAGGATATGCGTTGTTGATTCTGGCGCCACAGATCATATGGTTGATCGGCGAGAGTTCTTTGATGATTATTAATTGATTTAGAAAAAGATTGACATGAGGTTGGCCGATGGGTCTCATACTCCCATCATTGGAAAAGGGAATATAATTACCTTTTTTGGAATGTTAAAAAATGTTGTACATGTTCCAACTATTTTAGTCAATCTTTTATTGAAAACGTTGTCTATACACGCGTGGAATGATGTGGAATGGCTCAAGAATTAATCAACAAATAAAGACAGAATCAGATGTTCAGGTCGGCGCTCTCATGGCTGCCGCCCACTCTGTTTTCTTATTCATACTTAACACAAAACCTAATTACAGCTTAAGGCTTTATAAGATTGTTCTAACTTAAATGACTCAAATGCCCTTAATAAGTAATTAACTTTACTGGAATCCCAATGGATCAGTATCTACAACTACATTACACTTATAACATAAGGATGAGATTGGGATCCGATACACTTATAAACATAAATACTCATACAACTACATTACAAAACACTTAAAATTAAAGATTAAGACTAACTACGACTATAGACTTTAACTAGTTCTTCAACACGCCCCCTCAAGTTGGGTCTTTAAGACTTGAAACGCCTAACTTGGCAAGAACTTTCTTAAATCCGTTGACTGGAACTGGTTTGGTGAAGATATCTGCAAACTGATCGTCTGACCGAACATATACCGGGTTGAAGATCCCTTGAGAAATTTCCCCCCTGATAAAGTGGCAATCAATTTCAATATGTTTGGTTCTTTCATGGAATACTAGATTTAAGGATATTTGAAGTGCAACTTTACTATCAGTAAAGAAGTTAATAGGGATGGTGTCTTTGAGACCAATCTCTTCCAGAAGTGATATCATCCATAGCCCTTCATACATGCCTAGAGCAATAGCACAATACTCTGCCACCACAGATTGCTTCTTATTCTTCTAAGATACAATATTACCTCCTAAACATACCATATACCCAGAGGTCGACTTTCTATCAGATTTGGAACCGGCCCAATCAGTGTCTGAATAGATTTTTATATCGAGTGATGAATGAGGAGCATATAGTAAGCCATAAGTAATGGTTGATTTCAAATATCTCATAATATGAAATACAATGCTGATATGATGTTTAGATGGACTGTGCATCCACCTACTAACATAACCAACTACAAAACTGATATCAGGCCTCGTAATAGTAACATATATCAACTTTCACACTAATCTTTGGTACTTTCCAACATCTTCATAGGGTTCTGCCGGCTTATCACGATCTTCTTTGAGGATTTCCATAGGAATAAAACACATTCTGCAATCCTCCATTGTAGCTTCCTTCAGTAGGTCTAGAATATACTTTCTTTAACTTAGAAACAAGCAATCGTTTTTATAAATCACTTCTATTCCCAAGAAGTAATGTAATATTCCCAAATCCTTTAAGTCAAACAATGCACTTAGTCTTCTCTTTAAGACAACTATACCTTCTGTATCATCACTTGTAATGATTATATCATCAATGTATACCAATAATATAATAGTTTTTTAGCCTTGTTTGATAAATAGTGTATGATCACTGACACACTGTTTGAAGCCCAAATTCATAACACCATCACTGAATTTCTCAAACCAAGCTCTTGAGGATTGTTTCAAACCATAAATAGATTTTTTCAGTTTACATACCTTGTTCGGCTATTGTTTATGAGTATACCCAGGTGGTACGTCCATATAGATATCTTCCTGAAGATATCTATATGAGAAGGCATTCTTAACATCCAACTGCCACAGTTCCCATCCTTTATTAACAGCTACACTCAAAATAATTCTGATAGTATTCATTTTATACACCAGAGCAAATGTTTTTGTGTAATCAATTCCATATGACTGACTATAGCCTTTAGCTACCAATCTTGTTTTGTATCTCTCTATATTCCCGTCAGCCTTATTCTTTATTGAGAAAACTCATTTGCACCCCATTGTCTTCCTTTCTAATGGTAGATCTACCAATTCCCACGTATTATTTCGTACCAGTGTTACTATTTCTTCTACCGTTGTAGCCTTCCAACTCGGATGTAGTTGTGCTTCTTCAAATGCTCTTGGAATATAGGTATTATCTGTTAGAAGATAGTCATTAAGTTGTTCACGGGTGTAGTTATTGTTGTGTCAGCTTGTATTATGTGTCACGTTTTGTGTCATTTAGTGTTATGTGTCTTTAGTAATAGTTAGTACTAATCAGGGGTAGTTTAGGAATTCAAGTTAGATAGGGTGGTATAAGTATTAGTGATTAGGGTTTGTTAAGTGATTAAGGAGGCAGGCGACAGAGAGAAAAGACGTTTTTCTGTATATAGGGCAGATTGGAGGAATGCCTCCAATCTGCCAAGTTTTGTAAGTGCTTCCTATCTTGATTAATAAAGTTATTTTTCTAATCATGGTATCATAGCCTAAACGGCCTGTTAATCGTTGGCATCTTGTTTAAAAGCCTTGGATTGGTGGTGAAAACAGAATCCCAGAATTGTGCTGCCTTAATCTTGCACATTTTTTTATTTTATTGTTGCTGCTATTTTTGGTGAAGAGAAGCGAGAGCCAGCTATTGGAATATCGTGGAATTTTTGTCATCATTGGAATCCTTTGTTTTGTAAGTATTCACGATATTCTGTTGGAATATCATGGAATATCTTGATTCAGTTCTGCCGCCCATCAATTGATCATCACAGATCATCGCGGCTGTTCAGAGTGTGATTCTGAAATACTATTGGAATTTCTGAAGCGTTGTTCAGGTTATTGCTAATTTGGGAATGACTGAATTCAGTTCAAGATACATCGTATTCACGATATTCTGCTAGAATATCGTGATTCAGTTCTGGATTACTTGAAGAATATCGCAGATCACAATACATCGCAGATCACGATTTCTACTAGACCCGCATTTTGTTGTTCATCGTGACCTACGACATATCAGTTTTTATTCAGTTGCCTTCAACATCCATCTAATCTCCACCTCTGCGACAGATCAGTTTATATTCAGTTACCTTTAACATCCACCGAATCTCAATATCATATTCAGTAAACTCAAGAGTGATTGGATTCAGACGTGGTTGACATCTGAGTGCAGCATATTCTAATCACATAGACTCGACTTTGAATGATATATTTGTGTTTTATTTGGGTGTTAACATTAACAAGTATTAATGGCAAGCAAAGGCAAGACGATTGAAACACCTTCCATGATGTCTGAACATGTCATAAATGAAAAAGGAGACAATTTCCAGATTACAACCACAAAGTTGGATGGAAGGAATTATCTAGAGTGGTCTCGGTATGTGGAACTGGCCATTATAGCAAGGGGGAGATGGTCTCACCTGATGGGTCAGACACCTATTCTAGATATACATGATCCTCATTATCCTACTTGGAGACGGGAAGATGCTCTTATTTCATCATGGCTACTACAATCTATGACTCCATCATTGGCAAAGACATTTATGTTTCTTGAATCTGCTTATGACCTTTGGTGTGCAGTTGCAAAAGCTTATTCTCGGAAGAAAAATGTAGTAAAAGAATATGAGTTTTTGGAAAAGATTAGGAATTGTAAACAGGGCTCTCGTTCTATCAGTGACTACTATGCTGATCTTAGAGGACTTTGAGATGAGCTTCAGTACTATACCAGTATCAAGTGTACTTCTTGTATATCTGAAAGAAATGTAGAGACTGAAAAAAGAAAGGTATTTGACTTACTATGGGGTGTCAATTCCGAATTTGCGTCTATAAAACTCAATATCTTGGGAAGAGATGAACTACCTTCATTAGGAACAGTTTATTCATTATTAATCAGGGAAGAGGATCGCAGAAATCTTGAGAAGAATACTATTCATGCTACTGATCAACATGCACTTCACACAAGAGGAGAAAATTCTCATCACCGTGGACGGGGAGGATATCAAGGTCGTGGACGAGGACGTGGTAGATCTCAAAATGATGAAAAAGACAAACTCATTTGTTTACATTGTGGAAAATCTAGACATTCCAGAGAATCTTGTTGGGAATTACATGGCAAACCGGATTATTATAAAAACAGAAATCCCTCTGCACATTCTGCTGAGAATACTACAACAAATATAGATGGAATGCAAGAACTGATCAAGAGAATCGAAGGACTCGAAACACGACTATCTGGACAGTCTCAACCATCTACCTCTCAAGCGTCAGTAGCTTAGGCAACTCACAGTGTGAAGGGTAACTCATCTTACTCTGATTTAAAGACTTGGATTATTGATTCAGGTGTCACAGATCATATGGTAGGGGAATCATCTTATTTTTCAGAGTACAGACCTCTTAAAATACAAGAGCCTATTAAGTTAGCAGATGGCTCTCACTCGTATATGGTTGGAAAGGAAAGTGTACCTACATGTCTTGCTACTTTAAAATCAGTTTATCATGTTCCCAGTTTTCCAATTAATCTACTTTCAGTCAATTCATTGACCCGTACCATGAAATGCAGTATAACATTTACTCCTACTGATTGTTTGTTTCAGGATCTGAAGACGGAGAAAGTCTTTGGTCATGGTAGACTACAGAGGGGCTTATATATTTTGGATGATCATCTCCAGCATGGAACTTCCTATAAAGCTTCAGCAACTAGGAGTCTTGATTCAGGGATCCAGCTTTGGTATTATCGTCTGGGTCACTTACCAGTGTCGAAACTTCCTTATGTTCTACCTCATCTTAGAGTCAATAAAGTTCAGTTTGAATGTGAAGTCTGTTAGCTTGGGAAACATCAAAGAGCCACTTATCCATTGAGTGACTCTAGAAGATCTCAACCTTTTGAACTTCTTCATTATGATATTTGGGGTCCAAGTCATGTTACTTCTTTATTTGGTCAAAGATACTTTGTTTCCTTTATTGATGATTGTACTCGTCTTACGATTATATATTTAATGAAATCAAAATCTGAAGTTTCACTAATTTTTTCCATTGTACATAAATTCATTATTACCCAATTCAATACTTCAGTGAAAATCCTTCGTTCAGATAATGGGGGGGAGTACATCGACAAGCAATTATCTGAGTATTTACACACACATGGTATAGTTCACCAAACTTCCTATTCCTATACTCCCCAACAAAATGGTATCGCAGAAAGGAAAAATCGTCATATACTAGAAGTAGCCATAACTCTATTACTTCAGAATGATGTCCCTAAATTCTATTGGGGGGAAGCAGTCCTTACAGGAGTTCACCTTATTAATAGAATGCCCAGTATTGTACTTGATGGTGAAAGTCCAATAAAATGTCTCAATAAAGAATCTAAACCATTTCATATAGTTTCCCGTATCTTTGGTTGTACTTGTTTTGTTATGATCCTCTAGTTTGTATGTTTCTATTTACCCAATCGTGATAAATTAGATCCTAAATCGGTAAAGTGCATTTTCCTTGGCTATTCCAATTCTACAAAGGGTTATAAATGTTATGATCCTCTAAGTAAAAAATTGTATGTTTCTATGGATGTTACCTTCCTAGAATCTACTCCCTACTATAGTTCTCAGGGGGAGTCCAATACTTCTGAGGAAACCACTCCATCTGTCCTACCAATAGCCCCAGACAATGCTGAAGAAGATACAGAAGATAGCATAAATGAAGTCAGAAAGCAAGGAGAAATCTTGATGTACAAGAGAGGGTCACGAAATATTATTTACACAGATGATGAATCAGCCCCTTATACCAGTACCAAAGATATTTCCCCTGACTCAGATCCTCACGTGGATAGAACATATGATCTTTCACTACCTATTACTATTCGCAAAGGTAAACGTACATTTGCACGTTATCCTATTTCTGATTATGTCTCATATGCCAATACCTCTCAGATTTACCAGAACTTTGTTATGAATGCTGAGAAACATAAGATTCCTTCGACATTTGAAGAAGCAATGAAGTGTCATTTATGGAAAGCTGCAATTACAGAAGAGTTGAATGCTCTTGTAAAAAACAATACATGGACCATCACACAGCTACCTCTCAATCGGAATCTTGTTGGATGTAAGTGGGTATTTACTATTAAATACAAGGCAGATGGAACTGTGGAAAGATATAAAGCAAGATTGGTCGCTAAAGGATACAGTCAGTCATATGGGATTGATTATACAGAAACTTTTGCACCTGTGGCAAAATTCACTTCGATTAGAATACTTCTCAGCATGGCATCAAATTTGGGCAGGGATCTATGGCAACTAGATGTGAAAAATGCCTTCCTACAAGGAGATTTAAATGAAGAAGTCTATATGGAGCTCCCACCAGGAATGAATATAAAAGTGTCCACTAATAGAGTGTGTAAACTCAACAAGGCAATCTATGGGTTGAAACAGTCTCCAAGAGCTTGGTTTGATAAATTTAGCAAGGCAGTGTGTAGTCTGGGATACAGCAGAAGTCTTAATGATCATACCATCTTCTTCAAGAAAGGAACAAAAACTTCTATTCTTGCCGTTTATGTTGATGACATCATTGTCACATGAGATGATTTTGAAGAAATATCCAAGTTAAAAGAAAATCTTTACAGACTATTTGATCTAAAAGATTTGGATCGATTGCACTATTTTTTGGGCATTGAAGTTTTCTATTCAAACCAAGGTATTTTTTTAACTCAGCGGAAATATTTGATGGATCTTCTTGAAGAAACTCATATGTTAGAACGTAAACTGAGCGACATTCCTATGGAAGTAAATCAGAAATTATTCAGTGGTGATAGTGAAGAATTCAGAGATATTCGCAAATATCAGAAATTGGTAGGCAAACTCATATATCTGACTATTACCCGTCCAGATATTACTTATGCAGTTGGTATTGTCAACAGATATATGCATTCACCTACCAAGAATCATATGGATCCAGTATATAGAATCCTTCGATATCTAAAGTCAACATCAGGCATGGGTTTACTCTACTCTAAATCATCTAATTTGCACATTGAACTCTATTCTGACGCTGATTGGGCTGGTTCACGAGATGATCGAAAATCAACTACAGGTTATGTCACATTACTGGGAGGTAATATTGTATCTTGGAAGAGTAAAAAACAGACAGTGGTTGCCAGATCTACAGTGGAAGCCGAATATAGAGCCATGGCACAAGCTATGTGTGAAAAAAAGTGGATATCATCATTGCTGAGTGAATTGGGGTTTCCATCTACTCATTCTATACCACTATATTGTGACAGCAGTGCTGCAATCCAGATGGCCTCCAATCCAATGTATCATGAAAGGACCAAACATATCAAGATCGACTGTCACTTTATCAGAGAGAAAATAACCAATCATGAATTCCAACTAGAGTATGTTCAATCAATCAAACAGAGGGCTGATTTACTAACCAAAGCTACTACTTGCAGACAACTAAAGGAGACATTATCCAAGTTGGGTGTTATAAACATCCTTCACCCAACTTGAGGGGGAGTGTTAGAAGATGGAGTCATTAAGTTGTTCACGGGTGTAGTTATTGTTGTGTCAGCTTGTATTATGTGTCACGTTTTTGTGTCATTTAGTGTTATGCGTCTTTAATAATAGTTAGTACTAATCAAGGGTAGTTTAGGAATTCAAGTTAGATAGGGTGGTATAAGTATTAGTGATTAGGGTTTGTTAAGTGATTAAGGAGGCAGGCAACAGAGAGAAAAGACGTTTTTCTGTACATAGGGCATATTGGAGGAATGCCTCCAATCTGCCAAGTTTTGTAAGTGCTTCCTATCTTGATTAATAAAGTTATTTTTCTAATCATTATCTGCATTCATCATAAACAACTGATATTCTTTGGGATAATTAGAATATGATACAATCTTTTGTAAAGAGTATTTTGCCACTTCACGCTTCCCCTTTCTAAGTGCAATAGGTAAATCACTCAACTCATTATCTAGATTATGGGGAGTTACCTGAGAAGGAGTTGGGTCTGATTCAGGATGAGGATTTTGCTCTAGGGTAGTTGAGTGATGGGGGAAAAATGCCTTTCTTTCACCTCTGGTATATACCTCCCATTCTTTTTCCTGAGGAAGTGATATCTCCTCTTCTTCCCTTTCATATACTAATTGAGCTTCGACTGGTGGAAGTGGTATCATATTAGGAGACTGTATATATGATGGGAACACTTCTTGTAAGTTATAAAATGGTATATCTTCATGGAAAGTAACATCCATGGTAACGTATACTTTCCTTCTAAGAGGATCATAACATATGTATCCCTTCTGAGTAGAGGAGTATCCCAAGAAAATGCCTTATCGATCTTGCATCGAGCTTATCTCTTAGACCATGATGAACATGAATGAAACAAGTACATCCAAATACCTTGGAAGAAGGTGAAAATTTTTCTGGGAAGGACATAATTAATGAAATGGAGTATTACCATTAAGAACCCTGCTTGGCATATGGTTTATAAGAAAAATTGCAGTTAGAATTGTTTCACCCCAATAATATTTAGGAGCATTACACCCAATTAGAAGAGTTCTGACAACTTCTAAAATATGCCTATTTTTACTTTCAGAAACTCCATTTTGCTATGGAGAAGTGGCACATGAAGTCTGGTGTAATATCCCATGATCTAGGAAATATGCATGAAGTAGATGAGACATAAATTCACCACCATTATCACTACAGAAGACTTTGATAGTATGCTGAAACTGAGTATGCACAAACTGACAATATATTGGGATGATATTCTTCGTTTCATCCTTAGTTTTCATGAGATATAACATAGTAAATCTAGTACAGTTATTAATGAATGATATAAAGTACTTATACCCATGCAACGAAGTAGTAGAGCAAGGACCCCAAATATCAGAATGAACAATCTCAAAAAGAATAGAGGATTTTTCTTCACTCATAGGAAAAGAAGTATGATGATGTTATGCCTTCTGATAGGTTTCACAATTCAAATTCAAATTATTACAATGACTAAATTCAGGTAGTAATATCCTAAGTTTAGATAAAGGTAAATGTCCTAGTCTCTGGTGCCACAGAGATATTTCCTCTTTCTGTTTGTGAGTAATGACTGATGATTGCATAGCTCCTCCCTTATTCTTCTCGCAAAAATAAAGGCCTCTCTTCACACTACCTCGATCAAAGATCATCTCTGTCCTCAGTTCCTGAAAGAGACATCTAGTAGAATAAAAAATTATACGACATTTCATATCCTGAGTCATGGCAAAGACTGATAATAAATTGACTGATATATTAGGAACATGTAAAATATTTTGCAATATGCCAAAAGGTGTGGTAGTACTTCCTTTTCCAACTATAGGGGTGTGTGAGTCATCTGCTAGTCTAATATTAATTTGTTCCTGAGTCACTTCATAATTATCAAAATAATCTCTTCTACTAACCATGTGATCGGTAGCACCAGAATCAATAACCCATATCCAGAAATGAGAAGTACTTATATTACCCTGAGCCATAAATGAGAATGGATATGCCATTGTCACTTGAGAGTCAGTATTTGAAGAGGTTGATTGAGTGTGTGCATCAGACAAGCGGGCTTTGAGTAACTCAATCTCTTTCTTCATATCTGCCAATGAGGATGCATTCTTTTTAGTATCTTGTTTATCATTCTGATTATAGCTGTGATAGGCTTTGGTTGATCGATTCTGAAAGTGAGAAGGTGTGCCAACTAATTCTCAACATGTTTCCTTTGTATGTCGCAACTTTCCACAATAAAAACAAATTAATTTTTCCGTCTCTTCAAGAGTAAGATTATCTACCCCTGCCTCGTCCATAACTTCCTCTTCCACAAGAAAAGGAAGGGGTGGAAGTATTTCTTCCCACAAACGTAGAGGTCTTAGAACTGATTTTGGTTTCCTTCTCTAAGAGTTTTTTGTCTTCTTCTCGAAGTAAAAGTGAGTAAATTGTGCTCAAGGAAGGAAACTCTTCTCTGCTAAGAATATTATTCTTTATTACCCCATACTCTTATGAAATACCTCATAGGAGATCAAATACTTTACGTTCTTCAAATTCTTCATTGTGCTCATGTGTACAACTTTTACATTCTGTCTTGGAATATAGTTGCAATTATTCCCATAAACCTCTGAGTTCTGCATAATACTTACTTACTGATCTTCCTCCCTATCTACACTTTTTAATCTTCTCAATGAGATCATATTTCTTTATAATATTTTTCCTCTAAGCATAGGCATCATGCACTACTAGCCAAATATCCTTAGCAGTATCTAAGAACATAAAAGTGTTGCCAATTGAAGGTGTCATGGATTGAATAAGCCATGCACTAACTAGTGCATTCTCTCTACGCCATCATGAGTAAAGAGGATATGTAATCGAGAGTTGAGGTATGTCCCCTGTTAAATAGTCTCATCGCCCCCTGGCCATAATTGCCAGTTCTATAGATCGGGCCCACTGCAGATAGTTCGTTCTATCTAATTTCAGATTTGTGATTTGAAACACCTCTCTCTTGTCGGAGGAAAGATGTTCACTTCCTTCTCCCATCCTGGTTTTTTCTTTTTTTTTTCAGAATATGATTCCTTGATAGAATATTGTTTCCAAACCTTCACCCTAGGGAACAATTATCCCAGCAGCCACACTAAAATGCACCAAAACTGATCATTCACCACAGGACATCTGCAACACTGCTGAATATGACAACCTGACCTACAATATAGATATATATTGTATCACTTTAGTGCCCCTTTAAATCTTCATTGTCATTGCCACTTTAAATCTGCCACACTTGGTACGATATATATATATATATATATATATATATATATATATATATATATATATATATTCTCGAAAAGATGGAGGATTGTCGTGTATGCACTATCTCAATTGAAATTCAAAAAGAAGATATTGGAAATTCAGTTAAACCTTATAAAATGTACGCAGATATGAGAGATTAGTTAGAAAACTTATATATCTCACAATCACAAGACTTGATATAAGCTTTGTAGTAAGCTATGTGAGTAGATGGATGCATTCACCATCAAAGCATCATATATTTGAAATCATCCATCACAATCTATTATATTCTTCACATTCATCACTCGATATTAAAATTCATTCAGATGTTAATTGGGTTGGTTCTACAGTTGATAGGAGATCTACTTCAGGCTATATTGTATGTCTGGGGCAATGTGGTATCATGGAAGAGTAAGATAAAGTCTGTGGTGATTAGATAAGTGTAGAGGCATAGTATCATGTAATTTCTCTTGGTATGTGTGAAGGTTTATAAACATTATCATTATTGAAAGAAATTGGTCTTTGGAAGATCATTCCAATCAAGTTCTTCACGGATAGCAAGGTTGCACCTCAAATAGCCTTTAATCATGTTTCCATGAGAGGACAAAACACATTGAAGTTGATTGTCACTTTATTATATTATAGAAACGTTATCTCAAGGAATTTTCAACATAGTTCATGTTCACTCCGAAGATCAATTAAATAGACATACTCACAAAGCCAATTCTTGCAAATGGACTAAGGAAGGCTCTTGATAAATTGATCGTTTCAAGCATTTAAGACCCAACTTGAGGGGACGTGTTAAAGCCATATTTAGACATTTATTTTTTGTATTTCTACAATTTAGTCACTCGGATCCTATTGGATCAGATCCAATAAGAGTTGGGTATCATTAGGAGTACTAATTAGGGGCATTTTGGTCTTTTAAGTTAGAAATTTGTATATTGAGTACTCTAATTGTAATTGTGTAACTAAGAATCAAGAGAATAAAGAGAGAGAGAGAGAGAGTGGTGGCGGCGGCAACCATGGCGATTTTGGCCCTCTTCTTGATTCCAAGAATTTCTATTTCGTGTTTATTCGAGTTTATAAAGGTGTGGGTTGAATCTCAACACGGAAAGCTTATCATTCTTGGGATCATATCATTCATTATATATCCTACGAAAACATACACAACTAGCCATTGGGGGCTTGGTGACCGTTAAGCCCCCAACGGCTAGGGGCCCTAACCCTGATCCTGGCCCTGATAGCCTCCCTAGCCAGGGTCGGGCCCGAGCGGCACATGTTCTAATACCCCCCTCAAACTGACATCTCTATGACTGAAGAAACACATCAGCAAGCTGATACTCTTATTTTACTAACTATGTTATTAAATTGCCTTTAGTTGCTCTTCACAAAGATAGTGACAGTCCATCTCGATATGTTTCGTACGATCACGAAAGGTAAGATTGTTGGCTATATACATAGTACTTTTGTTATCACAGTACATGATTAGAGGAACTTCCAATTCTATGTTCAAATCCTAAAGTAGTTGTCGCAGCTAAGTTAGTTCGGTGGTTGTGTTGGCCATTGCACTGTACTCAGCTTCGGTGGAGGAAAGAGACACCTTTTGTTGTTTCTTGTATTTTCACTAGATGAGATAATGACCAAGAAAAATGCACTAGCCGGTAGTAGAGTGACTGTCATTCACATCACCACCCCCATCACTATTAGTATATGCTTCCAATTGAGATAAAGAGGAAGATAATAGAAATACTCTCTTGGTTGAGATTTGTCGAATATAACGAACTAAAGTAGGTGTATGTTGAAACTGACTTACAGTATGAATGGTGTAGATATGAAAATTTCACTTCAAACCTATGTAGAGACTTCAAGCAAACTCTTCAAACCTACTTCGTTTGCGCAAGCGTACCACTAGTTTTCAAAACTAGCAAAATTTTAAAATTTGGCTTTGACGATTATGGCTAAGCGAGATCTTTTCGCTTTATACCTTCTTGAACCGATGCTCAAGGGTCAGCCTAAGCGCTTTGAGGATTTCATATATGGAGGTAAAGCTCTAAATCCATGTTGAAAATGAGGTGGTGATAGAAACAAATTCGTGTACTTTTCGTCCCAAGTTTGAAAATCTGCAAGTTCTGAAAAACAGAAACTAGTTATATTTTCATAAGTTGTTCCCGAAATTTTTTTTGGTGACCTAGGGATCTCCAAAATTCCTGAAAATTTTACAGAACATAGCCTGGAATGTGTAGATCCTAAGCCTATTTTTGTTTTGAATTTTGGGTTTGTAGATCTATAGAATTAAATCGGGGATTAGACCCTACTCAACAGTTTCAAGATATTTTGTTACAGAAACATAGAGGCTCAAAGAAACCCCTGTATCTCGGTGTACAGAATTCCAAATTCTATGATTTAGTCTTGCCAAAAAGCTATGGATGTTAGCTTTCCGATGAGACTAAGTTTATCAAATTTGGTTTACTACTGACAGAGATATAAAACTTTTACCCAACCCCTGTTGCAGGAAAACCGACTGTGTAGAAACCAAATCTGAATTTGCCCGATCTTTCTCAATTTTATTCACGTAGCTACATTGCCCTAAAATTCTTGCAAATTTTATTTCTAACGTGTTTGTGTGTAGATGTGGTGCCTAAAATTTCAGAGCATTCGGATCATTGGTTTGAAAATTAAAATTACAGCAATCAATGTATGCAAATGTTGGAAAGACAGAATTTCGTTTTTAAAACATACATGATGCAAACTCACTCGAATTTAAATTGCACCAACACAACATCTCCAAAATAAAATGTTGAAGGGCAATGAATGGAAATATATAGATTAGTTTAAGCATAGAGGGGATTAGGAGTTATAGGATTTTTATAACATATAAAGAGGTAGAATCAAGAAAATAAACAAGTAGAGTGCGTAAGTAAGGAATGAAAATTGCAGCACATCTACTTCTTATTGCATCATGGGGGAAGGCAAAGCTCCATTAATATAACCCCTTTTCTTGAATTGAATATTAAAAAGAGAATAGAGAAGAATAATGGCTGAGAAATACTTACTTGATGGCCTCCAAGGAACGGCTTACAAAGGTATCACTCGATCCTCACCTTCCCCTCTCTTCTCTCTTTCTTTTCTCACCTTCACTCTCTAATTTTTGCAGCACTTTCCTACTCCTCCTACACTCCCTTTCTCTCTCCACTCTTCCCTAGAGGAAACTCACGAAAATCTCCAGCCAAGATGCCCTCCCAATGCTCATCAATGCTGGAAATCATCTCCCTTGGCCTCTATTTATAGGCCAAGGGGGGTCCTTCTCTATACCCTTCTTTGGGGCGGGTGCTCCATGGCCCAAAGTCGAGCCCAAACTTGGTCTTCAAGTGGCTTTGTGGTCCCATTTTCAAGGTTGGACCAGCCAATGCAGCCCTAAGTGGGCCGGTTAGGTCTTGGCTCGAGCCATCTTGGAGCTTGATCCCATCGCCTAGGCTAGGATGGGTGTATTCAATGAAAAAGATGGGCTAACTGAGATGGGTTCGGTCAAGGCTAGGTAAAGTGGATTTCAATTTTAGTTTAGCCAAAGAATGTAGGGTGGATATTATTAAAGATAACTTCATTAATTGAAATAAGAAGAAACTTACAGATATTAGCATCTGCCTCAAATCACCAAAATCGGCCCACACAGGCAGTCGTCCAGCCTTTCTCCTTATCACTTAGGTTTAACCCTAATCTACCTATTTATAAGTTGTCTAACTTGAAAAACTAAAATACCCTTAATTATTCTTAAGTACTACTGAATGAACATAACCTGCACTAAGATTTAGAATGACACCTAACACAGGACGACACCTAATAATCTATAACACTCCCCCTCAAGTTGGGTGAAAGATATTGAGAATGCCCAACTTGGATAATGTTTCCTTGAGTTGTCTGCCGGTA
The DNA here is from genome assembly GCA_036023115.1 of Brasenia schreberi. NCBI lineage: Eukaryota > Viridiplantae > Streptophyta > Magnoliopsida > Nymphaeales > Cabombaceae > Brasenia > Brasenia schreberi. The sequence goes on along the minus strand of JAYKKT010000061.1, from coordinate 9,358,963 downwards.
GTAGCTTTAGTCAAGAAATCAGCTCTCTATTTTGTTGATTGAACATATTCCAACTTCAATTCTTGTCTAGATATCTTCTCTCTGATGAAGAGACAGTCAATTTCTATATGTTTGGTTCTTTCATGATATACAGGATTTGAAGCCATCTGAATTGTTGCACTGCTATCACAATATAATGGAATAGGTTGAATATGAATAAATCCAAGTCCACTTATAAATGAAGATACCCATTTTTCCTCACACATGGCTAGCAATCGCTATGTATTTTGCTTCAACTGTAGATCTGGCAACAACTGTCTATTTTTTGCTTTTCCACGATATAATATTCACACCAAGTAATGTAACATAACCCATAGTTTATTAGCGGTCATCTTGAGATCCAGCCCAGTCTGCATCGGAATAAAGTTCAATAACAAGATTGGAGGATTTGGAATAAAGTAGACCTATGGCAGATGTTGATTTGAGATATCTAAGGATTCTATACACTACATCTATATAATTCTTGGTAAGAGAATACATATATATGCTAACAATGACAACTGCATAAGTAATATTTGGACGAGTAATAGTCAAGTATATAAGCTTGCCGACTAACTTCTGATATTTGTGAATGTCTCTGGAAAGATAGCAAACACTTCGGATTTTGATTTCATTAAATAAATAATTGTAAGACGCGTACAATCATCAATAAAGGAAACAAAGTACTTCTGACCAAACAATGAAGTAACTTGACTGGGACCCCATATATCAGAATGAAGGAGCTCAAAAGGTTGAGATCTCCTAGAGTCACTTAAAGGATAAGAGGTTCTTTGGTGTTTCCCGAGCTGACATACGTCACATTCAAAACGTGAATTATTTGACTCGACTCTAAGATGCGGTAGAACATATTGAAGTTTTGACACAGGTAAATTACCAAGACGACAATGCCAAAGACGAATTTTTGCATCCTGAATTGTTGAAGCTGAAGCACTATAAGATGTTGTATGCCGCAAGTTATCTTCCAGGACGTATAAGACCCTTTGTAGTCTACCATGACCAAAGATTTTCTCCGTCTTAAGATCCTAAAACACACATCTAGTAGAATTAAAGGTTACACTACAGTTCACAGTACGAGTTAATGAACTGACTGAAAGTAGATTTATAGGAAAACTAGGAACATGATAGACTGATTTTAAGTCTGAAAAACATGTGGGTATACTTCCCTAGTTCCCTGTCCAATCATATAAGTGTAAGAATCATCTATCAACTTAATCGGCTCTTATTTTATAAGAGGTTTGTATTCTGAAAAATATGTTGACTCTCCTACCATGTGATCTGTAGCACCTGAATCAATTATCCAAGTTTTGGAATTAAAGTGAGAGAAGTTGTTACCCTTCACGGTATGAGTTGCCTGAGAAGAGGATGGTTGGGATTGTTCAGATAATTTTGTTTCTAGGCCCTCTATCTTTTTAGCAATCGCTTAAATTCCATCTGTACTGGGAGTTGGATTTTCTGCAGCATGAGTGGAGTAGTTTTGATTTCTATAATAATCAGGTATGCCATGTAATTCCCAACAGTTTTCTTTAGAATGCCTTGATTTCCTACAATAAGAACATACAAGTTTTTCTTTTTCTTCAGATTGGAATCGATCACGTCCACGACTTTGTTATCCACCTCTTCCACGATAATGTGAATTTTCTCTCCTTGTTTAAAGTGTATGTTGGTTTGTAACAGGAATGTTGTCCTTCTCAAGGTTTCTACGATCTTCTCTAATTAATAGTGAGTATACTGTCTCCAGTGAAGGAAGTTCGTCTGTGCCCAATATATTTAGTTTTATTAACTAAAATTCTGGATTTACACCCCATGATAGGTAAAATACCTTTTTCTTCTCTATTTCATCATTTTGTTCAGTGTAACAGGAAGAACACTTTATATGAGTATAATAAATAAGTTCATCCCAAAGTCCTCGAAGATCTACATAATATTCACTTATAAAACAAGTTCCTTGTTTACATTTTCTGATCTTTTCCAAAATTTTGTACTCCTTTGCCACATTCTTTTTTCTGGAATAAGCTTCTGAGACTGTACATCAAATTTCATGAGCAAATTCAAGAAACATAAATGTCTTTGCAATTGATGGGATCATTGACTGAAGTAACCAAGATGATATTAATGTGTCTTCTCTTCTCCAAACAGAATATTGTGCATCATGTGTATCTGGGCTTGGTGTTTTACCCATTAGGTGAGCTCATCTCCCCCTAGCTATAACAGCTAGTTCCACAGATCTAGACCACTCGAAGTAGTTTCTGTCATCTAACTTAGTTGTTGTAATCTGAAAATTTTCTATTTTTTCACAGGTAACGTGTTCAATATCAAAATTGGGTTTTCAACCCCTTTTCCTTTACTAGTCATATATGCAAGTTTGAATAAAGGACTCTGTAAAAATCAGTTTAAATATGTCTGAATTTAACAACACGGTGTAGAATGTCCAACAGCTGCCTGTGAATAAAATATGGACAGATTCAACCTGTCTTATTTAATCTTCTGTTTTCACTTTGATAGATATAGATTCCAAAGAAAAATGATTGCCCAAGGAAACAAGTAAGTGTTGTCGCTGACCACTGCTTCTTGAGTATGAAAACTAATGGTTGCCGCAGACAAATAAATTACTAAGACAATAACTAATTGTTGCCGTTGGCCGCTACTTCTTGAGAATGAAAACTAATGGTTGTCGCTGACAAATAAATCAATCAAGAGTCATGGTTGCCGCAGCCTCTTGAATATAACGATTAATGGCTGCCCAAAAGCAGTAAGTTGTAATGGTTGTTGCCTGTCCTTTCAACAAAAAATTGCATGATGATTTCTTTCCAAAACTTTAAATCAATGCTCCAAGACAATATTTCTTCATTTCAACAAAAAAATGGTTGATTTACCCACCTCATAGGCTCTAATACCATATTAAAGATAACTTCATTAATTGAAATAAGAAGAAACTTACAGATATTGGCAGATTGGAGGCATTCCTCCAATCTCCCTCAAATCACCAAAATTGGCCCACACACGTAACCGTCCAACCTTTCTCCTTATCACTTAGGTTTAACCCTAATCTACCTATTTATAAGTTGTCTAACTTGAAAGACTAAAATACCCTTAATTATTCTTAAGTACTACTAAATGAACATAACCTGCACTAAGACTTAGAATGACACCTAACAATCTATAACAGATATGACTAAGGTGAGTCCAATTCGGTCTAGTTAAGGTCACTTGGTTAGAGCTAGGCCACGAGTCATAGTTAGCCTAGGTGAATTAAGTCTAAGTTTTGGTCAAATTCAACTAGCCTAGGTTGGTGAGGTTACCCACTTGGCTTGATCTTTGATGAGGACGTATCTTGACTCGATGTGGTCCACTTCCTTGATCCATGGCTTGATTTAAAAGAACTTGATCCCGGCTTGGTGTGGGCTTTGCTCAACCGTCGCCTTGATCTTCACCCCGTCTTGATTCACTTCTATCCTCTGGGCTTTATCCCTTCAGCTTTAATTTGAACATTCTTAATTTTGAAATCTTTAAATCCAGCTTTAATGTGAACATTCTTAATTTTGAAATATTTATTTTAAAGATTTAAAAATTTTCATTTTAAAGCAGAATTTTTTAAAACAAGTTGGTTTTCGAAATTGGGAGTGAGACTGTTTTTTTTTTTCAATTCATTTAGAGTGTTTAAAAACGGCATAAACAATACCTGGTCTTGTTATGGTAAGATAAGTGTGCCCCAACCATTTGTTTGTAAGGTGTGGGATCACTTAAAAGTTTGCCATCAATAAGTCGCATCTTTTGGTTGATTACCTCAGGTGTTTCAACAACTTTGTCATCTATAATTCCTAATCTAAGGACAATATCGTTAGTAAATTTAGTTTCTGATAAAAAGAAACCTCTATCATCGCGAATTACTTCAATGCTAAGAAAATAAGAAAGCTTACCAAGATCCTTCATTTCAAACATCTTATCAAGTTCTTGATTAATTTGTTAAATACATGAATTATCACTACCTCTAATAATTATATCATTGACGTAGAGCAAAAGAATAACAATACCTGCAGAGGACTTTATTATAAACAAAGTTGTGTCAGGCAGTAAAATCATGTAATGTCATGAATTCATTCATTTTGTCAAACCAAGCTTTGGGAGCTTATTTGAGATCATACAAAGCTCTTTTGAGCTTTAAACTTGGTTTCTAGGAAGATTAAGACCAGGAGGAAGTTCCATATATACCTATTCCTTCAACCAACCATTCAAAAAGGCATTTTTAACATCTCACTAATCGATATTCCAATGATAAATTGCATGAACAGCTATAAGTGTTCTAATTATTGTCATTCTAGCCAGAGGAGCAAAGGTTTCTTATTAATCAATTACATACTTTTATGAGTAACCTTTGGCAATTAATCTAGCTTTATAGCGATCTAATGAACCATCATCATTAGCCCCCGCATCCGTCCATAATCAAAATGCGGAGACCCTCTCTGAAAAAATTTTCACTACATTCGGGCGGCAATGTAGCAGGACTAACTTCTTTACCCACACCCGTCCATGATGTGGGAACCCTCTCTGCAATTGATTCACTACATTCGGGCAAAAATGTAGTGGCTCTTGCTTACTTCTTACTGCATTTGGGCTCTGCAGCACGTCGCTAGGCGGGGACGCCCCAAAGCAATGCTCATAATTTTTGTAATCCATATCGTAGAAATCCGACGAAGTTTTACGCTGGTTGTCGGAAGCCTAACACAACCCAATGTACTCTTGGAATAAATACTAAAAAAGATTTTTCTGGCAAAAATCGTGTTCTTGCCTTCTTGGTAAAATGCAACATCTTTTATTTCCAAACAAAACACATCTTACCACACGACCCTTCAAAATAATTCATTTAGATGTATGGGAATTGACACCCGTTTTGTCTAAAGGAGGCATTTCCTACTATGTTATTTTTATAGATGATTTTACTAGGTATACATGGGTATATCTTTTAAAGTAAAATCCGATGTCTTTCAAAATTTTATAAAAAATCAATTTGATTTCAAAATCAAGATTTTTCCATCTGATTCAGGAGGGGAGTTTATGTCAAAAGAATTTAAAAACCATCTCGATAAATTTGGAATCATACATCAAATCTCTTGTACTAAGACTCCCCAACAAAATGATATTTCAGAATGTAAATATTGACATATTTTGGAAACCATAAGAACCTTGCTTTTATCAAATGGTGTTTCTAAGAATTTCTGGGCATAAGCTATTATGACTGCAGTTTATTTAATTAATCGGATGCCCTCTTCGGTTTTACAAAATTTATCTCGTATAGAAATACTTTAAAGTTTCTTCTAACTATTTTAGACTCCGTATTTTTGGAATAGAATGTGTTTTTCTAGGATATAAAATAAATAAAAAAGGATATAAGTGTTATGATTGTAAAAATGACAAACTTTATATATTGCGAGATGTCAAGTTTTTTGAAAATGAATATGTTTTTAAAGGCATTGATCATGTTAGTTCTATTGATGACTCCTATTCCTTCTTGAATTATATTTTAGGTGAAGATGTGATTCATGTAGAAAATGATCTTGATGAACGCATGAGTTCAAGACATCCTGTTACGCCTTTTAATCAATATTATACTAGAAGAACTCTACGTATTTCTAGAAGGTCAAACCGTGATTGTAGACTTCCTGAAAGGTTTGTCTCCTATTATAGCTTTTCACCATGGCATATAGTCTTGGTAACTAATATTTCAGTTATAAAGGAACCTAGAATCTTTAAGAAAGCTTAGTTATCACAAGACTGGATTCATGCCATGAACAAAGAGTTGGATGCGCTCGAAACAGAGTTGGTATTATCATAAATAAAGATTTAAAAAAGAGTGTAGTAGACATACAACGATATGGTGACCGAATCATGACATTGAAATTAGTGTTAGGAGTAGAGGTTTTGAATATAGTTTGTGCTTACGCACCCCAAGTAGGACTAGAAGATAGTATAAAGATAGTTTTTTTGAGAAGAGTTAGATAAGGTGTTTCAAAAGATTCCACAAAGGGAGATGATTTGTTTAGGAGGAGATTTAAATGGGCATGTCGGTAAAGAGGCATTAGGATATCAAGGGATTCATGGAAACTTTGGTTATAGGGATATAAACGAGGAAGGTAGGGAGATTTTAAATTTTGCTATGTCATTTGATCTCTTTATAGTCAACACAATCTTCAAAAAACGAGATAACATTTAATTACTTATAAGAGTGGCTTATCACAAACACAAATTGATTACTTTATTTGTAGAAAAAAAGATAGAGCGTGTTGTAAAGATTGTAAGGTAATTCCAGGAGAAAGCTTAACCACCCAACATCGACTTTTAGTTATGGATTTACAAATAAAAAAATGGACAAAGAAGAAAAGAGTGCATCGAGCTATCCGGACTAAATGGTGGAACCTCAAAAGCGAGAACGAAGATATATTTAAACAGAAAGTCCTTCAAGGAGATGTTTGGAATTATGTTGGCACATCCTGTGATATGTGGAACAATATGGCTATACATATTAGGAAAGTGGCAAAAGATGTGTTAGGGGTATCTAAGGGAGGTGTACCGGTACAAAAAGAAGCTTGGTGGTGGAGTGAAGTAGTACAAAATAAAATCAAGGCAAAGATGACATGTTACAAATTACATTATGCTAAGAAAACTAGTGAAACTTTAGAAGCTTAAAAGAAAGCAAAGAAGGAAGCGAAAAAGGCCGTTAGTGAAGCAAAAGCTAAGATTTGGGATGACTTATATAAAAAACGCAACTCAAAAGAGGGTGAAAGAGATATTTTTAGGATAACTAGGGCTAGAGATAAGAAAACTAAAGATCTTAATTATGTTAGATGCATAAAAGACGAGGATGAAAAAATTCTAGTGGCAAATGATGATATAAGAAATAGATGGAAAAACCTTTTTTATAATCCTTTTAATGAAAATAAAGATTTTAGTATTAGTTTAGGAGATTTAGCCAAGTCAGAAAAGTATATAAACCACAATTTCTAGTGACGTATTCAAAAGAATGAAGTAAAAGAGGCTCTTAAACATATGAAGAGTGGTAAATCGGTAGGACCAGATAATATTCCTATAGAAGTTTGGAAAATACTAGGAGAAATAGGAATCACTTGGCTCACAAGACTATTTAATGAAATATGGAAAAACCAAAAGATGCACGAGGAATGGAGAGCAAGTACACTTATACCCATATATAAGAACAAGGGAGACATTCAAAATTGTGCGAATTATCGAGGTATCAAGTTAATGAGTCATACTATGAAATTATGAGAAAGAATTATCGAACGTAGGTTAAGACAAGTATCAAGTACCACAGAGAACTAATTTGGATTCATGCCAGGCAGATCTACTATTGAAGCGATTCACCTTTTGAGACGTCTTATGGAACATTTTAGAGCAAAAAAGAAAGACCTTCACATGATATTTATTGATCTAGAAAAAGCTTATGATAGGGTACCGAGGGAGGTTCTTTGGAGAACTTTGGAAAAAAGAGGTATCCCATTGACATATATTAACCTTATAAGAGACATGTATATGATGGTGCAAAAACATGTGTGAGGACTCATGAAGGAACGACAGACTTCTTTGAAGTTAATATTGGGTTACATCAAGGATCAACTTTAAGTCCATACTTATTTATAATGGTGATGGATGAGTTAACAAAACATATTCAAGATGAAGTACCTTGGTGTATGTTATTTGCAGATGACATTGTATTAGTGGAGGAGTCTAAGGAAAAAGTTTATAGAAAATTGGAACTATGGAGAGAAACATTAGAAAACAAAGGCCTCCGACTTAGTAGAACAAAGACAGAATATATGGAATGTAAGTTTGATCATTTGGCTACTTCAGAGGACATAGAAATTAAAATTGGCACACATTGGTAGAACAAAGACAGAATATATGGAATGTAAGTTTGATCATTTGGCTACTTCAGAGGACATAGAAATTAAAATTGGCACACATTGGTAGAACAAAGACAGAATATATGGAATGTAAGTTTGATCATTTGGCTACTTCAGAGGACATAGAAATTAAAATTGGCACACATTGCATTCCCCAAAAGGAAAGTTTTAAATACCTAGGGTCAATTTTTCAAAGTGATGGAAGAATTGATGGAGATGTTACACATAGAATTAATGTTGGTTGGTTAAAATGGAGAGGAGCATCAGGTATTCTTTGTGATAAGAAGATACCATTAAAATTAAAAGGTAAATATTATAGAGCAGCAATTAGGCCTGCCATATTTTATGGTTCTGAGTGTTGGGCAGTTAATCATCAACATGTACAAAAGATGTCTCTGATAAAAATGAAGATGTTGAGATGGATGAGTGGTCATATAAGAAAAGACCGTATACATAATGAGGTTATTAGAAACAAATTAGGAGTGGCACCAATAGAGGATAAAATGAGAGAACATCGTTTAAGATGGTTTGGACATATAGAAAGAAGATCAAAAGAAGAACCTATAAGAACGTTAGAAAAACTAAATTTGGAAAGTATTAAAAGAGGTAGAGGACGACCACAAAAATGTTGGAAAGAAACAATAAAGAATGATCTAGTTTATTGGGAGTTAACTGCTAACATGGCACATGATAGGGATATATGGAAACAAAGAATCCATGTAGCCAACCCCGTCTAGTATGGGAAAAGGCTTAGTTGTTGTTGTTGTTGTTTGTATTCCAAGAGTACATTGATATAATTTTTAAGCATTTAGATGTCCTTGTCTCTTGTTCCATAAAAGAGGATCATTTGACAAAACATTAACATATCATATACTATGCAAATAGTCCATAATGTAAATTTCACCCTCTTTGTGGCCACTACCATTCACCTTCTTCGAGAGGTGATCCTCATTTTTATCTGAAATTTTAGATACAGAGAGTAAGTTTAAATTTAATTTTGGAATAAAACTAATTTTGGAGACTTCAAAGTTTTTATTTTGCAAATTATCAATTATATCTATATCTAATTTTATTTCATCCGCAATGTAAACACATGATAAAGATTTTTAACATATTAATTTAAAATTCTTTCATTAGAAGTCATATGAAATGAAACACCCGAATCAAGAATCCAAGAGGTCATACCTTGAATTTCAATTATTGAAGAAGACCAAACCGCACCAATCGTTTTTCCTTCATTTGAGCTTTAAATTTCTTCACTTTTTCTTTAAGTGCAAGGATGGAATATGAAGCTTGTTCTTCAACTAAAGCAACCTTCATTTTCAACTTAGGGTAATTTGGCCTTATGTGCTCGGCTTCTCTACAATGATCGCAAATGACCTCTTTTCGTGCTTCTCTTGATCCTTCATTTTTGAAATGAGAACGATAAGCCCTCATATTTACTCCGAGTTTAGATGCGGCTAGTGCGGTATCTCTTTGAAGCTTAGCTTCATTCATTCTTGTTTCCGCCATTTGAATATCTATTCCTTGGTAGAAAACGGCTTCCGATGAATAAGAGATGACCTAACTCCTCAGAGATTTCGTAGAATTTGATATACAAAATCTTCATTGTCCTCATATCCTCTCTCATTAAGACATTGGGTATATTTCTTTCTATAGCCATATAATTGATTCTAAATATTAGAATGTTCACCAAAAAAATCGTTTACTCCTTTATCTCGTTATGTAAGGGAGACCAATTTATCTCTTAATGCCATATAATTGATTTCAAATATTGGAATATTCAGTAAAGAAATTGTTTACCTTTTTACCTCATTGTGTAAGAGAGACCAATTTGTCTCTTAATGCCATTCTAATAACTTTGAAAATGAGATTTTTTAAATATTTTCATGCTTTTTTGGCATTAGTGAAGTCGGTCAAGGTGTCCCTAGTGTACTCATTTACATTATTCATGAGAACCCATAGGATCGTTCAATGACCTCCTTCATATTCTTTCTTTTACTCAAGTGTGGCATTAACGGAGGATTCTACCTTCGAACAACTTACATAGCCCATAGTTTTTTAAAATATAGATAATTTTCTATAGTTTGGGCCCATGTTTTATAATTTGAAGGTATTAAACAAAAATTAAACCATCTTTTCTCATTCATATTTCAAGGAGAAAATAATATAAAGAGGTAAACTTATAATAAAATCAAGAGCACTGTTGACACATTTTTTTAGACGACAAACGATGTTCTCACGATTAAGAATGGCTCTGATACCATGTAATGATGATGATGTTTAAATGTAGCAGCATGAGATTCGTGAATATCACCTCAAAATATCACACACAAAAGCCTTAGAAAATGCTATAATAAAGCATATGCGACAAAGGCACAATATACCGAAAATGAATATTATTTAGTCACAAAAGGCTTAAAAAAGTATATACATGAGTGATGTATTTATAGAAGAGAACAAGAGGGAGTGAGAGAGAGACTAAGAGAAGAGAAGAAGAAGAGAGGGGAGGGGGCTGCTCACAGCTGGCCCCCAATGGCTAGGGGTTGTGGCCCTGACAGCCCGACTAGCCATGGCCGAACCCGAGCGGCCCATGTTCTAACATATGTTCGACAACACCATTTTATTGTGGGATTTTGTATAAAATATTTGGTGAAAATATCATTATTTTTAAGATTTTTTTCAAACTCATTTGATGCAAATTTATTGTGAGAGTCGGATCTCAAGATCTTAATTTTAGAATTTAAATGGTTCTTAAAAAGATTATGAAAAGTAACAAAGTTCTTAAAAACATATGATTTTACTTTTAATAGATATACCCATGAAAATATCTATAATAAGAGAAGTAGTAATATATATTCAATTAGAAAATGAAAGATATTTCATTTTACCAAGAACACAATCTTTATAGGAGAAATTTTTAATATTTTTTATTCTAATAGAAGGGCATTTGTACAACTTTTCAACATTTAAATGGCCAAGTCTCTTGTGCCATAAATTTATATCATTTGACAAAATATTAGAATATCCAAAATTTAGAGCATACATATAATACATTACATAAAATAAAGACCTCCTTCTCTATGAACACATCCAATCACCTTCTTCGACAGGCGATCTTTTATAATGCACCTAAGTAGTTAATAGCGCACTATAGCGCCCGCTATAGCGTATTAGCGGCTAGAGAACCGCTATATCGTTGGAAGATTAGCGGGCGATCTTCTTGGCCGCTAATAGCGGCGCTATGACCCCTATATTGGTCCGCTATATCAAGAATAGCGTACAAGATGGTTTATCAATTTTTATTTTGTTATATTTTGACTTGATTTACTTGCACACGTTGATAAATACTTATTTTGTTGTTTGTTTATTTGTATAATGGTTTATCATAATAGCTAAAAGATGTACTTTCAAAATAATAATGTATATCTCATCATGTATTTTACCTGTCGAAGCTATGTTAGTGTCCTATAAAGGGATACATATGGTGACTCTTGGAGATGTGAAAAGTCATTTGAGTAAACATGTTAGCTTATTTTGTTATATTTTGACTTGATTTACTTCCACAGGTTGATAAATGCTTATTTTGTTGCCTGCTTATTTGTATAATAGTTTATCATAATAGCTAAAAGATGTATTTTCAAAATAATAATGTATATCTCATCAAGCATTGTACCTATCGAAGCTATGTTAGTGTCCTACAAAGGGATACATATGGTGACTCTTGGAGATGTGAAAAGTCATTCGAGTAAACATGTTAAATGAATAAAATGGTCATAACAAAATCTCTACATGGGGAGGTAGTATGCCAAATTGAAGTATGAGATCTTAGCCTTAATTTAGAAAGCATTGTTTATAAACCCTTGCATGCAAAAAGAGCGTGTAAAAGTTTATCATAGTGTTTGTTCTGATTATATCGAAGAGTTGAACTCTTTCTTTTGTAAGATGAGTAAGAGTTCTTTTGCAGGCAATTGCCATTAGTGTCCTTTGTATCCATACTTATCCGATAAGTATAATATATATTAGTTTCTTTTACTTATTTTGCCTAATGTATAGAATAATTTGGTTACATTTATGTTTTTGTTTTAAATATAAGTTTAACAATTCAATATGCATATGCTACGTGAAATTTATTGTTTGTCTTCTTAAATTTATTTATTTAGTTTGATAAAGTAGTAGTTATGTGTTTCTTGATATTTCTTAGAAATGAGTAATCCATTATATATATATATAATTATTTAATCATAAATGAAAGTGTACCGCTAAATTCGCTATATCCCTGCTACCGCTATATTAAGGTCAACCGCTAACAGCCCGCTAACCGCTATTGATAACATAGTAATGCACCGTAAATGAGAAGGTCACGGTACACCCATTATCTTAAATTTATGACAAAAAGTAAGATTGGAGTTAACTTTGGAACTAAATTAACTTTAGAAACTAAAAAGTCTTTGTTTTGAAGATGATTCATTTTATTAACTCTTAGTTTTGTTCCATCGGTGGTAAAAACACATTAATCAAAAGGTTTTCTCGTGTATGTAGTTAAAAGTTTTTTATGACATGGAAGCAACGGAGTCAGTAACCATGAGTTCATATCTTGAATATTGTGAGAGGAGGTAGACTATACCGCACTAATAGATGCCTTTTCCTTCGATTGAACTTTAAGTTGTTTCGCTTTGTCTTGAAGAGGAAGGAGAGTTGAGGTTTGTTCTAGCTCTCCATCAACAAAGGCTATTCTTTTCTTTAATTTTGGACATCTAGGCATGATATTTTATCTCTTTACAATAGTGACAAATCACTTCTCTCTTAGTTTCATTTGTTCCGTTTATCTTGAAGTGTGGTGGTCGATATGGTCTTATATGGACTTTGGGTCTTGATGCAATAAAAACAGAGTCCTTTTGAAGCCTAGCATCATTAAGTCTTGTTTCCGCCGTTTGAATATCGGTAAGCACTTCTTCTTTAGTAGAAAATGGCTTTTGATGAATGAGAGTACCTCACTCTTTTGAATTCTTTCCTTAGTCTTTTAAAAAATTGATTGACAAAATCTTCATTTTATTAATATTGCCTTGTATCAATATAATGTGTGCATTTTTTTCATAACAACGAAGTTGATTCTAATATTTAAAAATTCACTAAAAACTCATTTATCCCTTTATTACCTTGTTTTAGAGATAAGATTTTGTTTTAAAGTGTGTTCCTATGGGCCACATCACTTTGAACATGAGATTTCTTCAAATATTCTCATGCATCTTTAGCATTTATGAAATCCGTAAAGTTATCTCATATGTGGTCATTCACATTGTTCATGAGAACCCTTAAAATAGTTATACGCCCTCCTCCATATTCTCTCTTTGTTCTAAAGTGGCATGCATGGAGGGTTTCACTTTTGTTCCAACTTCCACTTACATAATCTCATACTTTTTTTAAATAAAGGTAGTTTTCTATTGATTAGCCTCATGTTTTATAATTGCAACTTGTTAAACAAAAAGTAAAGCTCTTATCTTCCATCTTACTATAATAAGAATACAAACTTGATCGAAGATGGTTTAGATGAAGAGATATGCTTACTTGGATATATGTGAGAGCAATATATATAGAACACCAAGTACCTTTGCAAAGTAAGCATATCTCATGTTCAAAGTGATGACGATTGTGCTTTCATACTATGTAATGAAAAGGCACATATCTCTTCATTGGGTGTAGTTTTCACAAGAGGACGATTGTGCTTTCATACTATGTAATGAAACGGCACCTTAAGTGTTTCGATAGGGACTGCAACAATCCAATGCTTGTATCTAAGGAAATCATCCATCAAAAAGTGACTATAAAATGCCTTAGCTCAAATCACTAGGCAAGAATGCTAAAATAAATACAGTCAAATGAATTCAATTAATCAGCTAAAAAAACTGTGTTTTATATATACAATAAGAGGGGATTTATATAGAGAAGGGAGTTCCGCTGAACACCCTCCAAACAGCTCGATTTCTAGCTGGTGGAGGGTTTCCAGCGGTTAAATTGGAAGCCTGGGTATTCTGATGGCCTGGGCCCGTGGGGACCAGATTACGAGAAAATAAAGAAAAAATACATTTCTTGTAACACTGATAACTTGAAACTACTTCAGAATCGGTCCATACCATTGATAGGCCCTTTGTATCCTTTTGCAAATGTGAATGCTGTCTGTGGGTATAAGTTTGCCCCTCAACTACATTTCTCTTTATACAACTGGTAATGCTTGTAGTTTCTGTAACCTGTTCATGTCATATGTTGTTGAAAGATTGGATATCCCTCTGACGATGATGTTGTAGTTAAAGCATGATAGAGATGTTAGTATTTTGTGTCGCCCAAATGAAAATAGAAGCAGAGTGGATTGTCTGCATCAACCGCATATTTTGGATGAAAGCTAAATCATGCATTCATATGTCCATGCAGACAAATTTGTAACCTTATACTATTCACTCTATCTCCATGAAAACCCAGGTTCATGGTGAGTTGGTGATGCAACATTTGTTCCCATCCTATACTTTATGTTATAATTATGAAACAAAAATCACAAAGAGACAAACCCCTAAATCCTACCCAAATTTGTTTAGCTGACAAGGTATACAAGGATTGGGATACTGCGATTCGATCAACAAGTTTTCACTCTTGAGACATCAGTGATCATATATGTACATATGTATATATATGTATTCATTTATTTATGAGTCAAGGCTAAGATGGTTTCTTCAATCTGTTGTCTGATGTATTCCTGGGAATTGCTATCCATGACTATGGATCTGCACTTCCTCAACATAACTATATTTCCTTCTGTTATTTCTGTAGGAAATAGAGCTTTTTCCTCGTGTTCAAGCAAAGGTAAGGCTTCAGAGGAATCATGAGAATGAGATAAGACCGTCAGTTATTGATATTAGACTGGAAAAACTACACTCTGTGCATAAGACTTCACGAGCCTTTGCACCACGATTCCCGAAGGTAGATTATTTAAATGCATTCTCTAACAAAACCTATGATTAGCCAAGACTAACATTTATTTTACAGGTAAAAGAAGAAGTGTGGTGGTTAGTTCTGGGTAACACTGCAACTTCCGAACTATATTCTCTCAAGAGAGTAAGTTTGTCAAAAAACCTGGTCACTCACATGGATCTTCCATCAGAAGTGACGGACTTGAAGGTGATTATGAATTTGATTTTCTGGAAACTGTAATATTTTTCATTTCCTATTACTGAAATTTCCATTACATTCTCAAGCTTTAGTCGCTCACAAATAGATATGGTCTCTGTCAGAGTAAGCTTCCTTTGTCTGTAGATGTTCGATATTTTCTGGAAAATAGTCTTTGTCAACAGTTGAAGTATTCCACTTGACCATTATGACTTCTTAAAAACATTTCAAGGACAACTTCAAGAAAGAGTGCCTAGCTAATGTCTCTGAGTTTGGTGTATTATCTCCATTTTTTTGTGACATCTGAGAAGGCAATGCCTGGGAATAAGGGTGAAACTTCTGGTATTTTGTCTACATGTATAAATAGCTTGCTCATTCATTGATGCAAGGGCTAACTTTGCTAACTCCTATTATCAAAGCAGAGACTTCCAACATTCGCAAAGCCTCTGCCATGCAACAGTAAGCTTTCTTATAGATGTCAAGTCTTTGACAAAGTGCAAAGAATAATAAATGCTAGAGAAGTTCTAATGTCAAAGCACTCACATCCAACTTTATAAAAGGCTTGCATTGTGATAAAATATTCTTTTTTAACATAATGAATAAAACTTACAAGATCGGACAGATTGGGGAAACACATCCAATCTGTCCCAATACAAGATGGGACGACCTCCTTGGCTGCCATCCAACCACAATTCTGTTTTTTATTGATTAACCCTAATCTAGGTATTTATAAGCTTTATAACTTGAATGACTAATCTACCCTTAAGCAAGTTTAAATACTACTAAACAAACATAACCTAATCTAAGACTCAGAAATGACCCAAAACATGATTTCTACTATCAAATACATAACTAGATCAACACGATTCATGTAACACTCCCCCTCAAGTTGGGTGAAAGATGTTAAGAATTCCCAACTTGGATGAAGTGTCTCTTAGCTGTCTGCTTGGAGTAGCTTTAGTCAAGAAATCAGCCCTCTATTTTGATGATTGAACATACACCAACTTGAATTCTTGACTGGATATTTTCTCTCTGATGAAGTGGCAATCAATTTCTATGTGTTTAGTTCTTTCGTGGTATACAGGATTGGATGTCATCTGGATTGCTACACCACTATCACAATATAGTGGTATCGGCTGAATCGACGTAATTCCAAGTTCACATATTAATGAATATACCCATTTTACTTTACACATGGCTTGTGCTATTGCTCTGTATTCTGCTTCAGTTGTGGATCTGGCAACAACTATCTATTTTTTACTTTTTCACGAGATAATATTTTTACCAAGTAGTGTAACATAGCTAGTGGTCGATTTGCGATCATCATGTGATCCTGCCCAGTCTGCATCGGAATAAAGTTCAATACATAGATTGGAGGATTTAGTATAAGGTAGACCCATGCTAGATGTTGATTTTAGATATCGAAGAATTCTATAAACTGCATCCATATGGTTCGTGGTAGGAGAATGCATATATCTGCTCACAATACCAACTGCATAAGTGATATCTGAACGAGTAATTATAAGATATATAAGTTTTCCAACCAAAGTATGATATTTGTGAATGTCTCTGAACTCTTCACTATCACCAATGAACAATTTCTGATTTACTTTCATAGGAATGTCACTTGGTTTACAATCTATCATATTTGTTTCTTAGAGAAGATCCATGATATATTTTCTCTGAGTCAAGAATAGTCCTCTGCTGGAATACAGGACCTCTATACCCAGGAAGTAATAAAGTCGGCCCAAATCCTTGAGATCAAATAGTCTATGAAGATTACTCTTCAACTTTGATATTTCTTCGAGATCATCTCCTGTAACAATGATGTCATCCACATAGATAGCAAGAATGGATAATTTTGTACCTTGTTTAAAGAAGATTGTATGGTCATTGAGGCTTCTTCTGTATTCAAGATTGTATATTGCTTTACTGAATTTCTCAAACCAAGCTCTAGGTGACTGTTTTAGTCCATAAATAGCTTTATTTAGTTTGCATACTTTGAGTTCAGAGGTTTTTATACTCATTCCTGAAGGTAGTTCCATGTATACTTCTTCATTCACATCTCCTTGTAAGAAAGCATTCTTCACATCTAGCTGCCATAGGTCCCATTTCAAGTTAGCTGTCAAATTGAGGAGTATTCTTATAGAAGTGAGCTTAGCCATATGTGCAAATGTTTGAGTGTAGTCAATTCCATATGATTGACTATATCCTTTAGCAACTAGTCTTGCTTTGTATTTTTCTATGGTTCCGTCTACCTTATATTTAATCGTGAACACCCATTTGTATCCCACAATGTTCTTATCTGGAGGTAGTTTTGTGATGGTCCAGGTATTATTTTTCACAAGGGCCTTCAGTTCCTCCTCTATTGTCGATTTCCATAAACGACACTTATATGCTTCTTCAAATGTTGTAGGAATTCTATATCTATGTCACACGGGTGCGGGTGCAGGTGCGGGATATGGCAAATTTCAAAAAATTTGAGTGCGGCGACACGGCTAGGGTATATAATATTATATATATTATATATTCAACTAATTCAAGCTAGAAGCCTAGAATAAGTGAGACATCAATTAACATAAGAATATGACGACAACAATAAGTACACAACTTTATATTAAAACAAAACAAGTAAAGAACTACCTATGTCATATCAAGTTATCAACAATATTATCATAATATCATTTATCAACTATGAACAATATTAATGTTTGATAAATGAAATGACGTAATGAACATGTACCTGATAAATTATAGATCTTCACTATCAATAATATCATCAACTGAAGGGACTATTGGATCAGTGAGTTCCATATTAAGAGTATGCAAATCTTGGCCGTCGTCTAAGTGATATTCCTCCGAGTTTGTATCCCAATATTTTGATGCTCGTTCACTGCAATATATTCAAATAAATAACAAGAAAAGATCAACAATAATCATCATGATGCAAGCAAAGAAAACAATTTTGAAAGATTAGTAATTTTTACCTGTACTCAGCATTAGATCGTGAAACCAGTCTTAGATTTGAATGGACATAAACCAAGTCTTCAGCACGACTACTTCATAGATTGTTCCTTTTGATATTGTGAATTTGAGAATATGTACTCCAATTTCTTTCACAACACGATGAAGTAGCAGGTTGAGATAATAATTTTGATGCAAGCTTTTGAAGAAGAGGCATCTCAAATCCATAACATGCCCACCAATTTAGTGGATCTTGATAATCCCTTGCTTCTAGTGAATCAAGTCTGGCACAAGAAAACTTTCCATATTCAGAATTTACTTGCCTAAGTAGGTAAGAGTCACGATTAATCCTTCTCAAACACATTTGCCTATTCTTTGCTATTTCAAGATCTTTATTAGGAGGACAACGTCCAATGCTTTCATGCAACCATTTCTTTCCACAATATCTTGGATTTAAAGAATGTGCTAAACAATGTAAGGGAGTGTTGCTTTTGTCCCATCTTGAAACTAATATAGAATGAATATGATCATAAAACAATGATGTCTCATGAGCTTCTGAAGCATTGGTTCATCTTTATCAACTTCTCTCAACATCTCCCAAATAGGTTTTGTGAATTCAAAAAAATATGATACCTTGTCCCACCATAAATCATTAAGAATAATAGCCTTCACTGCTTGAGCCCTTCCTTGATCTTCAACTTTATTACCACGTTATGAATCCCAACTTGGATCAGTAACTATCTGAACCAATGATGTCTTGATTGTGTTGAATCTTTTTACCATCACAATCAAAGAAGCAAAACGTGTTTCTACAACCTTCAACAACTTTAAATGAGAATGTCTATTGAATATGGCTGAGATTAAATGATGATTCATTACAAAATTCCTTATCTTCATACAATCTGCTGCCATATCTTCAATCCATGAACACAATTCATATGCTCGAAGATTATCTTTCTCTTCTGATGGCTTACACATACGAGAAAGAGCTAAATTCAAACTGTGAGCTACACAAGGTGTCCAAAAAATGTGTGGATAATCACCTTCCAAACTTAACCCTGCACTTTTACAATTAGCTGCATTATCAGTGATTATTTGTATAACATTATCTGCTTCAACACTCTTAATAACTTCTACAAATAAATCTTTCAAGTATCTTGCAGTTTTAATTTCTCCAGATGCATCAACAGACTTCAAAAATATTGGCTCACTAATTGAATAAGCAATGAAATTAATGAGTGGATGCCTTTGAATATCACTCCATCCATCAGAAACAATAGAAACACCATTAGTTTCCCATGAAAACTTTTTATGTTCTAAAAGTCTTTCAATATTGACTTTTTCTTCTTTAAGAATAACGGTTCATAATTTTTCAGAACTTGGAGGAACATAACCATATAAATTACAATTAGCCAATGAAGTGACAAAATCTTTTCAATATGGATTTCTTGCTACATTAAAAGGAAGTGAACTTGAAAAGAAAAATCTTCCAACCTTTCTATCCATCTCCTTCCTTCCAACTACATTAAATGATTTTTCAATTGCTCCTCCTCTAAAACCTTTAAATGCACTTTGCACTAACTTTCTTTTCTTTTCTACATCTTCTTGGTATCCACCAAATAATGGAATATTTGTTTCTTTTTTATTCATTTTGTTCTTCTTTTCATGCTCATCTTGCTTTTTCATTAATTGTCTTCGTAAATCCTCATCCACATTCGGACATGCTCTTATACCATGTTTTGATAATTTTAAAAGATGTGCCTTCACTCTGCTATATGATCCTGTAAAATTCATGTTGCAAAATTTACACATAAAATATGTATTACCTCCACCACCTTCGTATAATTCTCCCTTTTGTACGTACATCCACAATGGTGCATCATCACGAGGAATTGAAGATTTTGAAACTTTTGTTGTTGATCTTGAACTTGAAAAAGGAACACTTCCACCAGAACTCCCAGTATGGCGAATACCAATTAATACTCCTTTTCCTTTTCTATTGCCGGCCATTTTTAAGATCAACTCAATTCACAATTTCACAATCTGATTCAAAAAACAAAATATCAAAAACAACAAATAAGAGATGGAGTTAGTCATAAATAAAATTACCAACAACTTGTAATATAAAACAAATCTAGATATTTAGTATACAGATTGTAAAAACGGGTAAAAGTGAATGTAGCTGGTGATCAGGTTTACAAGTATTCATATTTGTTTTAAAACTTTGAACAGGCATCCCTTCTTAATGAAAACAAACTTTTTAGACTAAAAAATGAAGAAATTAATCATGTGAGGGTTGTAGCATACAGATGTAAGCTTATTGAGGGTGCTACCAATGACAACGAAGTAGGCTTCCAGTAACATTTCTAGTTCGTCAATGTTTTCTTCCCTATTACTTCGGCAGCTCGGCTCCTAGCGATGATTACTTGAGCCTTCACTGCTTCACATCCGGACAGTGGCAAGAGTGGCTTGCTTAGAGCGGACTACAACCAATCTGGAAGCAACCCAAGGTATGTTTGATATCATTTTCTTATTGAATAGTCAATTGCCATCACCGATTAAATAGATATAAAATTTTGTATATGATAATGCTTTTTTGACTCTTTCATTATGCACGTTACAAATTCCCAAGGGTATTGACAGATCCCCACCTTATGGAGCACTAGCTCAGGATTATAAGAAATACGAAGTTGTTGAAGGTTATTGGCTTAGGAATCGGTGCAACCCCATTCATAAGTATCGTCAAGGGCATAATGAACAACTTAAAGGCCAAGGAGGAAGAAGAGGATTTTGAAAACAATGACGTGAAACACTGAAATCTAAGAACGTCTTCAAGAGTCAACGCAACAATGGCTTACTTCTACTGGGTGACCAAGGAGCAAGGCTTATTCGACTGGTTGAAGCCTTCAAGGGAGTCTCCTGCAGGAACACGAAGGAAGGCACCGACGGTAGGAAGGAGCGTGAGACGTCTGCGTGCGGGCAGGAGGAACGCGATCTGCTTCTGCGTGCGGGCAAGAGGAACCAATGTGTTTTATACGTATGACCTAAAAAAATGGATGAAAATGAGCCCTGACACGTTGACCGCACTCATTTTTATGCCTCGACATGTTGACCGTGTCGCAGTTACACGACACTGTGTCGGTGCCGCACCGACACGGTGTCGGTGTCGGTGTCACACCCGTGTGGAGCCAGACGCTTCACCTCCTAGAGGTGTCTGTGTGACATAGTTCTATATTTCTCAGCATTCATAACAAATTGTTGATAATTCACAGAAGTATTCTCATATGATACACAATCTGAGATAGGATATCTTGCACAAGTACGTTTACCTTTGCGAATGGCAACAGGAATCTCCAGGTCTTCTTCCACTTACAATTGAGGATCGGAGTTAGGGGAAATATCTTTAGTGAATTGTTCTTCTTCAGAGTAAACAATCTTTCTTGGTCCTTTCTTGTACATCAGGATCTCATCTGATTCTTGTGCTTCCTTTGATTCATGCTCCAGTTCTCTATAGTCATCTGCTTTGTACTCCCCCTCACTAGGAACTAGTGGAAGAACAGAGGGAACAATAGGTTGAGATATAGGGGACTCCCTTTGAGAAGAGTAATATGGAGTAAATTCTGAGGTGACATCCAGGGAAACATATAGTTTTTTAAGAAGAGGATCATAGCACTTATACCCTTTTTGAGTATTTGAATAGCCAAGAAAAATGCACTTTACTAATTTTACATCAAGTTTATCACGTATATGGATATGTACAAAACAGGTACACCCAAAGATACGAGGAACTATATGAAAGGGTTTTGATTTCTTATCCAGAGATTGTATTGGACTTTCACCATGAATGGTATTACTAGGCATTCTATTGATCAGATGAACAGAAGTAAGAACAGCTTCTTCCCAGTAGAATTTAGGAACATTTTTTTGAAGTAATAGTCCTAGCTACCTCCAGAATATAACGATTTTTTCTTTCCGCAATGTCATTTTGCTGAGGTGTATAGGAACAAGAGGTTTGATGAATAATATCATTGGATCGTAGATATTCTTGTAACTCATTACCAATGTTTTCACCCCCATTATCTGACAGAAGAATTTTCACGGAAGCATTGAACTGAGTAAGAATAAATTTATGCACAATGAGAAATATAGAAGCAACTTCAAATTTTGTTTTTATTAGATAAACGATTATAAGACGTGTACAATCATCGATAAAGGAGACAAAATATTTATGTCCAAACAAAGACGTAACAGGACTGGGACCTCATATATCAGAATGGATAAGCTCAAAAGGTTGAGAACACCGAGAGTCACTTAAAGGATAGGGAGCTCTGTGGTGTTTCCCAAGTTGACAGACTTCACATTCAAACTGATACTTATTGGACTGACTCTAAGATGAGGTATAATGTATTGAAGTTTTGAAACTGGCAGATGACCAAGACGACAATGCCAAAGGTGAATTTCTGCATCCTAAACAGTGGCGGTTGAAGCGCTTGAAGCGCTTGAAGAAGTTGCAAGCTGAGAATGATCGTCCAGAACATATAGTCCGTTCTGTAGTTTACCATGACCAAAAATTTTTCCCGTCTTCAGATCCTGAAATACACAGCTAGTAGAGTGGAAGATTACACAACAGTCCATAGTACGAGTTAAAGAACTCACTGAAAAAAGATTTATCGAGAAACTAGGAACATGATATATTGATTTTAAATCTGAGAATTCCCTGTCCAATCATATAAGAGTAAGAGCCATTTGCCAACTTAATCGGCTCCTATTTTTTAAGAGTTCTATATTCTAAAAAATATGATAACTCACCTGCCATATGGTCTGTAGCCCCTGAATCAATTATCCAAGCTTTTAAATGAGGATGAAAAAAGGTGTTACCCTTCACAGTATTTGTAGCCTGAGCAACTGTAGCCTGAGATGAAGAAGTTGAAGGCTGTTCGGATAGTTTATATTTGAGGCCCTCTATCCTTTTAATAATCTCTTGAATTCCTTCTGCACTAGGAGTTGAATTTTCTGCTGCATGAACTGAGTGATTCCGATTTCGATAATAATCTGGTCTGCCATGTAATTCCCAGCAATGTTCTCTAGAATGTCGTGATTTGCCACAATGTGAACAAACAATTTTGTCTTTCTCATCCGAATGATATCTACCTCGTCTACGACTTTGTTGTCCACCTCTACCATGAAAGTGTGAACTGTCTCCTCTCACTTGAAGTGTTTGTTGATCTGTAACAGGAACGTTATTCTTCTCAAGATTTCTATGATCTTCTTCTCTGATTAAAAGAGAGTATATTATGCCTAGCGTAGGAAGCTCTTCTCTGCCTAACATGTTTAATTTCACTGACTCAAATTCAGGATTTACACCCCACAATAAGTCAAATACTTTCTTCTTTTCACTTTCAATATTTCTTTCATTGTAATAGGCAGAGCACTTGATATTTGTATAATAAAAGAGTTCATCCCAGAGACCCCGAAATCTGCATAATATTCGTTGATAGAACGAGTTCCTTGTTTATATTTTCTGATCTTTTCTAAAATCTCATTTTCTTTTGCCACATTCTTCTTTCTGGAATAAGCTTCGAAAACAGTGCACCAAATCTCATGAGCAGATTCAAGAAACATAAAGGTTTTTGCAATTGAATGGATCATAGATTGAAGGAGTCAGGATGATATCAGGGCATCTTCCCGTCGCCAAGTAGGTAGTGAGTATCATGAACTTCTGTACTACG
Organism: Brasenia schreberi; assembly: GCA_036023115.1. NCBI lineage: Eukaryota > Viridiplantae > Streptophyta > Magnoliopsida > Nymphaeales > Cabombaceae > Brasenia > Brasenia schreberi. The sequence goes on along the minus strand of JAYKKT010000061.1, from coordinate 9,335,160 downwards.
TGTTTGGCCCGTGAGATGGGCCCATCTCCCCCTAGCTATAACAGTCAGTTCTACAGACCTAGACCACTCTAAATAGTTTCTTCCATCTAACTTCGTTGTGGTAATCTGAAAAGTTTCTCCTTTTTCATTCATGCCATGTTCGGATACCACAAAAGGAGTTTCAACTACCGCCTTGCCTTTGTTGGCCATAGAAATCTAACTTAAAGTAAAAATCTTCGTAGCAATCTTATAAAAAAAAATTGTCTTCTACACGATTTATAAGACTGTCACGTTTTTCTGAATATGCCCACGACTCTATATTGATCTTCACGATTTATAAGATTGTCACGACCATGTCACGACCACGGCTCTATATTGATCAATAGATCAATATGCAACAAGAAGGTTGATTAGTCTTCTACACGATTTATGATTATTCTTCTGTCCACATGTTGTTCAATAGATTAATAGATGACTTGAACGATAACAACCAGGATCTGCTCACAATATGCAGTTTAAATCTTAACAGACTAACCACTAAACTCAACACAAAGTATTGCTGAACAATATGAAGTCCCTCAGACGATATATTACTGAACAATATGAATGTGGACTGATCACAATATGCAGTTCACGTATTTCAGTTTTCTCACCAATAACAAGAATGTCTGCCCTGATTTATCACGATCTGTAGACTTTATAATGAACTGCAACTTGACTTAGTCTACAAACATCCAAGTACCAGCCACTGTGAGTCGATCTTTTCCTTGTTTTTATGAAAAATCAGGAGCCCTAAATGACATGCACAGAATATTAGCCTCTTGCAGAAAACACCTTTTAAATCTGCGATTTCAAGGAATGTTCTTCCCAGGTATGAAGAGGATCTTCCACAACCATAAAACTGAGTTTTTTAAACAAAAAAACACGGATTTATCAGCCTTTTAGGCTCTGATACCATGATAAAATATTCTTATTTAACAGAATGAATAAAACTTACAAGATTGGACAGATTGGGGAAACACATCCAATCTGTCCCAATACAAGATGGGACGACCTCCTTGGCTGCCGTCCAGCCACGATTCTGTTTTTTATTGATTAACCCTAATCTAGGTATTTATAAGCTTTATAACTTGAATGACTAATCTACCCCTAAGCAAGTTTAAATACTACTAAACAAACATAACCTAATCTAAGACTCAGAAACGACCCAAAACATGATTTCTACTATCAAATACATAACTAGATCAACACGATTCATGTCTTCAACACGTTGCTCTTTAGTTTGTCAAAGATCTCAAATCTCAGCCTAGCTAGGGCTTTGCTTGTTAACTGTCAAGCCTGATTGGGGAGAACCTCCTCAAGAGGAACCTGCCATGATGGACGGTGATGACATGGGGCCTAAGCTGAAACAAGTGTATGAAGTTAGAGGGATGAAGTGTTAAAGAGTACTTAACTTAGGTGTCTTAAGTGTAATGTGTCATTGAAGTGTAATGAGTCTATTAGTGTGTCATTGAAGTGTAATGAGTCTATTAGTGTGTCATTTCACGTGTTATGTCTTATTTGTATTAATTAATAGTGATTAGGGGTAAATTAGGAATTCAAGTTAGAAAGAGTATAAGTAATAGGATTAGGGTTAAGCTTATTATTATGTGAAGAGGCTGGTTGGCAGCAAGAGAAGTGTCCTATCGTCTTTTTGGACAGATTGGAGGCTTGTCTCCAATCTGTCAATGGTTGTAAGTAATCTTTTATTATATGAATGATTTTATTTTAGCATGGTACGAGAGCATCTTCCCTTCTCCAAGCAGGGTAGTGAGTGTCATGTATATCAAGACTAGGTGTTTTCCCCATGAGATGGGCCCATCTCCCCCTAGTTATAATAGCCAATTCCACGGACCTAGACCATTCCAGATAGTTTCTTTCATCTAACTTTGTAGTTGTGATCTGAAAATTTTCTGCTTTTTCATTCATGGTATGTTCAGATATTGCAAATGGAGTTTCAATCTCTTTGCCTTTACTTGCCATCAATATTCACTTCAGGTAAACTATTCGTAGAGATTTGGGGTAAGTTTCTAAAACAAATAATATACCTTCTCCATGGTTTCCAATGTAAAGAATCAGCCTGTGTATGAGAATCAACCTTCCAGAGTGTGTTTAACGATAAGAGAATTGATTTATCAATAGAATACTCTGCAACAGAAATAAATCTGTTTGATCAATCTGGTTCCAAGAGAAGCTACTGCCCTTTGGTAATAATCTGCAACAAACTATTCTTCGTATTCAATAAAAAATGATAACCTAATAAATATCCCAAGAGAAAGACGACAGTCCAAACAGATTTGATGATTGTCAACCAAGAATAAATCCGCAGCCCAATCAGCTTTGAAGATTAACGACAGCCCAATCTAATTTGAAGGTTGTATTCTAAGAAGAAATCGGCACCTGATTTGATGATTATCTTCTAAAAGGAATCAGCAGTCCTATCGGCAAAAAAACATCCAAGAACCCTACACTAGTCGCCCAATCTGATTTGGCGATTATCTTCCACACCAATCTGAATCTTTTAATGAAGAAATCGCAGATTTTTAGGCCTTATAGGCTCTGATACCATGCTAAAATAAAATCATTCATATAATAAAAGATTACTTACAACCATTGACAGATTGGAGAAGACAAGCCTCCAATCTGTCCAAAAAGACGATAGGACACTTCTCTGGCTGCCGTCCAGCCTCTTCACATAATAATAAGCTTAACCCTAATCCTATTACTTATACTCTTTCTAACTTGAATTCCTAATCTACCCCTAATCACTATTAATTAATACAAATAAGACATAACACGTGAAATGACACACTGATAGACTCATTACACTTCAACGACACATTACACTTAAGACACCTAAGTTAATTACTCTTTAACATGAAGCACCTGGCAGCGTTGTGAAATCTGGCGCCTCATCTCTGACAGAGGCTTGACTAGGCTAGGGCCCTTTCAAAGCAGTCTTTTTGCCTGCTCTCTGATCGATCTAGATGCTGCGTTAGAAGGTTCTGTGATCGATGAACATCAAGTTATTTTACTTTATTTGTCTACTGTCCTTGGCTCTAGATGGTTATTCTACGTATGAGTTGAAAGGAATATTTCCGGAATTTCCTTGCTTCGTGCGGAATATAACCAAGTGATTTTTTTACTGCCTATATAAATCATCCAAGTTTACTGTCTCTTGATACTTGTTTGCTTCTATAGGTTCACCATGGTCTAATGCTGAAAATGGTTGTTTTCCAGGAGGTGAAGCTTATTTTGTTATCAGATTGTTATTTGGGATATGAACTGGAGTACACTATTTGACGAATTCATCTAGCTTCCAAATCTCATGCTATTGGTTTGTATGTGAGAGACCGGATCCTGGCCGTGCCCCTGTCAAGATCAGTAAATTCCTGCAGTGCAACCAAGTCGCGTTTAAACAAGGGCTTGATTCTTTACTGTACCAACAATGAATGGAGCTCCAACAAAATATCCAGGTTTCTATTCTGGTGAGGAAAAGAAGTCTCCCTGTGAATATCTTGCCTGTGTTATATATGTTATATAAATTAGCTCATCTTGCAGTATATCATGATAGTACGTGCATAGCTGAGATAATTATAATTAATCAAGTGAATGTATAAACTGGGTCGTTCGTTTGCTATGGTGAGACTTGTGGATAAAAGTAGAAATGTACCGCCAACATGTTCATGTTGCAATTAGTCCGGTTCAAACACTTACTATGAAATTAAGGGTGCGTTATGGTTCAGAGATTTGGAGCTGGATTCACATTCCTTTGTGTATTCTTGGTTATGGTGAAATTCAGTTCTGCTTTCTGGTTATGTAAAACAAGTCTCTCTCTCTCTCTCTCTCTCTCTCTCTCTCTCTCTCTCTCTCTCTCTCTCTCTCTCTCTCTCTCTCACACACACACACACACACACACACGCACACACGTCTGCATGTGTGCCTACCATCGTGACTTCCTTTGGCTTGCAGAACTTTATCTTATTCAAATTTATTAAAAGGTTTTCTTAGAACAATTATCCTAGGAGACTGATCTACACTACTCATTCCGAACTGCTTACATCCCTGCAGTTTACTTTATCGAAATGCAAGGCTCTGGTACCATCTGAATCCAGCACGTTATTACCTTCTTTTCTAAATTATGGGTTAAGGCAGATACCTAGAACAAGCATGGCGTGGTACGGCAACTTCTGACCCCTTGTTGAAGGGCCGTACCCGTGATATGCTCTTTCAGAAAATAGTTAGGGTTGGCCACGGCTGGAAACAGAATCAAGCAAATTATGGTTCTTCTGGTTGGCAACACCATGTTGGACCCACTTAGCCGATGATCCAAATACGAGGCTACTCTTGTATAGCTCCACTCCCACATAATATTCTGTGATATTTCACTGTAGTTGGGAAGTTGCCGTCTGGGCTTTGCTCGTTTTGGCCACTCACCTGAACTATAAAGAAGTCTTTCAGGTTTCTTCGATTTGCATTTTAGAGTTCTTAATATGCTTCTGTAAGTTCAATGGGCTCTTCACCTGAACGAGAAAGGAGTAAGAACTGTTGCTTACTGAAACTAGAACTGTAAGCAACTGTAATTAGCAGTCAAACATGTTCCGGTTCATTCCTACTCTACCAGTCTAACAACTGTAATTAGCAGATCTTTTTGCGGATGAAACCCAAAACATATCCAGAAGGTTTTGCTTATTTATAGGATTTCATAAGAATAGCTTAGCCCACCTATTATGGGATGAGACTTGGTTTCGGTTCCTGGTTCATATGAAATCGCCATCTACACAGCAATTGCCTAGAGCATACCTCGCAATGATACAAGAATGGTACTTAGATAAATTGATCTTGAAGGAAACAATGAAACTTTTATGACGGCTAAGAATCGATATTAACTGATCCCAGGTCATGTTTATTTTGGTTTTCGTTTGAAAGTTTATCCTCTCACAAGGACACCAATTAAATTTCAAATTTCCGCTTCGTTTATAGCATACAGAACCTCATGCAGTGAAATGAGAACCATCACTTATTTCTTGACACCATACTTGAACAAATTCACACACGATAGGCAAAAGTGATCATCATTGCACTTTTTGTTGTAGGTGTTAGGAAAATGGGCCTGGCCACTCTGGCCCAACCAAGCAGGCCCTAGTCCACTGGGCCATCCACTAGCCGTTGGGGGCTGCAGCCAGCCTCCCTCTCTTTCCTCCCCTTACTTCTTCACTCTCTCTCACTCTCTTTCACTCTTTTTCTCTATAAATTCTCTTATAAACCATTGTAAATTTAAGCTTTTCCTAGCTAGTGAATAAAGATTATTTATTAAAGTTTATTTTGTTTCGTTATCTTGTTCGTATGCATTTGTTGCTCTCGATTATAGCATTTTCTAAGGCTTCGTGAATGTTACATTGTGAAGCTATCCGTTCATCAATCTTCCGCAATTATATTGCCTTCATTACATGATATCAGAGCTATTTTTCGATTGTGTGAGTATTGTTTATCGCTTCGAGAAGTGTGTCGATCGTATTTTGTATTGTTCATCGCCTTGGCAAGCATGCCGATTGTATTTTGTAAGTTTACCTCTTTAGTTTCTTTCTCCTTCAAATATGGATGATAAAGGAGGTTTCAATTTTCGTCTACCATCTTCGAACTATAAAACATGAGCCCAATCTATAAAAAACTACTTGTATTTCAAAAAATTATGGAACTACGTAAGTGGTTCGAAAGTAGAACACTCTATCAATGTCACACTTAAACAAAAAGAGGAATATAAAGGAAGCCATAGAACAATCCTATGGGGTGCTCATGAATAATGTAAACATAAACACTAAGGACACTTTGACCAATTTCACTAACGCTAAAGAAGCATGGGAATACTTAAAAAAATCTTTCAAAGCGATGTGGCTCATAGGATGACAATAAGAGACAAATTGATCTCACTTAAACAAGTAGATAAAAGGGTAAACGAACTTTTTAGAGAATTTTTCAATGTTTGAAATCAATTGTTTGGTTACAAAAAAAAATGTACACAATGTCTTAGTGAGAGACAATGTGAAGATAATGAGAACTTTGTATATCAATTTCTAATAAGTCTTTAAGAAGAATTTGAAAGGGTAAGATCATCGTTCATTCATAAAAAATATTTTCCTACAAAAGAAGATATTCTTACCGATCTTTAAATGGCGGAAACAAAAATGAATGAAGCAAGACTTCAAAAAGACACCGCCTTGACCGCATCAAAACCCGGAACAAATATGAAGGCTTATCGACCTCCTCATTTCAAAAGTGAAGAAGGAAGAAAAGACATCATTTGTTATCATTGTAGAGAAGCCGGGCATATAAGGCCGAATTGCCCAAAATTGAAAAAAAAAAGTGGCCGTAGTAGAATATTTCATCTTCCATTCTTGCACTTAAACAAAAATTGAAGCTTAAAGCCCAAATGAAGGAAAAAACAACGGTTGGTGTGGCTTGCTCCTCTTCAACAAAAGAAACTCAAGGTATGATCTCTTGGATTCTTGATTCCAATTCTTCATTTCATATGACCTGTAATGAACATATCTTAAAATCATGTGTTCAAAAACCCTTATCATGTGTTTATACAACGGATGATACACTATTAAATGTTGATAAAGTTAGTGACTTCCAAAACAAGAATTTCGAAGTTTTCAAAATTAGTTTTGTTCCAAAACTAAATTTAAACTTACTTTTTGTATCCCAAATTTCTAATAAAAATTATGTTATAACTTTTCATCCACCGAATGTATTGTACAAGATCGCCTCTTGAAAAAGGTGATTCGACGTGGCCACAGAGAGGACGGACTTTACATTATGGACTATTTGCATAGTATATGATATGTTAATGTTTTGACAAATGATATCCTTTTATGGCACAAGAGACTTAGACATCTTAATGCTCAAAAATTGTATCAATGTCCTCTTCGAATGAAATTTAAGGAATCTTTTTCTTGCAAAGATTGTGTTTTTGGTAAAATGCAACATCTCCCATTTCCAAACAAAACACATGTTACAACAAGAGCCTTCGAAATAATTCATTCGGATGTATGGGGTCCGGCACCTGTTTTGTCTAAAGGAGGTATTTCCTATTATGTTATTTTTGTAGATGACTTTACTAAGTATACATGGGTATATCTTTTAAAAGCAAAATCTGATGTCTTTCAAAATTTTGTTATTTTTCATAACCTTATAAAGAATCAATTTGATTTCGAAATCAAAATTTTTAGATCGGATTCAGGATGAGAGTTTATGTCAAAGGATTTTGAAAACCATCTCAATAAGTTTGGGATTATACATCAAACTTCTTGTTCTAAGACTCCTCAACAAAATGGTGTTTTCGAACGAAAGCATAGACATATTTTGGAAACTACAAGAACTTTGCTTTTGTCAAGTGGTGTTCCTAAAAATTTTTTGGCAGAAGCTATTATGACTGTAGTCTATTTAATTAATCGAATGCCCTCTTAGTTTTACAAAATATGTCTCCTATAAAAAAACTTTTTAAAGTTTCTCCTAATTATTTTAGATTGTGTGTTTTTCGATGTAAATGCTTTGTTTATATTAACAAAGATGATAAATTATCATCTCGAGCCATAGAATGTGTCTTTCTAGGATATGGAATAACAAAAAAGAGATATAGGTGTTTTGATTGTAAAAATGATAAGCTTTATGTATCTCGAGATGCTAGATTTTTTGAAAATGAATATGTTTTTAAAAGCATGGATGATGATAGCTCTATTAATGACTCCTCCTACTCATTCTTGAATGATATTTTAGGTGAAGAGGTAATTCATGAAGAAAATGATCTTGATGAACCTGTGATTACCAGACATTCTATTACTCCCTTTGATCAACATTACAATAGGAGATTTGTGCTTATTCTTAGAAGGTCAAATCGTTATTCTAGACCTCCTAAAAGATTTGTCTCATATGATAGTTTTTAACTAAGACATAGAGCTTTAGTAACAAATATTTCAGCTATAAAGGAACCTAGAACCTTTAAAGAAGCTCAATTATCACAAGAATGGACTCATGCAATGAATGAAGAGTTTGATGCTTTATTTAGAACCCAAACTTGGGATATAGTATCTAGATCATCAAACAAAAAGACTATAGGTTGTAGGTAGGTTTATAAAATCAAGACTAATGGTGATGACTCATTAGATCGTTATAAAGCTAGATTGGTTGCCAAGGGTTATTCTCAGGAATATGGAATTGATTATGAAGATACCTTTGCTCCTGTAGCTAGAATGACAACTGTTAAAACACTTATAGTTGTATGTGTCATTCATCGTTGGAATATCTATCAGTTAGATGTTAAAAATACTTTTTTGAATAGTTGGTTGAAGGAAGAAATATATATGGAGCCTCCTCCTGGTCTCAATCTTTCTAGAAACCAAGTTTTAAAGCTCAAAAGAGCTTTATATGGTCTCAAACAAGCTCTCAAGGCTTGGTTTAATAGAATGACTGAATTCATGACATTGCATGGCTTTACTATCTGTTATACTGACACAACCCTGTTTATAAGAAAATCCTATGCAAGTATTGTTATCCTTTTGCTCTATGTCGATGATATGATTATTACAGATAGTGATGACATAGGTATCCAACAAATCAAGCAAGAACTTGGTAATGTGTTTGAACTGAAGGATCTTTGTCAACTTTCCTATTTCTTGGCATTGAGGTAACTCATGATTATAGAGGTTTCTTTTTATCACAAACTAAGTTTACTAATGATGTTATTCTTAGATCAAGTATTACAGATGATAAAGTTATTGAGACACCAAAAGTAATCAACCAGAAGATGCGCCTAGTTGATGGTGAACTTCTGAGTGATCCCACACCTTATAGACAGATGGTTGGAGCACTCACATATCTCACCATAACACGGCCTGATATTGCTCATGTTGTTCATACTGTAAGTCATTTTCAACATGCACCCACCTCAGTGCATATGAGTGATGTTATGAGAATTGTTCATTATATTCGACAAACCTCAACGAAAGGTGTATTTCTATCTTCCTCCTCGTTATTTCAGTTACTTGCATATACTGATGTTGATTGAGATGGTGATGTGAATGACATACACTCTACTACCGGATATTGCATATTTCTTGGTCACTCACTCATTTCATGGAGATGCAAGAAACAACAAAAGGTGTCTCTTTCATCCACTGAAACAAAGTATCGTGCAATGGCCAACACTACTACAGAACTAACTTGGCTGCGACAACTACTTCAAGACTTGGCCATACAACTGGAAGCTTCTCCAATAATGTTCTGCGACAACAAAAATTATATGTATATAGCCAATAACCATACCTTTCATGAGCGCACAAAGCATATAGAGATGGACTATCACTATGTTCGTGAAGAGCATCTACAAGGCAACTTGACACTACAGTTTGTAAAATCATAATATCAACTTACAGATGTGTTCACCAAGTCCTTACCTGCCCTTCAGTTTCAATCTTTAACTGACAAACTTCAAGTCATGAAGTTGTCAGTTTGAGAGAGGGTGTTAGGAAAATGAGCCTGGGCCCCTCTAGCCCGACCAGGCAGGCCCTGGCCTATTGGGCCATCAAGGACAAGGCCACATGTTAGGAAAATGAGCTTGAACCCCTCTGGCCCGACCAAGCAGGCCATGACCCACTGGGCCATCAAGGCCAAGGCCAGGGGGGCCACTAACCGTTGGGCTCTCTTTTCTCCCCTTACTTCTTCACTCTCTCTCACCCTCTTTCACTCCTTTTCTCTATAAATTCTCTTGTAAACCATTGTAAATTTAAGACTTTCGTGACTAGTGAATAAAGATTATTCATTATTTATTCACTAGTGAATAAAGTTTATTTTGTGTTCGTTATCTTTTTCGTATGCACTTGTTGCTCTCGGTTATAGCCTTTTCTAAGACTTCGTGATTGTTACATTGTGAAGCTAACCGTTCATCCATCTTCCGCAATTATATTGAAGCATCGCCTTCATTACAGTAAGATCCACTTTTGATAGAACCCGATTAGAGAGAGAGAGAGAGAGACCTTAGCTGGGGAAGAAAAAAATCAATTAATATAATGATTAAAGTGAGTGACATTGCAACCCCTCCGGTAGATTTGTAGGCATGGGTACAGCAGTCACGTATCGCTGCGGGAATATTTTTCTAGGTACGAGAGCAACAGCATCAGAAGAGGAAGAAGCAGCAGTTGAAGAAGAGGTGAGGGAAGAAGGTACAGCAGAAGCAGCAGCAGAACCATCTGCTGATACAACTTCTGCTGGCCCTCCCCTACCATGGAACCTTGCAAAACGGTTAATAATAGAGAACCGCTCCAAATCCTGGCATTCCACTCTTGTATCCAATATTGAAGGTCCCTTCTCCAACCTGACATATTAAACCCAACATTATTAACACAGCATAATAGATAAAACATGAATTCCATATGATAGCATTGTGGTTCATAAACGTACTATATTGATGTCCAAGGTAGGATGTTTCATTAATCGGGTACATATTTGAATAGATTGTGTCTGCCTCGAGTTAAAATGTTGAAGGATGAATCTGCAAGTGTCCAACTAGACCATTTTCTACTGTTTGATGATTAAATAGCTCGTGTTCAAGAGAATTTGATAGTATTATAAGACAAAAGGGTACGAGCCTACTTTGAGTAAACAAGAACTGTATTAAAAATCAATAATTGCGAGTGTCAGATCGAATTGCAGATGCGACAGAATGCAGAGGCAGGTTTTTGGAACATCTTAAATTCTTAAACCGTGTAATTTAAGCAGGCAGCAAATGTGCCAGAATCAACCATGAAAAAATGAGACCGTGGGAAAGGGTGTTGAATTCCGTTTGGTTCAAGCCACCTGCCAGAATCAATCATCAACGAAGATCCTTTGAGCAAGTTCAGTGCAAGCGTTATGCATAAAAAGTAACATGCATTACCCCTTCCCACAATTGAAGAAACAAAGAACCCCCTATAAACTATAGAGCTGCAACCTTCCAAATAAACCCTTTTCCAGAATATGGAGTTGTCTTCTCCATTATATCCAAAATCATGATAAAATGAAACCATCCCAGCATTAACCCATCTCAACAAATAGAGATATTTTCTCCATTATTAGGAATCATCACAAAACAGAAATATCATTCCCGCATCTTTGGAGCCTCTCCCAACACCCTGGTACCAACATGCACTGGCAAAAACATGTAACAGTATAGATGCATTTGAAACAGGAGAACACATTGGAAGTAACAGAAGTCATCTTTTAGGTGTTAATCTGATGAAACATCCTTTTGCACTCTTTCTGTACTTTCTTTACATGTTTTCGCCAACAGATATTCCAGGAATTGCAGCATTGACTCCCCTCCACCACTCTCTATTCTTTACTTCGTATTCCAATTCAAATTCTCCATGTCCACCTCGTGGGTTTGGATAATAATTAATACCCTTGATCATACAATTCAAAGTTACTTTTCTGGTGAAGCAGTCTCTCAGCTGGTACTCTGATTGGATACGTAGCACGTCCACTGGGTGCCCCTCTCTAAAAAGGAAAGTCCTCGCCGTGATGGAAGGCATGATTGGGTGCGATACATATTGACACTTGTGCTGCTAGATAAACTTTCAAAGATGGCATGCGATGCTTAGGCTTGCTAGAAGATCCCCTAACCATGACGATAGTGGACTTGTTTACAAGTGTTGAGATATTCCAAGAAGAGTTCGGGCAGGGAATTTATTTGAACAGAAACAAAGTTAAGGTGGGCTTTAGCTACAAAAGCAGATACAGGATCCTTCCATGATAGGAGCTAGAGTATGGCATATGACACATTGAAAAAGTAAAGATGCAAGACGTAGCCCCAAGGTCAAGGGCACAAGGGAATACAGGGGCAATAGCCCCAAAAGCATAGGAAAATATAAACATGCAACTTGAAACAGAGTATTTGCTTCATGAAATTCCATGGTAACAACAGGTAGGTAGTCAATATCTACAAATCAGCACATCGTAAAGAAAATGAAAGAATATCAATCAATATTCAATGTAGATTGTCATCTCTTTTCTTTGCAGAAGACTGAAGACGGATAACTTCAAACACATTGTCAATATGAAAAGTTCATGAGATACGATGTGCACCAGTATGCCCACAGATACACAACCATTTAATAACTAGCATCATCTCAATCTGAACGGCTCAAATTTTATCAAGTTGTGCTAGTGAAGTCCAAAACCAGATTTTCTTGAATAACTTGAAGTGGTTTGCGAGCATTATGCAAATTCCTTACCATTTCAGCATTTAAACCCATGCTTTGCCTTTGAGTGCGCTCTGTCAAATGTTTAAGAGTAATGATGATAAATTTAGTTTGGGGGTAGAAGAAGTCACGAGATTGTCCCCATTCATGCTGCCCACGTCGGGATTTTAATGATACATATATAAGAAGGATGCATGAAATCAAGGATAAACATGTTGGAACATGTTTGGGATGTTGAATGGCTTATGAAATGTGTTTAAGAGAGTTTTGACAGAGGGAAAATGTTAAGAGCGTAAGAGTACGAGAATTCAGGTGTAAATGAGGTAACCAACTAAGCGATTATGACAAGTGTTTGAAAATGGAAGGACGGCACTACAGCTTCATATGATTAAAATTGTTGGAAAATGTTGGACATAGCAAGAAAATTGCTAGTCCCAAAGAAAATAACAAAGTTCCATATGACTTCTAGCATATGCCAAATCCATGACAGCAAGACTGAGATCAGAAATTTTGTTCTATCATGAAGATAAAATGTGGTGAGTGAAAAGGAAAACAAAATCAGGCACCAGCTACGTGAATGAGAAGACAATATGAACTACAGTCTACAGATTTCAAGGACAAAAGAGATCGATCATATTTAGATTTTGGACCTTTCAAAATCCAAGATCAGAAAAGCATGAAACGTTTCCTTTTAAACCTTTATCATTTAAAAAATCATATACAAATCAACAACAACAACAACAAAGCCATTTCCCATACTACATGGGGTTGGCTACATGGATTATTTGTTTCTACGTAACCTTATCATGTGCCATGTTAGCAGTTAACTTAATATAAACTAGATCATTCTTTATTGTTTCTTTCCAACACTTTTGTGGCCGTCCTCTTCCTCTTTTAACATTTTCACAATCTAGTTTTTCATATCTTCTTGGGAGCGTCCTTGGGTCGTCTTTCTACATGTCCAAACCATCTTAAACGATTTTCTCAAATGTTATCCTCTATTGGTGCTACTCCCAAACTGTTTCTAATAACCTCTTTATGTATACGGTCTTTCCTTGTGTGACCGCTCATTCATCTCAACATCTTCATCTACGATAGAGACATCTCTTGTCCATGTTGATTAACTGTCCAACACTCAGAACCATAAAACATAACAGGCCTAATTGCTGCTTTATAATATTTACCCTTCAACTTTAATGGTATCTTCTTATCGCCCTGATGCCCCTCTCCATTTTAACCAACCGGTATTAATTCTATGTATAACATCTCCATCAATTTTTTCATCACTTTGAAAAATTGACCCTAGATATTTAAAATTTTCCTTATGAGGGATGCAATGTGTGTCAATCTTAATGTCTATGTCCTCTGAAGCACCCAAATGATTAAACTTATATTCCATATATTCTATCTTTGTTCTACTAAATCGGAAGCCTTTACTTTCTAACATCTCTCCATAGTTTCAATTTTCTTTTAGTTTTTTCATTGAACTCATCCACTAGCACAGTGTCATCCAGTGTTGTCTGACGTGTATCGTATCGCGTATCGCTAGGCTCCACGATACGGGCGTATCGTATCGTATCGTATTGTACTTTAATATTAAAATAATATAAAATTATTTAAAAAATCAAGAAAAATTAGTAAAAATCTGAAAAAAAAATATGATAATTGCTTTAAATTCATATAATGCAAAGTTTAGCACATATTGAACATTCAACATTGAACAATTGCATCCAAAATTACATATTTTGAAGCAAAAAATGAAATACATTTACATTTTACATATTGTAAATTTGTATCACGATTATTAACTAAATAATCTTCATCTTCTACTTGATAAAGATTCAAAGTTTCTCATCACCTTCTACTTTTAAATGAAAATCTCCATCTCCTTCGTGATGTTGTTGCACTTCAAATTAATTCATACAATGTCTTCTTCGGTTAGGAGTGCATTTTCTTCGTTATCTTCCATAATCCACTCATCTAATATATCAAAATTAACAAACTGCTATCTTTGTACATGTAGTTGTCATATTTGCTAATTTTCATATGTGAGCAAAACAATGAGCTCAATTTCTTTGATTATTGACTCTATGACACCTCAGTGATGTGATATTATTACTTAATGATATCTCTTTTTCTCTTACGACTATCTTTTTAACTAATGCTTGAGCTTCATTTCTCACTTCACAGACTGAGTTAAGCCTCACACACGTTGATCATGTTCAACTCAATGGAAGTCACGGAAGGTGAACCCTAAAATAGTGAAGTTGTGAAATGCCCACTCTATGATCCGAGACAACCAAATGTTTTTAATGGTTTGCGATCTCATAAAATTAAAAACTACTAGCAGAAATATACCTAAAAGTTGGCAACAGAAAGGAAAATGATTTTGTCACAATTTTTATTTGTTTATAAATTATTCTTATTCAATAAATAAAATTATAAACTCAAATTACAAGCATAGGAAAGTGAAGAGAGGCGAAGAGAGGCCAAAAACCTGCAAAAAAAAAAATTTAATTGGAAAAAAAGTTGGAAAAATTTTTTTTGGGCGTATCGCCCGTATCGTATAATACGGATAACTGTCATCAGCAAATAACATACACTAAGGTACTTCATGTTGAATATATTTTATTAACTCATCAATGATCAATATAAATGAATAGACTTAAAGTTGATCCCTGATGTAACTCAATCTTAACTTCAAAGGAGTTTGTCATTCCTTCGTGAGTCCTCACGTATGTTTTTGTACCATCGTAATGTCTCTTATAAGATTTATAGATGTCAATGGGATACCTCTTTTTCCAATGTTCTCCAAAGAACATATTTTGGCACCCAATCCTAAACCCTTTGTAGATTAATAAATATCATGTGAAGGTTTTTCTTTTTTGCTCTAAAATATCCCATAAGACGTCTTAATAAGTGAATCGCTCCAATAATAGATCTATTGGGCATGAATCTGAATTGATTCTTTGTTGTACTTGATACTTGTCTTAACCTATGTTTGATAATTCTTTCTCATAATTTCATAGTATGGCTCATTAACTTGATACCTCAATAATTCACACAATTCTTAATGTCTCCATTGTTCTTATATATGGGTATAAGTGTAAACGATCTTCATTCCTCAGGATCTTTTGAGTTCTTCATATTTAATTAAATAGTCTTGTGAATCAAGTGAGTCCCATCTCTCCTAGAATTTTTCATACTTCTATATGAATATTGTCTCGTCCTACAGATTTACCAACCTTCATATGTTTAAGAGCCTCTTTGACTTCATTTTTTAAATATGCCGATAGAAATTACGATTTATAACTTTATATACTTTTCTAATTTGGCTAACTCTCCTAAGCTAATACTACCATATGTATTTCATTAAAAAGCTTATAGAAATAATTTTCCATCTATTTTTATATCATCATTTACCACTAGAATTTTTTTCATCCTCATCTTTGATGCATCTAACAAAAGTAAGATCTTAGTTTTCTTATCTATAACCTTAACTATTCTAAAAATATCTCTTTCACCTTCTTTTGAGTTAAGCTTTTTATATAAATCCTCTCAAATTTTGACTTTTGTTTCACTAAGTGCCTTTTTCGCCTTTTTTTTTTTGCTTTCTTATAAGTGTCCCAAGTTTCACCAGTCTTCTTGACATAATGCAATTTGTAACATGCCTTCTTTGCCTTGATTTTATCTTACACCACTTCACTCCACCACCAGCTTCTTTTTGTACCAATACACCCTCTTAGATTCGCCTAATCATAAGGTATACCTACATAATTCCAAGCATTTCCTTGAAGAACTTTTTATTTAAATATATCTTTTGTCTCACATTTGAGGTTTCACCATCTAGTCCGAATAGCTCTATGCACTCTATTCTTCTTTGTCCATTATTTTACTTGAAAATCCATTACTAAAAGTCAATGTTTAAATATATATTATTTCTCACCCTATCGTACTAGAAATACACTAATGTATACAGCCACCATGTCAAGCTCCAAAAACCTTGCTGCTTCTTGCAGTTATTTTGAGTTAAATATATGCAATGCAATACGCCTCAGATGCCCTTAGCTACAGTGACGAGAAATGATCGTGGAAATTGTTTAAGAAGAGGAACCAATATGGTTCCAGAGCACCACAATAACACGTACTGATTTGAGTGGTCACAAAACAATGGAACACTGAAGGGATACTTCTTCCCTAAGCGCATTTACCTCTGATGATCAGAGCAAAAGATACAAGGCATCTAAAAGCACTTCATGTGATCGAAATGACAAGAAGATAGAAACCATCTTCCACCTATGTGGGCAAAAAGTGTAGCATTTGTTGATTAGAAATAACACGTGAAAATGAACAACTTTCGACTTCTATAAATTTCAGAAGACCATAGAGAAAGATCAATCACCAATATACAAGAACCTGGCACTTAAGAACATCAATCATGCAATCAAACAAGGTTGTTTTCCCAGTAGTGGTGGATATTAGGAAACTGGAAGGCATATATATGATGTCAACACTACAAAACAGCAAAACGAAATGTGAAAAATAATGTATTAAATTCGTATTTTAGCTGCAATACCTTAGGAAGCCATTTTCCAGATTCCTCACTCTCTCAAGGAAGCCTTCCACAAGCTTCAAGATAGACTGATTCGTTAACCTTCCAAACCTGCCAATTTTCACGGATATCCTGGCAAAGGAATAGAAAGGAAGTTATAGAATATAGTGGTAGCAAAATACATACATGTGTGTGTGTGTGGAGAATGTATTGGTCAGGCCCAGCTTTTGAGCTTGTTGAATCCCAGTTTAATTCTCATCCTCACAGGAGAGCCAGTGTAGCCAGGGGTGTCTTCTGAGAGGCTAATCATGATGAAAGAGATAGAGAGGGCCTGCAGAACAGGCCCAAAAGGTGGACCTGACCAAGTTTTGAGCTTGTCCAATTTGTTGAGCAGGCCCAGTCTAATCTCTCATCCTGACAAGAGAGTGTAGCCCAGGTATTGCCAGGAGGCTGTCATGATACAAGAGAAAGAGAGGACCTGCTGGACAGGACCAGAACCTGAGCCTCATCAGCACGCACACACATACACGCATATAGATAGATAGATAGGAAAATACATATATATATATATAGAGAGAGAGAGAGAGAATGACTCAGAAACCTGAGCAAAAGACAGTAACAGAATATTTACAATTGTCTTACATGTTATTGGTGTCTGGTTGTAAATCAGCTGTGACAGAGGATAATAGGCCACAGGCATCTCCTAGCAACCGTTTTGCCAGCATATATATTGTTGTCTCATACTCTAACGTAGCTTCTGCAGAGAGAATTGCTGCTGATAGGGGAGAAATTATTTGCTGCATCAACTGGGTGGTGAAGATTACCCTTTTTCTAGGTCCAGGAACTAGTAGGTCATCATCAATCATCTCAGCTTCATCGTCAAACTGAAGTAAGAAAGAAGGTAATGAACTAATTAAGGTCACCTTGAATAAGAACCAAAAAATGAGAATTGGAAACAAAGTGCCCAGCTGTGAACCTTTTCTATTCGGCGGTTTGTGGCACATGCCCACTGAAGCTCCGCCACTCTGGAATCAATCAAAGTAATCCCAGTACAAAACGTCAGAACAGGGTAGTTTCAATCATTTATGTTCAGTACACAAACATACTAAAGCAGCAAACTAGAAATGCCAGTTTTGAAAAGTGGACAACAAAGACGGCGTGCAAATCAAGATGAGCTTGTTTAAAGTCACACCACCTTATACTCTGAAGGCTTTGGGAAGTACGTGTGACCACTTTATTCCAAGGCAGAAGTTCCAAAGGTCTCTTCCGCTTCTTACGTTTAACAGCAACTTGTGATTGATCACTAACACCCTGCCATGATGTGTGAACTGGAGGCACTTGCTCTGCCGCTGTGGTGGTTGAGTTGTGCATAGATGTGACAAATCCAATTTGTTTGGAACCACTCAGACTTCTTTGCTCGAGTGTTGCATGTTGAAGTGTGTTTCCAGGGACTCTTCCAAAGAAGAATTGTTGGCCTACTGGCTTCGTAGACTTCTGCACAACTGCGAATCTGTCAGCTGTAGTAACAAAGTGTCCGTTTCTGTATGTTCCAAACTGTTCAAACCAAGACGTTGCCATCTGCTGTTCAGGACGAGAATGCACACTTCCTCTAACTAATGGTTGGGTAGGAACCATAAGATGACCAGAAGGATGGCCCTGTGACTTATTTCTTTCTAAAGAGACAATATCTTGGTTTTGCGTATTTGCAGCTAAAGTATCGCTGGAGAAATCTGGTTTCTGACTTCTATCTTCCTCCAAAGGAAGACTTGGATTTTTGGTGCCTGCTACTGGATAAGGTACATTCTGCCAAGTTCTTGTAGAGGTTCCTATTGTGTCACTGGTTGAAGAACCATAGCCGTATAGAGATTTTTGTTCATTCTTAACAGACAGTTGTGATACTTCAGGATCATCCGCTCCTCTGAACCTAGTCATTGCATTCTTTGGAGCAGTCTGACTACTCTTCATGGCTTGCATCTGGTGCAGTAGTGAATAGCTTGATTGTGAACTAGCTGCACTTTCAGGAGTCCTTTGGAAAGAGAGAGTATTTAGTTTAGAAGCTTGAGAATGTTCATGCTGCAGTCTATCTCCATTATCATTCTTTTGATTTGTATAAGACACCAGTCGTTCACGCTCTAATGAATCAAGTGGTGCAGCATTTCCAGACAAGATAGCCTTGTCACTGAGCATATGTTGTGAAGGACTCTCTTTGTTTTGCTGATCTCCAGAAGAAAGATGCTGTGAGTCAGTATAAGTTGGATCAACTTCAGAAGTACTATTTCCACCTTTACCACTAAGCTTCTGATCATTCAATGCCTGAAACATCCACGTTGTTGCAGGACTAACAGACTGACCAGGACCTCGTGAAAGCATTTGTGGAACACCTGAGGCATTTCTTTGAGCAGAGACATTGGACCATACATTATGTAAGATTGTTGAGAAGGTATTCTGCTGTGAAACACCCTGCTGACCAGAAACTTGAACAACCGGCAGTGGGTCTAAGGTATGAACAAGCTGACTAGAGCTTACTATGTATGATGAGCCAACATTAGAAGGCAAAATTTGACTCTTCAGACCACTATCTCTGGCAAGAAATGGTGAATCAGTTGAGGAATCAGTCTCCCCATGTGGATGCATGTCAACAGAAGCAACTTTTCCAGCCACCTCTGCCTGTAACATGTGCCCCAACAGTTCAGCAGGCTGTTGATCTTCAGATTGATGACCCTGTCTAAGACCAGAAGTAGATTTGTTTAGTTTCATTGGGCCTATCTGACTCCCATAAGAAGCTCCAACAGAATCTTCACCTACAGCTCGTCCACTTGCACCTGACATGTGCCGATATTGTAGCTGGTTTCGGACGTAATGTATTCCTGATACATCCATTATCGTATGATTTGATTGCAAGCTTGAGCTAGTATTCTGATTAGTCATTGTTGATACCTCATGCTCTATGGCTGTTGAAACAGGCTTATTATTCCAATAGGTTTGCCGAGTATTTTCAGAATTATGTTGCAATGTCTGCCTAGGAATCATGGTGTGCAACTCTGTTTGGCCCTTGCCTGCATCTTCCTTTTCAATGTCTCTTGAATTGAGGCCACTATTGGCACGTGAAGATGCCTGGGCTGGGAAAAAGTGCTTTGGAACTGCAGATGGTCCAGATGGAGGGGCAAGGTGAAGACCAAAACCTTGCAAAGAAGATGACTGATTGCCATGAAGAGGAGCGGCTGCTGTATCAGATATGGATGCTTCAGATATTCCTGGTGACAAATTGTACTCAGAAGAGACAAAGGTCTTTCCAGCATTTTCCCTTGAATGATCAACCTTGTTAAGAAGCTCAAGCATATTTTGACTGCAACATCCAACCTTTTCTATTACCAACTAAGAAAGACTTACATTACTACAAAAGCATGCTACATAGTGATACAAAAGACAATGAACTGAGATTCAAACGATTTAGCAACTTAAAATTTATCCACTTTACCTGGTGTCACATCTGTCTTTTGATGAAAATGCCATCCGTCCATCAAAGGAAGAAGCAGAGTTGGAACTATCACCATGAGTGTTGTCCTTCATGGATGCAAACTCAGCTCCTGTTCCATTGTTTTGCATATTCCTTTCCACAAAACCCTACACAAAAGGATAACGTCCACAGTTAAGACCTCGCCAGAAAGAGACTACAATCGGTGACTGTTGCATCAAGCAACTAAATCCTTGAGATCAGCTTACTCTTTCTGAATTAGCAGCACCATTGTCAGCACTGTTGCTAGCATGCTGAGCTCGTTGGAAAAGTAGGTCATGCTTCATAGTGCTTAGCTGGTGACCAGTCATAGCCAGTTCTCCCATTGGGTGATATAGAAATTTACGAGAACCGGCTATATCACTGTTTCTCTGCACTGCATGCATAGTAACTTTTTGACTTCTTGGTAAAGAAAGAGAACCGTTAGCAGCAGACCAAGTACTATCCGTTGCAATACTTCCTGTTGTTTTTTGTTGACCATGGTACAAATGACTTAAGGTGGAAACATCACCTGAGCTTTCATTCAGGTAACACCCTACCTCCCTATTGTTTTCATGTGTTTCACCAGCCTTATTACTGTGGCTTAAGGATGACTCTTGATGCAAGTGCCCTTGATATTTGTCAACACCATCACTCCTGTTTGACAAAGGCATAAACTTATTACTGGTTTCCATATGGTGACTGTTAACCTGATTAATATTTGAAATGCTTGAACCAGGAGTTGGAATGAAACTGTTCATGCATGAATCACCATTATGAAGCTGAGGGCTACTTGAAGAAGGTTTTGGTTGTTGAAATCTCGCACTTAAATTGGGTATAGATGACAAACTCTGATTGCTATTCTTCTGTAAAACACCTCGTTCATCAGCTTGCCATGTATTCCCATCACAGCGCCTTCCTAGATGCATGGCAACCAGAGACTCATTGGTTTGAGGATCTTGCATGGTATCCTCATTATCTTGCATACCCTCTCCATTAGATGGCAGTGATTCATTCATATTCCAGACTCTCAATTTGCTACCACTTTGGCCATCTACTTGAAAGGTGATCATACTCGGTTGCCTTTGATGAGTCCAGGAGGATTGCATGCTTAGTGCATCCGAGACTATATTCCCAGGCTGAGGAACACTCTCCGTCTGATGATATGAATGATTTCTCCAAGCACCACCAGAAGCATTTCCCAGAGACAATGGTGTTTGAACAGAAAGCTCAGTTCTTGTCCTTTCTTGAGGGATTTGATCCAGCCATGTAACTTCTTTTGGTAATTCTCTGTCGGCTTCAAATGCACCATCATTACCCATAACACTGGGACCACTACTTATGTCACCCTCTTCCTTCCCACTGTGCTCATAAGTAATGTTAGGTGTTATCTGTTGGAACCTTGGCCCACTCTGATTGTTGTTCATAGTGGCATCATCAAACAAATGAAGGGGTCTGGATGGAAAAGAATTAGCGCTCTGTGCATTAATATCAACCCAGCCAGCACTATGTCTCCCACTGTCATTTAAGTCTGAAGGATTTCCAGTGGAAAGCTCTGCCTTCTGAAGGCTCAAGCCACTCCATTCCTCCTGCATGCCAGTATCACTACTAGACGCTTCTGCTACCGCTGACTGCATGAGTGCGCTCCAGCTTCCACTCTGAACAGATGGGAACATGTTGAAACAATCAGAACCTTCCAACTGATTACCCTGCATAAAACTTCCTGCACTCATGATATCAACACTACCAGCAGTATTCGACAAAGGTTGAGCTCCACGGTTAGTATCCCAAACCGGCTGATCACCACCATAGAGCATCTTCTCTTCCACGGGATCTAGTGTAGTCATCCCCTCCTGTAGAGGAACCTTCTCTTCTGCATTTCCCATCCAACCCACATTCTCCTGTCTCCCATAAAATTCTTGCATTTGCAAGTTCCTTGTTAAAGAGGCTGTCTGTGGAAAGTTCCCTCCGGTGATGCCACTATTTACATTTTGCATGACGTGAGGAACCTGACCAAATACATTTCTTCCCTGAAAAGTCTGTTTAGAAGCAAACCCATCATCAGGAAAAACATGACCAGAAAACGAAGCAGATTGATCACCATGAAAAGAAACAAAGGGATTAGACTGCATCATTGTTTTCTGGGCCTGGTTTCCTGTTGATCTGCTCAAAATATCAGCATTCTCTTGGCCCCCCTGAAAACTGGAATAGGGATTCACATGGTTGCTAGAAGCCTCTCTCAGACTGCTGAAAGAAGTACCATGGGTGGTTTGCATGCTTTGTTGAGCTGCTAAACCCATTGAACGAAATGCATGTGCTTGATCCTGTGAATGTACTAGGCTATTAGGAAAACTGTGCAGAGCTTGAGATCCAGCTCGGACCGTATTTGAGTTGCCAAACATAAACATCTGGGAACCAGCCAGCATCTTTGGGTCACCTCCAGTCTGATGTACCCTCTCAGTTGACCACAAGTAGTTTGATGCATCATGAACTGGAGTGCCATTAACAATAGTAGGTACCTGATCACCGGAGACTTGTTTTGCAAGTGGAGAAAACTGACCCGCTGAATTCTGTTGCCTTGCTTCCTGATCAAGCTGCTGCAGTTGACGTTGTCGAATTCCTTGCATCTGCTTATTGAAATACTGTTGCTGCAATAGCTGCATATCACTGAAACCCGAAGGTGGCCGTGGCTGAGGTTGTACTATCCCTGGCAATTGACCCCTCATGATCTGTTGTTGGCCACTAAGAAAATCAAAAATTGGCGGGTGGTTTCTACATTTTCCATGCCTTCAGAAACCCCTAATGTTTGCAGAAACATATTCAGAAGCTTGTCTCCTTTGTAGCTCAAGTCTAAAGAAGTTCCTCAAAGCAGAACTATGCCTTCCATGTGGCTAAAGATTCACCCACATACTCTGCCTGATTGTACTAGATATGAAACTCTGAGGGCTTTATTGAAAACCATTTAGATTTCCAGATAGCCCTTTCCAACTTGGTTGCATGAAGTCCTGGCGCTTGTAAGGTATCCCTCAGACAACCATTCTCATAGTCTACAATGAAAGGGACCATAAGTAAAATGGATCAACATGCCATTGGTCATTTAAGATGACCAAAATTATAAAGAGGATCAAAGCAGATGAAGCACTAACGTCAAATACGATGCCTTTCCCAAAGTCTGATGAATAACGACCACAGACGTTGGTATGAGAATATTGGGACGAATCACCCTACCACTGATTATTCAACAAGTTACTACTTAAAAACAGCAACGTTCCCACCTCAAAATTGAGACCGATTAACCAAGACAGTGTTCCTTACCAGAAGAGATTATGGACCTTGTCATTAGTTTCCTCAACAGACATTTGCAAGCCTGCTAAAGGATCATTGATCCACTTGAGAAAATTTTCACCTGAAAGGAAAAAAGGACAGTCAAAAATGAAATCAAGTACTAAGTGCAGTTTATGTCAAAAACGCTGAAACTAAATGGGGGATGGCTAGAAAACATACTGCCCCAAGCTGGACCAGCCAACAAGTCGCAGCACATACTAGGTAACCCTACAACTCATGATGAATACACAACACTGCGAAAATTGTTTTCAGAAGCTTACTCCTTCTATATGCATGCTAAAAGAAGTAGGGCGAGACATGGTGACAAATGCTTAAAATATCCAAATTTCAACATCCAATTTCTAGGAGATTTTGAAAATGCTAATGTTTTAAGGGATCAATGATATGCACACATTAATATTTGAATCTCCGCCTCTGTAAAGCATTGCCCGTGTCAGGATAACAAATAAGTCTCAGCAAAGTAATAAATAAAATGAAAACAATGAACAGCATTTTATCTTGTAATGCTTAATCGATATAAGTTTTATGTCAAAATAAGGTATGTGTAAATTTAACTTCAGCATAGATATATCAAATATAAATGATCAAGTAGCAATCTTAATCATTTCTTTTACAACAATATGAATAAAATAAAAGAGAAATCAATAATATAGTCATTATTTGCTAGTGCAGTGAGATCTCACACATATGGGCGTAGGTTTGCTAAAATGGGTAGTTGCATCTAGTGCTGTACGCAACAAGATGATACTTCCAAATTGAAAGGTAAATTTAATGAAGTAGTGGTGAGACCATCCATGCCTTATGGCATCACATGTTGGATAGTCAACAGTCCTCATGTAACTATTGGCATATGTAGAATAAGTGCATGGAGACAATAAATATATTGAGATGGATGTGTGGCACCCAAGGATAAACTAGATCCGTAATTGATTTATGTCGATGTGACACCATAGAAGATAAAATGTGAAGACAGGTTGAAAGTGGTCAGATGGCATCAGTGAGAAGATGTAAGAGATTGGATCATGCATGTTCCAAAAGAAGCAGAGGAAGGCCTTAAAAGTGCTGGGTTCAACCATGCTCCTTCTTTCTCAGAGCTGAATGTTAATAAGACAAAAGATAGAGGAGGATTGCAAATAAGAATCTATGTAGCTGATCCTACTTAGTTTGGGATAAGGCTTTATTTCAGTTTGGATTGATGATGAAGTCCAAAAGTTTACAAGAAAACAATGGTAATGAAGGTTGCATATCACTTGCTTGATGCCCATATTTTCCGTTTGTGTCTAATGAACATGATATTAAATCTCTAATACTTGTAGACGTGACTTGTTCTCTAAGGGAGCCAGTACCGTTATAGAACCCTTATGAAACTTCCCTATATGATAAATTTGCATTGCAAGTGGCTGTGCATCTAGATTATGATTCACACAGATGAATACTTGGAAAATTGAACGGCCATGAAGACCATGTAGAGCAGAAATCAAGAAAAACAGGTTCTCCCCTCATGCAGAAAACTACACTAACCATCCTAATGTGACCTGATTAAAAAGCATAGCAAGAAAGGGTTACTGTTTGACAAGCAAAAGAAACAGAAAAAGTACATCGTACACTATGGATATTGAGCTACGTAAGATGTTTAAGATGGGAAAATGGATCCTTACATTCCAGTTCGCCAACTTCAACTAATGCATGCTCGTAACTCGAATGAGAGGTTGTAGACAACCATCAAGTTGAACAACCCTTAGCGCTGCAAGCCTAAAGAAGAAAAACAAGATTACAAACGCAAAATACCCATGTTTATAAAAGCACCAATGTCTACTAATTGCGGTAAAATCAAACAGAACATGAAAACACAAATTATCTCGAAAGAAAGTAAAATTTTGCAGCAGCAGGATGCTCCTCTTAAAAATCTTTTGTGCCACCAGCATGAAATGCCTAAGCATAGCAAAAAAAATTCCTGAATGAAACTATCAGAATGCATGAAAGCTAGAAATACCCAACACAACGAGAAAAGATTTGTTTGCAAACTATCGGTCTTCAACCAACAAAAAGAAGGAAAAGAAAACGCATAAGGATAGATATTTTATACAAATCCAAAACCATGATCATACATAAAACTGCTCGTGGCCCGATGGTTTGTGATCACAATAATGAAGACCTGCACAAGTACAGCCAAGTACCAAGGAGCAGCGATCAAAACGTTTCAAAATCCTATACCACACCTCATGAGTTACCGAATCCGCATCAATGAACACCTAAAGAGTTTGTAAAACCAACCGATCCCTTCAAGTAGACAAGAAAATTCAGCTCAAAGAAGCAACCGCATAAATTGCTCTCACACCAAAGCCCCAAACTAGACCCTAACACGAGTTTTCATGGTAGGCATAAAAAGAAAAGAAACAAGCGGTACTACAGATGTACAGACCCGTACGGAGCCCGATCGACTCAAATCCGGCGAGAATTCCCCCAACGGATCGCAGAATCGAAAATCGCCCTCGTCGCAACCCGCCGGCGTCAAGCGATAGGCACGGTGAATCAACCGAAGTAGGAGCAAAACCGCGAGGGTTTCCGGAACGAAACCCAATAAATTAAGCAAATCACAAAAGGGAAAACAAATTTTCGAACAATTATCCGCTACCTGGAAGGAAGTGATGGCTCTCCCCGACCGTCCGGCGGAGGGTATCGTGGGAATATGGAGAGGGAGAGAGGGAGAGAGGTCTTCCTTTTGGCAAAGAACGCATGGGCGCCGTGGTTCAGACTGAAGGGCAAAGGATAAAAGTGGGAAGCCTGCGATTTTTACGTCATTTCAGGAAGCTGCTACCGTTTTATTCAATTTTGAAATACCGACTATGTCCTACCACTTTGTCCGATCACCTCTAATTGTTTTCTTCCTCTGATTCTATACGAGCAGAACACATACTTGAGCGTGTTTGGATGAACTCTCAATCATTCATTTGAGGATGAGGGCCGGGCCGAAATCCGTATCCCCAACCCGAACTTGAACCGAGAAGACTGTGTTCATGTCCACTCAAGTGAAATAGAAAAGCAGAGTTGTCTTCACGTGGACCTGTTTCGACACAAACACAAAATGACAGCAAATTGCTAGTAATGTAGAACACAAGGAAATCCGACACGAAAACAATTCTGAAAGTCCGGGTGTCCAATCAAAATTGTATTTTTGCATTTGGGTTGACTTGCTCCCACACAACTACAAAATGGACACGAGCACGACCCGGTATACAAAATGCCACGACTATCAGAGCCAGGTCACACCGAGTCCCCACGTTCAGCTTGGCATAGTTACAACAACAATGCAAGCCCTTTTGACTCTCATTTCATTTAGCCCTATAATCTGTATATTGGCACACAAAGAAAACATACATTAAATCATTTACTTCGATGGTTGCACGATTAGTTCATATGCCGGGCCGGCCACTTCCACGGCGGAATTCGATAACGAGAGTTTAAGTTTATAATAAAATTAACAAGCTTGTGTTAAGAGTTTTCATTGATATAGAACTTGTCTGGAGTTCTACTAAACGAACAGCTCGTGCTGAGCTCATTCGGCTCATACAAGCTCATATCCATGTTCGTTTCATGTGTTTACGAGACGAACCGAAACGGCCTAGTCTGAGTGTGTTCAGCATGTTTATCATCTTATCCCGATCAGACAAGTGAAGTATGAGCCCGATAACTTTGATTTAATTGTTTGATAAAGATGAACA
Source organism: Brasenia schreberi (assembly GCA_036023115.1). NCBI lineage: Eukaryota > Viridiplantae > Streptophyta > Magnoliopsida > Nymphaeales > Cabombaceae > Brasenia > Brasenia schreberi. The sequence continues at coordinate 9,307,794 of JAYKKT010000061.1, read as the reverse complement.
AGTTTCCTCGAATGAACAAGAACCTTGAGGCCGGAGGTCGTTAGTTCAATACACAAGGCATGCACATGTGGTACTGTCTGCCTAACCCCAGCTTCCTAATATAAAACTTAAAAAAGTTTTCGCGTATACTATCCAGTAACCTGGGTTCCAAATCGGGTCAATGGATCGGGTTTGAGTTGGCTCAATTAGGGTCTGAGTGAAGAGCATGTTGACCAAACACTACCAGGTCTTTTGTTTGGATACAATTTCAATACTTCAACAGGGACCGGGTGGTGATCGGGTTGACCCAACTTGCCCTGGAGTGCGTGTGAGGTATCAACAATATATATTATATGTATACAATTTTATATAGCATATGCATTCTATACATATAGGACATTTTAACTGCATAATATGGTCTAGTGCGTAATCTTACACAAATATCTCTACCGTTCAATCTTTGAGTTCGATACTAGAGATTTGAATCATGCATCCCATGTGCATTAATATAAGTATAAAGAATAATAATATTTGATTCAAATATCTACCATCAATCTCAAAGATCACATGGGAAGATATTTGTGTAAGATTATACACTAAAATGCATTATGCATCTAAGACTCCTCTCTCTCTATATAAATATATATATCAGGTACATTATATATATATATATATATATATATATATATATATATATATATATATGTGTGTGTGTGTGTGTGTGTGTGTAAAGTAAACAAATTGACACATAATTCCATAAAATATACAAATTAGGGGTCTCCCTAGCACCAATTGCTTATCTAGAAAAATAATGAGCTTGTTGCTTTCATCACATTTAATAAAATTCAAAAGCTGGACTGGTATTTGGAAAAAGAAAAAGAAATGGTGGGCAAAAGATCAAGACTTTCAAGATCATGTGGTCTCTGGAATTCACACAATACTTGGACCAATACGACACAAATATTTGAAATAAATTAGCTAATAAAAGAAAATAATAAGGAAAAAATGAAAATAATAATACCTTTCCAGATATATTTGGAAATGTTACGAAGTCATGCATTCCCAAAGTAGGCAAACTTTAATTGTATATAAAAACTGCAGAATGAGCAATAAGTGACCTGGTTAAGGAATCGTTTTACGAGTTCAAGGACATGGGTTTGATAACTGGGGCAATCATGTGGCTTCGGCGTCCCCCTTACCAACAATTGGTTCGCTTAAGTGGTTTGGCAATCCCTACATGAAGCAAGGTCTTGAGTTCGAGCTACAAAAGAAAAAAAACAGTGTTGGGAGAACTTTACCCTCGTAGCAGGCCGATCCGGCTTGAACCGGGGGACCATTTTGGGCTTAAGGATTACCACGGTTTAAACCAAAAAAAAATCTTTGCTTTTCTAATTAGTGGCCGACTCGAAAGATCATTTAAGATGAAAGTCAAGAGTTCGATACGCAGGGCATGAATTTATCTGTTTAGTGGTATCACACATAATTACTACTATGAACGAAAATATATTGCTTAGCTAAATTTCTGGAGGTAAATTTATTGCTATTTTTGAATCGTACTAGCTCATCTTGAAAAAGAAGTCACAAATACAAACGGGTAAAGAAACGCTTTATTCACATTTAAATAAATTTTCTTATAAAACATTTAAATCAAGTTAAAATGTATAATTTTGAATTAAGTGATAAAAATATCTCGTCATTTTTATAAAATAGCATCTAGATATGACTATTTTGGAACCAAACCGTGGAGCTGATCCAAAACTCAACAACGCCCATGAAAACCGAAATTGTTGAAACCAAAACTATATGCAAACACGAGGATTGCGGTTCAATTCGACTTTCGCCCTTCGAGCCAAACTGGAACTGGAACTGGAATCTAGAAGTTTCAATTTGGATGGGGAAAGACTTGATGGTTTATGGACTGTTTGCATTTTAAGCCATTCTGATTTATTTTTTCTTTTAGATAAATTTAATCTAATTTTTGCTTTTAATTTTTTTTTATTTAGTATGGGAAAAAGCTTAGTTGTTGTTGTCGTCTTGCTTTTAAAAAATTAGTCTGATTTTGCACTCAAAACATTAGATCACTCCACTGGACTCTCTGTTGACGTGATAAAGGCAGTGAGTTCTATTTTCGGGAATGCATGCTTGAAAGAGTATTTGATTACGAGGTTGAGAATACATAACTGGAAGTTGTAGTGGCTTGTGTTTAGAGATGGATTTGATGGGCCTCATAATCAAGTAAAAAGTAAGATTATATAACCTCGCTTTTCGGTACAGGCAGATACCGCATTTGAATGGATTTAGTTCGGTTAGATGGTCTGAAGCCTTTTAATCAAACACTACCAAGAGGTTCGGGGTAACGAGAACCAACCACATACATCTAATTGAAGCGTTTGACAAGTAGAATGTGTATCTGGTCGTGTCCACTCTTCTTTGACATATCTTTCACATACAGCCAACTGAAGCATCTCGTGTCATTATCACAGGGCACATGAAAAACTTTTAGGAGTATCTATTATTATAGGTTACCTTACTATTTGAACCTTCATCAACTACAAAATTGGACCAATACATTAAAAAAATATTTTGGCAGGTGACCTCTCCAAAACTTTTGGTCTTTATCGTTCTTTAGTTTCATCTCAAGAACGAATGGATTCTTAAATCTCTTTTATTCACATATCATCACCAAGATTTCCACTCAAGCGCTCAAAAGGTTAATACTTGAGACTATGGTGAATGAACCGAGCTGCTTGCGGTCGGTTCCCGACTGAGCTCAAAGTTTGTTTTGTGATCTAAAAGACCGAGCGCTAGCTGGCTCATTAAGCTATACGAGCAGTCAACAAACAATGTATGCTCGGTTTAGCTCAGTCATTGTTAGCTTGTCTAGTTAAGTGGAATGAACCTTTGTGCAGTAGATACATGAGAAAAAATGTTAACTAATTAAACGAGTATCATATAATTAAATCAACTACAACAACTACTAAGCCTTTTCCCATACTAGACGGGTCGGCTACATGGATTATTTGTTTCCACAAAGCCCTATCATGTGTCATGTTAACAGTCAACTCACAATAAGGTAGATTATTCTTTATTGTTTCTTTCCAATACTTTTGTGATCATCCTCTACCTCTTTTAATACTTTCAAAATCAAGTTTTTCGTACCTTCTTACAGGTTATTCTTTTGATCTTCTTTCTATATGTCCAAATCACCTTAAACAATATCATATAATTAAATAATTGAATATTATTAATTTACTATAATTTTTTTTCAAGAATAGATTTTTGACCTAACTTTAGTCAATAATACTTGATTATATATAGATATTATATTTTTAACTTTAACGGTATCATAGTTTAAATATGCAAAGTACGTAAATTTCTAAATAAAGATCGGTTTACCATGAGTTGTAACAGTTTAGGTACTTTTTTTGAAGTATTTCGAAATGAGGTCCATCCTGGAATATGAGGGAAAGTTACGTGCCAAACTGAAAGAGCAAGGCGGGGTTGTCAACGTAAGCCACGGCGGCGATTAGCCTCGGGACCAAGCCTTCTGGCCCGGTGGGCCCAGATTAGGTTCGATATATTTCGCGAAATCACAAATTGCTACCTATTATTTAGCTATTATTACACTATCGGCTTCATGCAGAGTCCTTTGGACTACGTGTAGCAATTTGTTCTGGTAGCCGAGCTCAGATCGAGAACCAATTGAACCGTCCTCAGCTCCTAGCCTAAGCTAACCAGACATGGACTGTTTCTTTAATCAGTAAGCTTGAGAGAGCCGGATTTCTACTAAATACAAAAAAAAAGGCACCTAAAGGTGTGTTTGATTGGTGGTGGTACTAGAATTGCAGGTCTAAACCCGCATAAACTTGTAACCATGGTTGTGAAGAACCATGATTTTATGTTTGATTTGCAACTAGTGTTGACATTTACGTTTTCGTGCCAAGTGGGTAGCAACATAAGAGAGAAGGAAGTACTTAGGGTTTTCGTACGAAGGTCCTTAGTCTTATGGTCCATCTTTCTCTTGGTGTCAAAGTTCTAAACTCAAATTAGGCTTATAGACCATATTAATAACGGGTTCCGCCTTTGATACACACTGAAACTTGGAGCTTTTAGTACCAAAAGTTAAGGTCCAGTTCTCCTGGAACCTGGTATCAAACACACTCTAAAGCCCCTCATGTTGGAGTGAGTGCTTTATGTCGAGTGCATAGTATCACAAACATGTCAAACTCAACACAACCCGATTGTGTTTCTTTTTCTACAGTGGGGAGCTGAAGCTTGTTGTTGTTATACGGGGTGGGCATGAATACAAACTTTTTCGATCGTATTTGTGTCCAGCGTTGCGTTGCTTTTGCTAGCATTTGCATGTTTTTGGTCATGTTCTAGTTCTCCCATTTCGTGTTATTGTGAAAATGGGACTGACTCAAACACTTGTTTTTGTTTTCGTGTACTTTGGCTAGGTGTAAACCCGAACTATAAAGTATACCCGTGTCGCCTTAAACCATACCAGTATAATCTGTTTCTCAATTTTGAGAAACCAAACGAAGCCCTTACGATTCATAAACTAAGTAGAACCGTACCATAGGTTCGAGTTCTCTTTGGTACCAGAAGGTTCATTTCCACCCCAATATGTGAATACATGGAATACAATATATAACTTTAACCAATCACATGACAAATAGAACTTACTAAAACATGCATGCCGATGCATATCATAAAGTTGCAGACCATATGTTATTAAAGTGTTACGGATATATCATAAGATACTGAAGTGATAATTTTATATTAAACTAACACCATACAATACATCCCGATTGTTAGCTCACCCAATAGGTGACTTGACCCACAAGATCAAGGTTGTAAGTGTGATACCAGTGTGTGTTGTTGCGCCTTGAGCCAAGGTCCGTGTGATGCAGTAGTGGTCTAAGTGTAGCGGAAAGAAGAAGAAGAGAAGGGAAGAAAAGATTTTTTTGTCACATGGTTACCCATATAAGGCTATGCATGGAGAAAATTTTCGCTTATTGTATTTTGAAAAACCTCATTAAATAAGTGTAATCCTTGTTTATATATTGGCTTTTCATTCCCTGTGAATTCCGTTTTGGACTTTCCGTTTAAGCTTTTTTTTCATTGTTGAGAGATAATCGTTAACCTTTTTAATAAAGTAAAACAATTTTTGTTTAAAAAATTCGAGAAGAGGACCCTTCTTTCTCGATTTTCCCAGCGCATTGTCTGAACCTCAAGGAACCACACGATAACTCACATGTATACCTTGAGGTCTTCAAGATATAACCAAAAAGAAGAAGCACCATACAAAACGCCATTTTCCATTTCATTTCAACTAGTGAAAACTTGGAAGTTGAGCGGCTTGGGACAGAGAGGGAAGTTTTAGCTTCACACATTCTGTTCTAATAGTTGGCTTTGATACTTAAAACCTTGAACCGAACCATTAAAGAAAAACCTCGTCGAAAACCAAACCAAACCAAACCACCGGTTTGGGTCCGCTTAAGCAGTTCAGATGAATTCTGTGAACGAACCTATTTAATTGTGCGCCCGCCCGTACATAATGGTGGGCCAATTTCGGTAGAAACGTCCAACCCGTATCCGAACCATTAAAGAAAACCTTGTTGAAAGCCAAAACGAACCAAACCACAGACCAGAAAACCAAACCAAACCAAACCACCGGTTTGGGTGAGTTTTTGCGTTTGTGCATGATGGTCGGCCGGTTTTCAGTATAAACGTCAATTTCTGCACCTAATTTTATAGGTGAGTCCACATTTCAAAGTTCTTTTTTTTTTGTTACAATGGGAGGCCGAAGCCTTAACACACACGCACCACCCTCGGAGTCGAACTTGCCACCTGCGAACGGGCACCGGAGAGCCCCACAGCGAGCTAACGGTCTGGGTGAGAGTCCACATTTGAAAGTTAGTTAGCTGACCCCAGCCTTATTTAGGGTCCAGAAAACACCAAATCTAAAGACAAACCCGGCATTTTGTGGTATTCTCAAGCAAAACATCCTCTATATTGATTTAGTAGCTTGGTCAAACGAACCTGTTTCTCTTCAGGCGAGACTGGGCTCACCTTCATTGGCATGAAAACACCATTAATCCCCAAATCAACTTCTACTAGAGGATCAATAGGAATAAAATTTGGTTCTTTCTAGTTCAGGCAATTAAATTTTGTTCCTCACTCCTCTCGTGGAAATAGTGTTCAATTAAGAAGCCTCTTCTTGAGGATTAGTAGGATGTCCGTCAACAAAATAAGGTTACTTTCCTTGACTGATCTCTCTCTCTCTCTCTCTCTAGTAATAGGTTTGAGCAGATGATGAGCCTAATCAAGGTTTATAATATCAATACAAAGTTTATTCAGATTTTAAAAGTTTTATGTATTCGAGCTAATTCTGGAGCTTGATCTGATTCGAGTTCAATGGGCTCAATATCAAACAAAGCTGTGGAGTGAATCTTGGTTGCGTCTAGCTCAAAGGAGCCTACCCAACTGAGCCTGAGTTGTTTGAACATAACTCGAGCTCAAGCTTGAGCTGCGCTGAACATCTTAGAGGAAAATAAAGGTGACGTACAGTTTGAATATCATACTTGATTGAGCTCAATTAGAGGCGGAAATATAAGATCGTACCAAAAGAAATAATTTAAACACCAACACGGCCAGATAAGTTTGTCTCTTGTTAACCATTGACACGAAAACAATGTTAGTCAACTTTGAGTTCATCCATTTTGGCACCAACATGAAATGACATGGCACAAAGCATGGAGTCACTGCACAGTGAACAACAGCTCACCTGGCTAGGAGGCTGTATCACAAGTTGAAGGTCATGAGCTCCATTCCCAGGGCGCGCACCTGGCTTGGGCATCTGGATTATACCTGACAAGAAGGATTCAACAACAACCTGAAAAGTCCTTGTTCCGAACACAAATGAAACATCCAGTCATATTCGGGTTGACATAGTTCTAGTGACGCTTGTACCAAGTGTTTGATTCATGATTTTGTGAAAGCATTTGCAATCAAAACAAGAAATGCTATTTACGTGGTAAATGAACTAGCCGCTAGCTCTCGGCTTATCCTTGGCTCGTTTCTATACAGTTTGCTGAACCGGACAAGCTGGCTTTATGAACATGGTATGCTCACCTTTGTTCAACTCGCAAAATCCCCTCATATGACAATGTTCTGATGTATCTATTAGGGCAAGAAGGGCGTCATGCCCAACCATATCTTTACCAATCTTTTCCCTTGGTTTCTTATTTAGAAAGGAGAACAAATTCATAGCATCTCGTCCTCCACGCTATTCTTCCCTTTGTACCACATTATGTCCGTTGAAAAAGATAAACAGGATAACAAAAATTAACAAATGAAATGAACACAGATTGAAAAACCTCTCACATCTCAATTCAGTTTGGCTCATAAAAGGATGGTGGCCCGTTCGGAACATGTTCGAAGAGAGGCTGTTCAGCTAGTGGTTAGCCTGGGGTAACATAGAGCCAGGCAAGGGTCAATGGTTGTTCGAAAATTTTCGGCTCAATTTACCAGCCTTATTTACATGGCATTTCACCAAAATGAGATTATTAATGCATTGGTGGAGGTTTTCTGCTCCATTCAGGTCGGGTCAGGTCAGGGTTGTATGGGTCGGTTCAATATTGCCATTCCTAAGTATTTTGTTATTCATGTAACAAATAAACCTATTGACATTGATCATATATTTTTGGTTCTAAACCACCAGCATCCGGAAGCCCCCAAGGACCCTGACTAACCTGGTTCGAGCAGGAATGGCCTATTATGGTGGCAAAGCTCTCGCAGTGCTGGTTTTCTCCATTCACAATATTTGAACTTAGGACCTCAGGGATGGTAACGAACCACTTGAACAAATCAAGCATTGGTGACAGCCCTTTGCATGGGCTCGTTGCGTAATTGTATCGTTGAAGATGCAAGGTCAAGCTTATGAAACAAAACTTGCAGTTGGGAAAATTAGCTGGATTGACTACAACATACAGTGCAGCAAATATGTTCTCTCTTGGGTCTTAGACATATACATAAAACAGATTGAGCATATACATCGATATATTGTTGATACTTAAAGTAATAGAAATTGGCTAAACATTTATAACCGAAAAATTGAAAGAGCCTGTTAGGTCGACCAAGGCATAACTGAGAGAGTCTGTACTTGTGTCCACCGAAAGTGGCACCAGAAAAAATCGAGCTGCACTCAGGGTGACCCATTTTTGCCACAAGGTGAAATGACATGAGAAGAACACTACACAAAATCGAATTGATTCGTTTGTCCACTTTGGCAATGCTATACCATAAAGATGAGAAAATAAACAAAATACGCCGAGTTTACATGATAAATACTAGTAACTTGATACTTGGAACATTTGCTACTGCAAGGCAATTGGTACAGAAACACTAAACCAGTAGTACCCATTCAAGAACCATCATCACAAGGATATAAGATTAAGATATACACTTGATATATGACATAACAATCCCATTTGAATGCAAAACATAGAACTGAAAGCATATTATGTGAGTCGAAAACTGGAAACAAAGACAAACTGCATCATCTACAAGAACATTATGTGAAACTATTGTGTATGTAAAAGCAAGAGGAATGACGTGCATTAAGAGGAAAGTGACAAAAACTCAGACGTAATTCTAAAGATAGACAAAATGCTTGAAAATGTATAGCACACAATACATCATCTCCAACGTAACAATAACTCGACGGATAAAGAGAAAAGAAGGGAGAAAGAAAGAGAGGCCAAGGAATAGATGGGGACAGAATAAAAAGAGGACATTTCCTAAGAAACTGCACATGACAAAAGAATATTAAGTAGGATCCCTCTTATAGACTGAAGTCACTGAACGAAACCATCATCCAGGTTTCTCCTCAACCACCGGCCCAAGCACTTCCAAGACACATTTAAGCATGCAATGCAGGTATGAAGCATACTTCTCAATGCTGAAACATTCATCATAGAATCAATACCTAATGTAAGCTTCTGTGTGTGTGAGAGAGAGAGAAAGAGAGAACATCACAAGGTACCGGTACAAGGACTTTCCTGAGTCCAGCTTGATCACAATCCAAAACCCTCGGACATTCAGTTATTTACATTACTTGCACCAACCAAGAAAAGAAGAATAGTGACGACACCACCAAAACCCTCGGGCATTCAGTGACTTACATTACTTGCACCAACCAAGCGATACAAATATAGTGTTGTAGAAGTGGAGCAGACGAAGCACAAAAGACTTTCACTCCACAAGGTTTGAATCCAGGATCCAATGAAAAACATGGCAAAAAGCAAGTTTGAGGTTGATCTTCCCCTAATGGCTAAGTACCCTAAACCTGACCACATTTCACATCACATTACAGGCACGCCTGCTTTGCACCTCCAATCAAATTCTCTATAATGAAAATCCGACTCTAGCCTTGAAGGGAAGAACTAAACAAGAGACCTAGATTCCACTCAGCTTGCAGACATAGAAGCAAAGAAAACTAATTTGCTTATGTGAGAGTGGGAATTGGCATAATTGGAGAAAGATACTTGAATTAGAAATCGTTAATAGTCTAAGGATGAAACTAACGTGTCCATGACAACATGCCCACATCTAGGACAAGAAACATAGGAGATAAGAGTAACAATTACCTCAGCTTCAGCTTTGCCATCCTCTGCCTTGAGGCCATCTTCACCTGTATGGGCAATCTCCTTGGTGAAAAACTCGGGTCTTGATAATTGCAGTATGATCCGCTTTTAGACTTTCAAATAAATTAGCAAAAAACAAGAGCAGATGCCTGTTCTCCTCTGGTAGATCACAAGTCCAAAGGGTAAGATTATCCCTCAACAACTGCATGATCAAGATACTGTCCTTGTAAGATTCCTCACTGAGGGTATCCAACTCGACGATCGCCTCATCAAACGCTTGTTTTTGGGATGATATCTTCTTATCACAAATAATACCTCTGATGTTCCTCTCCATTTTAACCAACCATCCATCAATTCTTTTATCACTCTCAAAAATTGACCCTAGCTATTTAAAACTTTCTTTTTGGGATGCCAATTTTAATTTCTACGTCCCGATAAACATATGAAAAAATACACATGCATGTGCGCACACACACACTATATATATAGAGAGAGAGATTGGATCCTGCCTACTTTGATGTTGCTCACTCATATTTATTCATTGTTTTTATACTATCCAAAAGTAATAGGTAGACGTGACAGTAAAGAAGATGGAATTCAGTTTCATATATATATATATATATAGAGAGAGAGAGAGAGAGAGAGAGAGGTTCATAGTAAACCAGGACGATTGGTTCCAAACGGGCGGTTTGTGCTTCAAGATGGAACTGAACAGGCCCCGTATATATGAGTCCAGGTCCGGTTTCAGTTTGGGCTTGGTTATGGTTTCATTTTGAAATTTCATTAAATGGGTTGGATTTAAAAACCGGCAAAAAAATAAGTTAGATCCGCCAGCCAGCCGGGTTTCCAGTTTGGTTCCTGACATTACAACAAAACCAAGAATGTGCGACACCACCAGGGAATTTGAGAGAGTAAGTTTGAAGTTGGCTGACGCTAGTGCAGGCTCCGTCGGTGAAAGCCACGTCAAAGTTTCTATGGGTTCTAGGTTTTGTTGAGGCCGCCACCAAATTGCACAGTGCGTTGCAGATTGTAGATTTTACTGTAGTGTGGTTAGGTGGAACCAGACCTGAACCATGGGGTTCCTACAGTGACGGATTTACATTGAGCCGAGGTGGAACGTTTGCTCCACCTGAAATTTGGAAAATCAACTTAAAGTCTATAAGCCCATGGTGGGATCTATGGGCTATTGTACATAGTTCGTCCTACCTGAAACCCTTCAAGAGGCTATTCACCTCATCTCAAAAGAGTTTTTAGATCTGCCACTGGGATCCTGGTTCCAGTTCAGTTCTGGTTATGGAACTGTTCAGATCAGGAAAACCAGCTGGACTGAGTCGAAAACGGCTACCTTCTCTCTGTGTATGAGAGAGAGAGAGAGAGAGATGCACCTAAGTTTAAGTAAAAAGGTTGATTTTGTCCTAAAGGTATGCACTCATCTAGCTAAAGAGTATATAAATGTCTCGTTAGGTGGAACCAGACCGTACCCATGGGGTTCCTGCAGTGGCAGATCTATATTGAACCGAGGCAGAGCGTTTGCTGTACCTGAAATTTGGAAAATCACCCACCACGAAAGAGTTTTTAGATCCGTCACTGGATTCCTAGTTCCAGTTGAGTTCTGGTTACGGAACTGCTCAGGTCAGGAAAACTAGCTGGACTGGATCGAAAACGACCATCTTCTCTCTCTGTGTATATAATATATGATACACACACACACACAGAGAGAGAGAGAGAGAGAGAGAGAGAGAGAGAGAGAGAGATGAGCTCCTTGAGTTATATTAGCAAATGAACTGAATAATCTTCCAAATTTAAGGGGAAAAAAGTTGATTTTGTCCTAAAGTTATGCACCCATCTAGCTAAACAGTATATAAATGTCTTATTCGTAGAGTTGAACACTTCAGAAAAAGATGTTAAGTAAAATCAGCGACAATCAACACCTAAGCAACAAAGAATATAAAATTGCCCTAAGAATAGCCCATGGTTAAATCTGCAGCTATAATAATAGCCCACTAAAAACAGTTATTTTAGCTCATGGCAGGAACTTCAGCGTGGAACCTGCCAGTATAACCATGGCTTTATAATCCACTCTCTATGAAATAATAATGCACTATCCACTGCATCCTAAGAATTTTTCTAGATCCGCCATGGTTAAAGAAGCTGTATTCAAACACTAAAACAATATTTCTTCCATAAAGTAGCTCTAGTGCCATACCTTGAACGTCGACAAGAAGGAAAGCCAAGAGGCAGAAAGTGAGGAAGACGAGTCGGAGCGAAGGAGTCATGGTTGCTTGCTGTTACGAGTCAAGAAGGGTGGCCGAGGAGGACAGTGGTATTTAACTAGCCCAAACTAGATAAGAATGGTATGGTTTGATCTCCTTAAGGGATCAAAATAGGTCTTCTAATGGGATGTGATTTTGTTGCAGAAGTAAATTTGTGATAGGGTTGTCATGAGCAAATTAAGGTAAATATTGCCTTCTTTTGGGATACCAAAATCTTGAGGACACACACACACACACACACACACACACACACACACACACACACACACACACATATATATATATATATATATATATATATATATATATATATATATATATATGTATGTATGTATGTATGTATATATGTATAAAACATCCATTTAGCTAGGTTAGATGTTTCCCTTGAGATGTGTTGGTGGAAAAGATGAACGCGCGTGCACACACACATAACATTCATGTGCTGGGATTGTAAGAAGAAAATCTTACCACATAACATCTATTTAGATATGTTGGGTTTTTCGTCTTGGACGTGTTAAGAAAATCTCATATGAAAAGAAACGCTTGTGCACAATACACAGACATATACGTGTTTGTATATGAGTATTTATAGAGAGAGAGAGAGAGAACTTGAACCAGCACAATGGTCAGGCCTCCCTCCCCACTAAGCCCACACAAGGGAAAACTTGACTGCTGAATATTGAACAAGCAACAATGCCCGCTCACACGGCTGTACATAGTTTGCTGTACATTAAAAACTTGCGTCTGCCATTTGCTCGGCCTAAAATAATTTCTAGATCTGCCACAGATGATGATCGCATGGCTCTTACAACGACCACCTTGGATAAGTTGTCCCACCAACCACTACCAAGGCTCAAGATTGATGAAAGAAAAGTTTAAAGAACAAAATAAAAGGTGCATGATGAGATGGAATCTTTGATTTGGAGAATCAGCATTCCACAACATGGTTTGGAAATGTTAATCACTGATGGTCCACTAATGATGGAAAAAGATCCTTTACCAATAAACAAAGAAGGCTACATATAAAGAGAACAAGCAGCCAGATAGGTCATTTATAAAGAACCATTTGATTCCATACAAGAAACAAATAAATCCCTAGAGAGTAAGAACCTGACATGTAAAATATACTATAGTGTTAAAAGGAGATGGCAAGAACCAAAAGAACAAAGACAATTCAGACTGGTCTGCAATGAATGTCCTAGAGATTCAGTAACTTCCATTCATCTGTTTATGCCATCGCTGGCATATCCTTTACCCATGGATCCAGAGGCTTTCCAATGGAGTAAACTATGAATCCGATTTTCCGCAGCTTCTGGGCATCAACAATGTTCCGGCCATCAAACACGAAAGCTGGCTTCTGCATGTGTTCGTAAATCCTTTCATAGTCCAACTTCTTGAATTCATCCCACTCAGTTAAGATGCAGACTCCATGATCAATGGCTGGTGTTTCCCTAGTGTCACCCGTGTCCTTCTTGAAAGCAAAACCAAGAATGGCAATCTTCTTAGCTGAAACTGTGTTGAACATTGAGGAAACCACTCGGTTCACAAACCGAGTTTTCTGGTAGTCATTCACCTTGATCACCTGCTTCCAATAATTTGCTACCTCAGGAAGACCATTACACTCACATATATAGACCAAGTTCAATATGTCCTTCTGGAAGCAAGAGCCACCAAAACAACACTGGCATTCAAGACCTGAGAGACATCAGCACCAGTTGCCTCACAGAGTGCTGACATGGCATTCACAGAGGAGATCCTCTGTGCCAGAAAAGCATTGGCAGCAAGCTTTGAGAGTTCAGCAGACCACAAATTGGTGCAAAGGATTCTTTCCACAGGGACCCAATGGGCATAAACATCTCTCAAAGCCTGAATAGCCTTTTTGACCTTCTGGGGTCTCCCTGCCTCCGATAAGGACTCCTGATCAGGATTAAACAGGTCTTGAATTGCTGTACCCTCAGCAAGAAATTCAGGGTTAGACAGAATATTGAAATGATGCCTTTCCTCTATTATGTGTCAGAATCCTCTCAATTGCCTCTGCTGTTTTAACAGGGACAGTTGATTTCTCGACCACGATTTTGTCCGATTTCAAACATCAGCAATCATCCTAGCAGCACTCTCCCAATAAGTTAGATCAGCTGCCTTGCCAGCTCCAAGCCCCTGAGTTTTAGTAGGGGTGTTCACCGAGACAAAGACTATATCAGCCTCAGCAACATGTTTCTCCACATCAGTGCTGAAGAAAAGGTTCTTTCCCCTGCACTGCTTCACCACATCATCGAGGCCGGGCTCATAGATCGGGAGATTAGCATATGACACCGGCCTTACAGAACAGACACCACGCACTTGGATCCGATCTCAGAGAGAGAAAGAGAGAGAGTGGAGGGGGGCTTTACAAGTTCGCAATAAATATTTATCAGAAATAGGAGAATTAAAACCACAAAAAAACTGTATGCATGTACAGAACAAACAAATAGAAACAGAAGAATAAACGAAGAATTCAGACGAAAGTATATATTAGGCATGATCGCAACAAAAATAGATCTGATAATTAAATCTCATTGAGTAGCAGATCTAATCCTTTAGATATTAGAAACAACCGTAAATTTATGTTCTATTGGATGAGAATTGGTAGCAACCAACACACTTGCATACAATGAGGACGTCAAAAATCAAGAATTATGAAGGAACCCCATAGATCTGCGATAGATCACAAACAGGAATATTCTCATTGCAACATTTCATAAGCAAATTGGTGGGAAAATCCCATACCGAATGCAATTTTTTGCATGCGATGGAATTTAAAAAGAAAACGCAGAAAACAACATGAATAACAGAATTCAACTATAACCATCAAGACAGTTCAATTCGAAAAACCATTCTCGCATCAAATCCGTGACGAAACATCAAAAGAGCGTCAGATCCAGTTACGTTCAAAGCAGAAACCACCGAATTCATCGAATACTAAATCTTGTAATATCATAATCTAGAGGAATGCCTTAGATCAAGCAAAACAAGCATAGAACAACAATCTCCGGATGATAAAATCCATATATCGTTCATGTAAAAACGGAAAACTGTCACCCAATCTTCCAAAATACACAAAAGTTTCAGGAATTCAAGACGGAACCCACAGAAACAACGCCAGGCTACCCTCTTTCAGGCGTGAAATGCTCGAAATAGGAAAAAAGCGAAAACCCAAATCGTAAACTGACAGCAAAATGAGAAATGCTGAAACCTAAAACAAATCAGACAAAGAAAACCAATCAGGTCACATTCATCTGACCATCATTCTTCATACATCTCCAATGTAGCAACTGGGTATTAACAAAATACAAAAAAATCACCTAGCAAAGAAGGAGAAAAAGATCCTACCTATAGCAAACAAGGGCTGAGGAAAACTAGATCGTCTGCACCCGGGGCGAGACATTGAGAGATTACCCCTTATATATAAGGTACCAATCTGAGATCTACCTACCTTTAAATTTATATTTTCCTGAATTTGTAGATTTAACGAGTTGCTGAAATGAACCCGTACCATACGGTGCAAACGTAATAAAAAGCAAAGGAGCCGCTTTTAGAAAACCAACTCGAAGGAGGGAAGAGAAACAATGTCCTCAGTATAAAAAAATCCTTTTCAATCATATTCCGAATTGAGCCCTTTCTTCATCCTTCCTTTTGAACTTTTAGACCGACCCAAACACGACAGGGGAAACCGTGTTGGAGTCGGAGTTAGGCACCCAGGTTGGGCTTAGGGATGGCAATATTGACCTGGACATTGAGACCCCGACCTGGCCCAAGCAGGGCGGGAATAGCCGACCCAATCAGATTGGGTTGGGTTTGGATATGAAGGTAAGATGCTCCATTCATACTTGGCCTAATAGAGAACCATAAAGAACCACAACAATTGTTCGATTTTTTTTATATGAATGGTTGAGATGATAAAATAAAAAGCATTTAAGGTGAATGGTTATTGAATGTAAAATATAAAAATAGAATGGTATTTTATTCAAATGTCACCATTGATCATGCCAATTGTGGAGATGTTGGATTTTTTGTGATCTCTATTTTAGTGGGTTGAACAAATCTGAACTCTTTCTCTTTATATAATACATACATATATACGTATAAATGTATGTTGTGTGTATATATAAAACATACATACACGTGCACACACACATACATACATACATATATATATATATATATATATATGACCTATTTTTGCACCCGTAGCTACTGGGTACAAGAGAACCCGAACTCACACTCGCCACTTTAAGGTTTGCACGGGGTTGGGTATTGTTATAGCGGTCTCTGACCCGCCACGGTGCCACCCTAGTTGGGCTTGGGATATTCCAAACTAACTCAAAGAAAAATCAGCTTGGGTCTGGCTGGACCCAGACCCCACCAAAACCCAACCCATGGGATTGGTAGAGTCAACCTGTCCGGATCTTGAAAATGGACACAAATAATGAATCGGGTTGCATTAAGGTCAAGCGGATTTTGACCTGGAGTAAAGTAATCCGAACCCCTCTCGTTGAACCAGTTCGCAGCCCCTACTTTTATGTGGTTATTTCTTTCACAAACAGGTAAGGCTGGCTATTTATTGTTTAGACACAAACACAGATATTTCAGGTACATTCACGTCGTGTCATATGGTGTTCATGTCAAAAGCGGGTTGAACCAAGCACGTCTCGATCTTTTTTATGTAACTTCAGCGGAGTCGGTAGGGTTTCAACTATAACCCAGGAGCTTGTGGGTCTCCGGAATCATGGATCTCGTTGCTGAAAGGGAAGTTCTGTAATTGATATTGGTAGTTGGCAGTGAGCAGAAAGAAAGCAAGAAGAACTTTAATTTATTACTTAGATCGTTAAGCACGTCAATAAAAGTGGAGATTAGGGGGCCATGACTTGAAAACAAAGTAAATTAGATTTGGAAGTTTCAACTTCCCATGGTTTCATGTTGACTCATTCATTAAATTAAAATAAAATTGCGACTACCAATGGTTCGTTGGTTCATATGGTTCAACACTTGCTCTGTATTTGATATATGGGTTCAAGGAAATTTGACTTTGATTTTTGGTGTTTGCAGTTTTAAGTTTCATTGTGAATCAAACACCGGGTTGTACGGATATGTGGTTTCATAAGTCCAATTTAAATAAAAAACTCTGACATCGGAGCAGAGGTAGGCGACAAGAATTGGACTCAAGATTTTGTACAAAAATCCAAATATATTCTTCTCACTCCTGTCGTGATATCTTCATTTATAAGTGAACTTAGATTTACTCAAATTCAGCCTATTCTATTATATTATGATAGTAGTGCAACAATTTAGATGGCTTCTAATTTTGTATATTATGAAATAACCAAACATATAGAAATTGACTGTCACTTCATTCGAGAGAAGATATCTTGACAAGAATTCAAGTTGGAATATGTTCAATCAGCAAAACAGATGGTTGATTTCTTGACTAAAGCTACTACCAGCAGACAACTTAAGGAAATATTATCGAAGTTGGGCATTCTCAATATCTTTCACCTAACTTGAGGGGGAGTGTTATAGGTTTATTGTTAAGTATCGTGTATTATTTAGTGTCATTGTGAGTCTTAGTGTAGGCTATGGTTGTTTAGTAGTACTTAATGTTAACTAAGGGTAATTTAGTCATTCAAGTTAGATAGCCTATCTATAAGTAGATTAGGGTTAAAGGTGGAAGAGTGCTGGACGGCTGCAAGTGTAGGCGTGTTCCTGCGTTTTGGGGCAGATTGGAGGAATGCCTCCAATCTACCGATATCTGTAAGTTTTATTATTCTTGTTAATGAAATTATTTTCAATAAGGGGCCCTAGGAGCCCTGGCCCTGACAACCCGACTAGCTAAGGCCTGTCAAGGTTGGGCCCGAGTGGCCCATGTTCTAACTGTAATGAAAACGACGCTTCAATATAGTTGCAGAAAATCGATGAATGAACATCACCACAATGTAATTATCACGAAACCTTAGAAAAGGCTATAGCCGAGAGCAACGAGTGCACATCAAAAGGATAATGAACACAAAGCAAACTTGAATAAATAATCCGTCTCAGGTAAAAAACCCAAGTATCAGTATCATTCAATTATCAAACATGAAACTATGGTTACAAGCGGAGGTAGATTTGGAACTAGAGCTATCCTAACACCACAAATCAAACACACCATAAACAAAATCTCGAAGTTGAGCTTTGTGAATGGACAAAACCAGCAGCAGGAGAGCTTTACCCCAATAGTTGGCTGACTTGAGTCCAACCAAATTAGTCGGGTCCAGTGGTGTACTAAGAAAAGAGAAGGCAATATAGTGACTTATATCGTGTACTAAAAAATTTAAAGCTCCATTGAGTCTAAAGCTTCATGTAATACAGCCTAATACAAAATTTAAAAATATCGAGGGTTTATTTCAAAAGATTTTCCGAAACTAAACCCTCGATAGGGGGAGTCTAGGGCTCGATGGGCTCCATTGATCCACTAGATCGAGTCATGGCACGGTGCCTGCGGACCAACCACGGTCCCATCATCCCGACTACCACAAAGTCGACCATGAAAGTTCAATTTGTTGCTTTTGTTTTCAGAGTCCTTGTAGAGTTGCCTAAGGTAGATGGAATCATTTCTTGGAACAATCGGGTGACGGAAGCCAAATGCACGTTGTAGGTATCGAACTCCTGGCCTTCGGCTTGTGGGTTGACGCTGTAGCCAGGTGAGGTATTCCTTGTTGTGCAAGGTTCATCGATTTTCGTATTCGAATTCTTTTTTGTTCTTAAATGTAGGCAAGAGAAGACTTGGTTTTTGGCTTTGGGTGGTTTGGCGAGCTTTGGTGGCAGACCTGTACCATAAGCACGTCCTTAGTGTTGAGTCCCTGCCTGGGTTAGGAGTCCTGAAGACGCTCAACTTGCCTCTCTCTCTCTCTCTCTCTCTCTCTCTCTCTCTCTCTCTCTCTTTATATATATATATATATATATATATATATATATATATATATATATATATATATATATATATTAAATACACACTTATTTGTGTTTAAACATTGTTAAAGATATCAACTGTTTGACCATGAGGATGAAGAGTTGAGTTTTGAATTAAGAGAAAAAGTTCGTCAAACTTTTCGTTGTTCATATTTTTTTTCCTTAAGGATTTTAACAGTTGATCTCAATGATCGAACGGTTGATATATATATATAATCATCAAGACAATGCGAATGAGCTTGTGATGAACCAAACAACAAGCAACTCGGTTCATTTACCAGCCCTAAAGTCGGACATTAAGTTAAAGTTATAAAAAACTTATTTAAATTTACAGTTATCATCGACGTATAGTTTATAAGTTTCATGTGAAAGCCTACTTAGGAGTTGACTATGATAAACTAAGGAAATAATTCTGTCAATACTTATTAAGATCTCATGAACGTTAAAAACAATATTTTTCTTCTTTTAAAGAAAAGACGAGGTGACAGCCACCCAAAGGCATTATTAATGGAACTGTATGCTTTAGGTAAGGTGGATGGGTCGGTGACGAGCCTTGATAAGCAACTTCAGTTAGTATTTGACCTTCTAAATAAACGCGAGTCGTGGTACGAGGAAATTATTAAAGTGGGCCTCAGCCAAGAAAAATGGGGGTTAGGCCCGGCAGTTGCAGCCCATTTTTGAAGCCTGGCCCATCTGGCCCTGGGGTCGAAGGTGGGCTGGATTGATTAACCTGCAGGTCCAAAAAGAAATTGTATACACACACACGCACACAAAAGCGCATATGTGTGCATCAGTGTCTAGACAGATTGGATACAAGTATTATATAATACATAAATAGATATATGTCATTTTGTATATAGCACTTACATATACCAGCGGTTTGGAACTGCCTTATTCAGTTTAGAGCCAGTTTCAGTTTCATGTCTACATACTAATGCATGTGCATATATATATATATATTTATATACTCAAATTTACTCAAACATTTTACCGTTTGATTAACATGATAAACGATGGAGATTTGAATGGTTTATCTAGATGATTAAATTTATGAAACAATAAAGTATTTGAGTACACTTAAGGTTTGAGGATTTACCATTATCTCTCTCTATATATATTCACATTATTTAACTATAATATACAATAATATGGGCCTGGCCAGCTAAATTCCGGTCCATGATAAATGTGGGCCGATCGGGCGCCTCCCACATTTCTCGTGGCCCACCAAGCTGGGGCCAGACATAGCCGGACCACTATTCATTTATCTTTCAAAAAAGATATTTTGATCCAGGCAAAATTGATGCTAAAGTTTTATTAAAGGCTAGAGCGTCCACATCACGGGAAAACATGCCCTTTCACTGTGGAAATATCACACATCGTGCAAAGCAGTGAGAGGCATTGGTTTTGGTGGGATTCCACTTGATATCATCAATATCTCAACTAGTCAACAAGAAAACCACACAATGGTGCATCATGGCAAATTCCGCCACCTTCACTTGCTTGCCGCCTCCTTCTGCTACCTTACTCTCCCATTCTTTCTCACACGTGATGGTATATATATATATATATATATATATATATATATATATATATATATATATATATATATATATATATATATATATATATATACACTAGCACACTTAGGTGCTAACAAATTCGAACAAATCTCAAGTACTTTCACATCCTAGCTGCCGGTCAACCTCTCTCGAACATTCACCAATCATAGTTGTCACAAACTTCTATCTTTTTTCTTGTAACTGGAGGATCAAGCCAGGTATGACATGCAACAGAGAGCACTATCGACATCCCGAGTTAAAATTTGAAATTTAAAAAATAAAAATACTCATATGGATAAAGTGTACTTGTAAAAAGTAGAATATTTTTATTTTTATTTTTTAGATTTAAATTTTAATAATTCATCATTAAAAATAGACAATTGAGATTTGTTTGAATTTTTTAGCACTTAAGTGCATATACCAGCTCATCTCTTTTCATATTTACACACATAAAGAGAGAGATAGAGATTCCATCCCAAGTTCAACGGTGACACGGAGTCCCTTTAGCTGATGCCACTTGCGACAAAAGGCTTGGCTTCGTTTTTTATGGAGTTATTGGTTGGTCGGATTTGTTAAATCCGTCATCGATTTGAATCCTCCCAATTCCATCCTTGTGGTCTAGTCGCTAGAAATTCTCATAATGTGGCCGCTTTTACCTTTTGCTGTAAAAAGGTGGACGGATTTTCAGTGAGCATTTTATGAAAACCGTGTTGCTATAATGACGAACTGTTCATACTTTATAGTGTCATGCTTATGGCACCATTATTACTATAAAGAGCAAATGCGTTGGTAATTGATAAATTATATATATATAGATATATATATATAGATAGATAGATAGATAGAAAGAGAGAGAATAGTTCATGCACATACTCATCAATGCTCCAATCTTTTTAAAGATTTATTTGACTTTTAAGATCAATAGTTAATATCTTTAAAACAAAAAAAACAAATAGTACAAACTAATTTCTCTCTCTCTCTCTCTCACTTATATATATGTGTGTGTATATATATATAGAGAGAGAGAGAGAGAGAAACTTACAGTGGTAATTGTGGGCTCTAATGCAATATTTACAGTATAGCACACTTACAAATATTGCATATCATGTGCATTTTCGTAAGTTTCTAAAGAAAAACCCCATAGATGTGCATGAAATTCCTAAAATCTTGAAAAAAGAAGCTTGATTATATGTGTTTTTTTTTATGTATACGACGGATTTTATGATGGAGAGATATTGAGATATTTGTTCATTTCTGGCAACATTCGATGTCTGTATCTGGGAAACGATGATAAAAGTGGTAATTGTGGGACTCCAATTCTTTTCTCGCAAGGGGTTGGCGCATCTACGTGATTCGTGAGGTGTTTGCCGTTGGAGTGCATCGAATATATCGTCTCATCTCTCTCCCCCATATATATATAAAGAGAGAGAGAGAGAGAGAAATACTGGTAAATGATACATAAAAATGTTTAAATATTTTTATCGTTTGAATTTTGAGATTAACAATAAAGTTTTGATTAAAAGTATCCTTGTATACATTAAACACAAAGTAAATCAAATTTTCATTATTAATTTAAAAAATATGGAGATATTTTAGTATTTTTATGTAACTAAGGACAATATGTATTTACAAATATAAAAAATTTGGATCATATTCACACAATACTTTTGAGTGGTATGAATGTAATTTCAAAAATCTTAAAAGACTTTAGATAAATATATAAAATATTTTATTATATTCATGCCACTCAAGGTGATGAATAAGTAACTGTCATTATAAACAAGATTCAATATCTCTCTCCACACGCACCTATATATATATATATATATATATATATATATATATATATATATATATATATATATATATATATATATATATATATATATATGCTTTTTGACTTGAATGGTTAACCACATAAAAGACGGCCATAGCACAACGAGTACTAGCTCACCTGGCTACGTGCAAGTTAAAGATGAGTTACGTGCATCTGGCTTTGGCTCACTGTACAAAAATTTTAAAAAGGCTGGCATAGAGATTAAAGACCGAAATTAATGGAATTTCAGAGAAAAGCTGATCTCTCGAGATAGCTTGAAAGAGAGCAGTCTACACCGACATCACCGACACCATCTCGGGGTTGAGATCTTGTTTGGGTGGATTAAATAAAATAAAGAGGACTGTTGAAACCGATGTTTCACCTATTAGATGACCTGATACGACACGGAAACAGCTACCAGGTTCATGGACGACATGAGGACTGAAACTTATACTAAAACTCTAATTCCCCTTCAAACACGGATCTCCGCATACATTAAAAAGTGAGGTTATACGACCTAGTTTTTTTATTCAATTATGAGGTTTAAGAGTCTACTCCTAAGAGTGGATTATTGGAATTGTAGTTCCAATTCCATAGGCCCGGCCTCGTAATCAAATGCGCCTTAATGGATAACAATGTTATGCACAATATTGGAACATGCAAATAGGACTTGGAAGTAATGGGTGGCAGTGTTAGACCCAACTTGACAACCTGACCCAAAGCTCACCAATGGTCGGGGATTAGGCATCCTAATCGGGTCCATGTTGTTCCAAATTGACCCGACAAAAGACAGTTAGATTCAGATGGACCCAAACCAGACCAAATATTGACCTGAAAATGTATATACATAATGTACACACACACAAGGACACACACTACCCCTGTGTATAATACATATGTGGTATTGGGTCATAGCAGGGTCCAGCCAGACCTAACCTGGGCCATGCCTTGGTTGTGAAAATATACCTGAATGAATGATTGGCTCTGGTGTAGGTCGACCTGATTTTGACTCAAGACCTGAAATCTTCTTACCCAAACCCACCTGTGGACCCAGATTTCCCATCCCTACTATGGTTCGCATAATCATGTGGGACGTTGTGTTTGTGATATACCATTTCATGTTCGTGTCAGAAGGTGGTCAACTCGAACATAAACTCCTGCTTTCTTGTGCCACCAGCCACATTCGTGTCAATGTTTGGTTTTGTACCTAAAACTATCAGCAATTTTATGTGCAGTGTCTTTCTCGGAACGTCATTTCATGTTCATATCAAAATAGGCTCAACGTGAACACCTTAAGATGTTTTTCGTGTCACTTTGGGTGGACACAAACAACTTTTCTGATTATGCTCGTGTAGAGTTCTCGTGTCGTGTTTGCAATTGCTGCCCTCTTCAACCATCCTGTGTCATGTCATGATGGGGTACTCAACCATATATCGCTTGTCAGTTGTCACCATTTGGCTCCCATGTCTATTGGACAAGTCCCCACATATAATGAGACATTCGTGTTAATATTGGGTCCCCCTTGGTTGTTTCGTGTTTGAATTTGATCTGGGGACTTTCGAGAGTCTCAATCAAATCCCAATGTGAATCAAATTTAGAAAAGAGGAGGGATATGAAAAAGAATCATGGGAGACTTCTTTCTTTTCAGCATAAGGTAACCATCCCCTTCATGTCAGACATGACACGAAACCTTGACATGTTCTTGTGGAGTTGTTCCTGACACAAACATAAAACACAAAATTTCAGGTGAACTTGTTTCTGACACAATGACACGACAAGCAGACAACCTAAACATTTGTTCCACATGAACTGTGTCACTCTTAATAATACTAAACATTTTCAACCTCACTACTGTAGCAATACCTCTTCCCCTGTAACGCTGGGATCACTGAAAGCGAGGGGCTGTGATTTTAGATGTGATACGAAAACTGACATGAACAGATGTTCGTGTCTGCACAAAGTGACCTGAATAAGTTTTTCCAGGTTTGGACACAAAAGGCCAGGTTGTGCCTTGGATTGATCTGTTTCTGACACGAACATGAAATGACATGATACCAATGTGACCTGAAACATAAAATTCTTGACATCTTTTATACATTGAAACCCAACATAAACTGAAAGCTCACGCTCATGTTCACTAACATGAAAGATTCTAGTCACGTTTATGTCAATGACACAAAACATGCAATAACACCACAACAACACAACCTGAAACATGAAATAGCTGGCAATTTTCAAACGAGATAAGAGAACCTGAAATGGAAACAGCTCGAGAAGTACGTGTTGAAGTCCACCTAAAGTGACACAAAAGTATGACACGACATGAACAAGACTGGAAACACAAAATCAACTCCTCTGTGAAAAGTCAGTCCTTCTATGGTTCAGAGTCTATGAAGGACGAAGAATCCGAATTGCTGGCTATTCAAATTCGACGACTATGGGAAGGAGGGAACCTCTAAAGTCTAAACAAAAAATGGGTCCAGTCAAAACCTTCGAAAATATGGTGCTAAGTGAGCAACTATCTTAAGGTCAAGCCCCCTTCGGTACATCCTTTTTTTTTTTTGCATGAAGCCTCTTCTCCTATACTTGGGTTTCTTTTGAAAAGTTATCGAAAATTCTTAGGCATTGAACAATCCGGCAACACTTCGGCGAAACTCCAGCAAGGTTCTCGAGCTCCAAGAGGCTCAGGCAAAGCTTTGACAAGGCTCTCATGAAGTTTCACCAAGTTTTGATGGAACTCCCAAGTGGTTCTGGCATAGTTTGATGAGGGTTCGATCAATCTTTAACATCAGATCGAACGATAATTAAAGACCAAAGAGAGCCCGAACCAAGAGCCGTCCCACATTAAATGGATCGGCTAAGAGGATCATAAGAGACAGACCGTTAGATCATCTGGCAGGGCTCTCCAACTCCCATATCGCAGTCTTCGGCCTCTTGTCAGGCAACCAGACCATCTGGCAGGGTTCGATTCCTGGGCATGCATGCATATGTATTTGTTAGGCTTCGGCCTCTTGTTGTAACTCGGAAAATGATGATGAAATCTTTACCTCCTTGTATATGCAGACTCTTTATGCAAGAATTAAGATGTACCCGCAATACTGCCTTAACCACACCATTGCTATGGGGAAAGGTTTTATATACATCAGGTGTTCCAAAGTCACACATTGGCCCCTTCCTACAGTCACAGCGTCAATCTCAAATACTTTCGACGGTATTCCTCTGTCAAGCTTGATTTTTTCTTTTTTGGTAAAACAGCCCAAGCTAGAGCCTTTCCAGAGTGTCAAATTCATGGCCTCCAACTTGTAAATCGCCCCCCCTAGCCATGTGAGCTGTTGCTTGTGCACTATTACGCTTGGATTTTTTTTTTGGGTACACGGGAGGCCAAATCCGGGTATCCGGCCAATATCACATGAGTTGAGAGTCCTGCCATGAGAGCGAACACTCCCTCTGAGTACATTAAGCTGTATTTTTGAAACCCATGAATCATGACTGGCAATTATTAAGGTGGTAAGCAGAGCAGCATAACACCATTCATGGATCATTCATGGCATTTAAGAAATGTAACATAGCGTAAGATTGCAAGTCGTGTATCATAATGTACCGTATAATATCATAAAAAACATATAATACAAATGTGATATGACTCCTCGGCCATTGCCGGTTCCAAGCGCTAGGGACCCGGATGTGACAGGAGGGTTTCGTTAGGTGGCAACAGTCAGCGTAGAACCTACTCGGACCTTTCTACATGGATTCTACATGAATTTGGTACAAAATGTTGTAGAACGATGCTTTCTTTACCAACAGGAGGCCAACACCACACAGCGCCCTATGGGAATTGAACTTTTCCACCAGCAACAAACAACACTAGAACACCCTGCCGTCCCTGCCGTTGAGCTAACGCTATGGGTGACAAATTTTTAGAAGGAAGATTTTTTATGAGGCGCCAAAACATATCGTAAAGACCACCATATCACCCTACGTTCATTTTCTTTTTTTACAAGAGGAAGCCAAAGCCTAACACACCTACACATGCACCCTCTGAGAGTCGAATTCCCCACCAGCACCAACACCAACACCAGAGCACCCTGCCATTGAGCTAACGCTCTGGGTGCCAAATTTTAGAAGAAAGATTTGTTATGAGATGCTGAAACATACCGTAAACACCATCATATCACCCTACGTCTGAATTTATTCATCCGATGAAGATTGATACACCCACACACTTGCATCCTTTGACAGTGGAACTCCTCACCAGCAGCAGACACTAGAACACCCTACCATTGAGCTACAACTCTGGGTGCCAAATTTTTAGAATATTTTTTATGAGATGCCGAAACATACCGTAAACACCATAATATCATCCTACGTCTGAATCCATATTCATCCGATGAAGATTGATACTTAACAACCCCAGTCGGTAATCCTTATCGATGTATGCAAATACTCAATGAAACGGGCTTTCAGTTTAAAATCAAACCTTAGGAACTGATGACAAATGCACATGCACACCCACGCACAACAAAAACAAGGCTCCACCTGAAACTAAAGTATGTAGTCGGGTCAGCTAAGGACCAGGTCTTGATTGCAAGGTCATGCCCCAAAGGCGTCCCTGGTCGACAATCACAATGGTTAAGGCCAGCAAGTGTGTGATTACGGGTAAAAGGGAAGATGATGACGATGATGATGGCAATAGCAAGATCGATTAGAAAGCACAACTATAATGATTTTGATTGCATTTCTCCATCTATGTTATCTGTGATACAAGATAAGACTATATTGAGCTCCTTTTTAGAGAGAGAGAGAGAGAGAGAGAACGGCTAAGAAAGCCGAAGAGCCATTTCCTGAAGCAAAGCTTTCTTTTGTGGGGCTGTGATGACACGGTTACTCTGAGCATTTTCTAGCACGTCTGCAACGATGGCCGCTGCATGGCCAAGAGGTTCCTCTGCGGTTCTCTTTAGCATAAATGCCTTCACAATCAGGAAAGAACAAGTAGTACTGTCAGTCCACAAACAATACATGTTCGGAAGGGTTTTCGCCAATCCCATCTTGCCTTTCGAAGAACAACAACATACGCATGCAGCTGAAGGTAATAAACAGACATTGTGTCTGTGTGTGTGTGTGAGAGAGAGAGAGAGAGCACGACCTGGCCATGATGCGTTATAGATAAAGTGCATGGGTTTTGAACCCAAGGTTCACCATCTATCTGTACCGGAAAGGGTGAAAAAAGCTGGATGTTGATAGACTGGCCTTGTGCTATGCGTCGAGCTCGTGAAAGGCCTACCTGTATCACGTATAAAACCTAGTGAAAATAAGAAAACATGGCTGTGATGCTCTTTTGCCAGCATGAATAAAAAAAGCTGGTGAGTATTGGGTCAGACTTTATATATGTGTTTGTGTGTGTGTGACACCTAGAAGGAGGACACCTGCTCAGGTCAGGTCCGTGTAAATGCACTTACGCTAAATTGCACAACCAAGTCCTCATCAGAAATGAAACTGTCTATATAGTTAGTGCCAATATAATGAACCATGCAGTGTTCACCTACGAAGAAGACTTCGCCGAATTGTCTGAATTCGATATCAAGAGCAAAACAGAGTCGAGATGTACTACGAAAAACTAACGAGAAATACAAGCAACACCGGCACATTGATTCACCACAGGATTGTATTTAACCAGGAACCGAGAATTACAGTGTCCTATATTTGGCTACTTGAGGAAGTAACACACCAATTAATAGTTGTTAAGGATGCTAAAGATGAGCTCTCTCAGCCGATAATGCAAGATGACGCTCATGATTAGAAGCTGAAATATTTTTCCATAAGCAAGATAAGTTTCATTAGCAAGAATAGAGAAGGTGTACAAAGTACATCGAAAAGGACTAGTAGAGGACCGTAAATTCTACTAGAACTTTTTAGAAAGGTTCACCTGAAGCTTCCCTAGATGCCATGTTCCAGATATGCTCACTACCTCCAATATCTTGTCATGCATAGATTGAGGATCAAAGTTGTCATAATTCTCATCTTCATTTTGCCACAAGTCAACTCCACCCATGTAACTTCCTATGTTGGCAACAAGAACACCTTCTGAGTCCTGCCAATATGAAACAAGAAAAAGATCATTTCGAACTTTCAGGAAAATAACACTATAATTCATGAACTTGAAGAGGTTGGAATGATAATTTTCAGGAAAGGGCTACCGATCAACAGCACTTCGTTTGACACTATAAAAAAACATGGATTCAGGAAGAGACCTTGTTTGTTTTCCCCAAGATATGGACAACTCAAGGACTCAGGTAGTAGGTTCTCAATCTTAATGATTGACATGAGCAAAGAAATGAATATAATTTCAACTTCTATAGATACCCTGGCATAGTGTCATACCTCAGGAACCTCTATTTCAACCCCATCAACAACCACCCGAATTTGCCATGGCAGGTCTGCAAGTGTCCTGTCAATGATGGCTTTTGCACCTTCTCTTGCGTAGAGCACCTTATTCATAAACTGGAAGAAACATTCAACCATGAATTAGGAAAAAGCTAGATAGAAATAGATAGCAATATAGCAAAGAATGGGTATGAAACTGCAATCTCTGCTGGGGTGTGAAACTAACAATGAACGGGTAAGAAATCATATATTCTTGGAAACGCATCTTATATCAAAAAAGAGGACAAGAACTGGTATATCTCCCGTTGAAAGCTGAAAAGAAGCAACATTAAACTATATGCCTTACAGCAGCACGAGATCAAGGTTCGCTCTTAAATTGATGTCCAAACACCTCATTGATTATATTCACTGCTCATGATATGTGCATAATTTACTACTCCAATTTGGACAGAAAGCTTCCACACTACGGTGAGCTCAGTGAGATTTCCTTTTGGAAATACGAAGTAAGCCATGATACATTATATGCAATCATCCTGAAAGACCAATTATTGCTACCTAGTAGGTATTCTTGATGTTGTTTTTGTATCCTAAGGATAAACAGGTAGACACACCTTCACATAGATACGCACATGCAAAGATGTCTGTGCTCACATGCTCAACATTCCCCCTACACAAACAAATACATGCACACAAGTATATATACTACACAATAGGTGTTCCACGTGTGCACAGTTGGTACAACCATAATCCCTGCTAGGCACACACAAACACACGTATATTAGAAATGATAGGGTGATGCGGTAGAACCTACTCCTGTATCTAAAGCGTTGAATAAGATCCGATAAAATGGTGGTTCAGATGAAGCAAATGTTGCCATAGCAGTTAGCAGTTTAGCACCAATCAGTACATGCGTGAAAGGAGAAACTTACAAATAAGAAGCTTTCATACATGTACCATTTAATAGCTTCATCTTGACTGTTCGATGGGACCTTATGCAATGGACACACACAATATGAATATAATATATATATGTACCAATGAATGTACTTAATGTTAACTTCCAAAGAACGTACTCCTACCCTCTGGATGAGATCCCATCCAATGATGAGGATGAAGTTATTAAAGATTAGCTTCTATAATCATAGGTATCCATTTAAGAGAGCATGCACATGCACATATGAGAGGGAGAGGGAGAGGGAGATCACGGTTCTCACCTGGTTGTAAAACTTCTCTGGATTTTCCTCCCGCAGGTTATGAATTTCAAGGGCAACCTTTGCATCACATCCTACCCCTAATAAAAAAGATAACTGTTGTCACCACCAAAAAACTTCTTATGTTTGCAGGTAACCTATGGACTACTCACCAAGATAATTGTTCATAAATTTAGTTGTTTGTCTTGTATCATGTTTTGGCTTTTGGGGCCCGATGGTTACCTTCCAGCGATCAAGCAAGGTAACTGCTGCGTGCTCTATGTGGTGCAACAGTGTGGACAAGCCACCCTGTCTCTCTATTACACCAAGACCACTGCCCCATGACAAGACTCTGGCTAGATCATTGCCAGTTCCTGCAGGAAGGATTGCAACTGGAGGCGGAGACTCATAATTCTGCTTGTCGATTGCATCAAGGACCCAACCGACTGTACCGTCTCCACCACAAACTAAAACTCTGAAGTGTGATACTCCTCTAAATAAGAGGAGACCAGCTTCTGGCCCTTGTGAAGAACTCAACTCAATGACCTGAGGATAAGCGGTGAAGTTAATCACAAGTGCACCTAAGAAATTCCAACGGAAGACATGCAATCAATTCATTAGAAAAAAAAAAATCATAAATGCAAAACCGTTTTTTAAATTACTTAAGCTCATCAAAAGATACTAAAGCATGAAAGCAGATAAAAATAATAAAAAACTACATGATTTATGCATCAAAACCTAATTACAGATGCAAAACCAATACCTGTTTTTGAAATAACTTAAGCTCATCAAAAGATACCAAAGCGTGAAAGCAGATAAAAATAATAAAACACTACATGATTTATGCATCAAAACTTAATAGCAGATGCAAAACCAATACCTGTTTTTGAAATAACTTAAGCTCATCAAAAGATGCTAAAGCGTGAAAGCAGATAAAAATAATAAAGAACTACATGATTTATGCATCAAAACTTAATTACAGATGCAAAACCAATACCTGTTTTTGAAATAACTTAAGCTCATCAAAAGATACTAAAGCGTGAAAGCAGATAAAAATTAAAAATTAATAAAACACCACATGATTTATGCATCAAAACTTAACATCAACAGACAAAGAGCACCACCTAAAAAATTGAGCTGTAACATGAATCAATGGTTGCATAATTTTACAGCATTTGTGTTTACCATTTGCTCAGTATTTTAAGTGCTTTTTGCTTTCCGTTTAGTCTAGGAGCACATGCTTCCCTACCATGTTCATGGTGGTTCTATGGAAGTGCACATGCTGAATAAACAGAGCTGCTTTTAAAGCGCTAGCTTGCACCACATATAGAAAAACCAAAAGGAAAATCCCACCCCAAAACTGTACATGTACCAAAAGCAAATGCAGGAGGTTTGCGCTGAACAATCATAAAACAGCTAGGTTAGATGAATACATGATGCAGTAGATCTTGTTGACTGGAAGACTTGCAATGGTTGAACTAATCCGATGAAAGATTGGGAACTAGTAAATGATCCTCAATATATTTCCATGAATAGTATTTATACCTAGTTCTAACTCCATCCATGTAAGGATCACCATTGCATGGCCAGTCCCAAGCCCGAATAAAAGAGGAGAGTTATGTTAAGCTTCTGACAACTAGCATAAAACTTTGTCAAATTTTTATACCATGGATTATATAAATTATGAGCATTGGGTTGGGGCGTTCCCTCTTAGCGACGCACTGCAAAACCTGAATGCAGTGACAAGTACGCAAGAGTCTCTATATTTTCGCCCGAATGTTGTGAATCAATTGTAGAGAGGGTTCTCACATCATGGAAGGTGAAGGTAAAGAAGTTAGTCCCGCTACGTAGAGAGGGTTCTCACATCATGGACGGGT
This sequence comes from Brasenia schreberi, assembly GCA_036023115.1. NCBI lineage: Eukaryota > Viridiplantae > Streptophyta > Magnoliopsida > Nymphaeales > Cabombaceae > Brasenia > Brasenia schreberi. Next base: position 9,276,085 of record JAYKKT010000061.1, on the reverse strand, counting down.
GAAGAAGGTAAACAAGTTAGTCTCGCTACATTGTCGCCCGAATGTAGTGAACAAATTGGAGAGAAAGTATCTATATTTTGAGCATGTCCAGATGCGGGGGTAAAAAAGTTAGTCCTAGATAATAAGATTCGTATTGGTTCTTAAAAATTGGAATATTGAAACATTATCCGGTAAGCTAATGGAGGTGGTAGATACTATGATTCGAAAAAAGATTTATATCCTATGTTATAAGAGACAAAGAGGGTTGAAAAAAAGCAAAGGAGATTGAGGATAAAGGTTTTAAATTATGATACTGAAGAAAAAAAAAGGCTCGAAATAGAATTTGTATTATCTTAAATAAAGATTTAAAGGATAGCGTAGTAGACATTCAACGATATGGTGACCAAATCATGACGTTGAAATTAGTGTTAGGAGAAAAGGTTTTAAATATAATTTGTGCTTATGCATCCCAAATAGGACTAGAAGATAGTATAAAGATAACTTTTTGGGAGGAGTTAGATAAGGTGATTCAAAGAATTCCACAAAAGGAGATGATTTGTTTGGGAGGGAACTTAAACGGATATGTCGGTAAAAAGGCATTAGGATATCAATGTATTCATGAAAACTTTGGTTTTGAGGATATAAATGAGAAAGGTAGGAAGATTTTAAAATTTTCTATGGCATTTGATCTCTTATAATAAATACATTCTTCAAAAAATGAGATAACATTTAATTACTTATAAGAGTGGCTTATCACAAAGACACAAACACAGATTGATTATTTTGTTTATAGGAAAAAAGATAGACTGTGTTGTAAAGATTGTAAGGTAATTCCAGGAGAAAGTTTACCCACCCAATATCGACTTTAAGTTATGGATTTAAAGGTAAAAATGTGGACAAAGAAGAAAAAAGTGCATCGAGCTATTCGAACTAAATGGTGGAACTTCAAAAGCGAGAAAGAATGTATATTTAAACAAAAAATCCTTCACGGATAGCTTGAAATTATGTTGGTACACCTTGTGATACGTGGAATAATATGGTTATACATATTAGGAAACACGAAAGATGTATTATATGAATCTAAGGGAAGTGTACCAACACAAAAAGAATTTGGGTGGTAGAGTGAAGTGGTGCAAGGTAAAAAGGCAAAGAAGGCATGTTACAAATAATATTATGCTAAGAAGACTAGTGAAACTTTAGAGGCTTATAAGAAAGCAAAGAAAGAAGCGAAAAAGGCCATCAGCAAAGTAAAAGCTAAAATTTGGGAAAATTTATATAAAAAGCTCAACTCAAAAGGAGGTGAAAGATATATTTTTAGGATAGCTAGGGTTAGATATAAGAAAACTAAGGATCTTAATTTTGTTACATGCATCAAAGGCAAGGATAAGAAAATTATAGTGACAAGTGATGATATAAAAAAAAGATTAAAAACTATTTTTATAAGCTTTTTAATGAAAATAAAGTTGTTATTAACTTAGGAGAGTTAGCCAAATCAGACAAGTATATAAACCACAATTTCTACCGACGTATTAAAAAGAATAAAGTCAAAGAGACTCTTAAACATATGAAGGGTGGTAAATCTATAGGACGAGACAATATTCCTATAAAAGTTTGGAAAATCCTAGGAGAGATAGGAATCACTTGGCTCACAAAACTATTTAATGAAATATGAAGAAACCAAAAGATGTTCGAGGAATAGAGAACAAGTACACTTTTACCCATATACAAGAACAAGGGAGACATTAAGAATTGTGCGAATTATCAGGGTATCAAGTTAATGAGTCATACTATGAAATTATGGGAAAGAATTATCGAATGTAGGTTAAGACAAGTATTGGGTACAACATAGAACCAATCTGAATTCATGCCAGGCATATCTAGTTATCTACTATTGAAGCGATTCACCTTTTGAGACGTCTTATGGAACATTTTAGAGCAAAAAAGAAAGACTTTCACATTATATTTATTGAACTATAAAAAGCTTACGATAGAGTACCAAGGGATGTTCTTTGGAGAACCTTGAAAAAAGAGTTATTTACATACATAAACCTTATTAGAGACATGTACGATGGGGCAAAAACTTATGTGAAGACTCATGAAGGAATGACAGATTTATTTGAAATTAATATTGGGTTCCATCAAGGTTCAACTTTAAGTTCATATTTATTTATAATGGTGATTGATAAGTTAACAAAACATATTCAAGATGAAGTACCTTGGTGTACATTATTTGCAGATGACATTGTGTTAGTGGAGGAGTCTAAGGAAAAAGTTTATAGAAAATTGGAACTATAGAGAGAAACATTAGAAAGTAAAGGCTTTCGACTTAGTAGAACAAAGATAAAATATATGGAATATATGTTATATCATTTGGTTACTTTAGAGAACATAAAAAAATAAAATTGGCACATATTGCATCTCCCAAAAGTAAAGTTTTAAATACCTAGGGTCAATTTCTCATAGTGATGGAAGAATTGATGGAGATGTTACTCATAGAATTAATGCACGTTGGTTAAAATCGGGAGGAGCATCAGGTATTCTTTGTAACAAGAAGATATCATTAAAGTTAAAAGGTAAATATTAAAGAGCAACAATTAGACCTACCATGTTTTATGGTTAATCATCAACATGTACAAAAGATGTTTGTGGCATAAATGAAGATGTTGAGATGGATGAGTAGTCATATAAGAAAAGACCATATACATAATGAGGTTATTAGAATAAAATTGAGAGTAGCACCAATAGAGGATAAAATGAGAGAATATCATTTAAGATGGTTTGGACATATAAAAAGAATATCAAAAAATGCGCCTCTAAGAAGGTATGAAAAACTAGATTTCAAAAGTATCAAAAGAGGTAGAGGACGACAACAAAAGTGTTGTAAAGAAACAATAAAGAATGATCTAGCTTATGTTGAGTTACCTGCTAACATGGCACATGATAGGGCTTTGAGGAAATAAAGAATCCATGTAGACGACCCCGTCTAGTACGGGAAAAGGCTTAGTTGTTGTTGTTGTTATTTAGTTGAAATTTTCTTTGTAGCTAGTTTGCTTCTTCTCGGTTTTCTTCTGTGTGGGTAGCAGTAAGTAGGTTCAAGTGCCAATGTGATTTTTTTCTCAAGTTGTTTGAGGGACTGCGATTTTGGTATGCAGTATGATAGCTTGATGACAAGATAGGATGAAAGCATCGTGGAGTTAGTTAACCTGCCAAAGGATCATGTCTGGCCAGAAGATCCTGGAGTGAAATTTAAACGACCAAAGGCCCACAAAGGATCCAATCCACCAGAAGATCCATGAAATTTATACAGCTCCATTAATTGGACTCCAAAGCTGAAGTGCTCCAAATCAGAGTTGAATGGAGCTGAACCATCCATGTTCATAACCAGATCTAATCCACATGAGGCAACGTACCTAGCAGGGAAAATACATCTTTGCAAGCCCCAATTGAGGAGGCCTCTATTTGGGTAATGGTTTGACAGAATTCTTTGATTAAAGTAGATAATTATGCATTGTAACTAGGATACTTAGCTAAAATTTTCAAATTATAAAACGTGTAAAAATGTGTCTGTCACACCCTAGACGCATAATACATTTCACTCAACCTCTTAATATCTCGATCTCTGTCTTCTCTCTCTGCCTTGATTAAAGTCAGCAAAGCCAGCGTAAGTTGAGGTCATCGTTCACTGGAGCATCTTCTCATTTAAAGAAGAAATCATCCCTTATAAATACAAGATTGGGGGTCTCCACAAGACCCATGCTCTTGGCCAAGAATTGAAAGATCTAAGCCAAGAATGACAAAGATCAATAAGTAGCAAGCAAGAAACCTCCAATCCAAGAATCACAATGATCCACCAAGAACATGAAATGATTATGAGTGTTGGGCAGTTAATCATCAACATGTACAAAAGATGTTTGTGGCAGAAATGAAGATATTCAGATGGATGAGTGGTCATTCAAGGAAAGACGAGGTTATTAGAAACAAATTGGGAGTAACACCAATAGAGGATAAAATGAGAGAATATCGTGTAAGATGGTTTGGACATATAGAAAGAAAGATCAAAAGAAGCGCCTGTAAGAAGTTATGAAAAACTAGATTTTGAAAGTATTAAAAGAGGTAGAGGATGACCACAAAAGTGTTGGAAAGAAACAATAAAGAATAATATAGCTTAAGTTAAGTTAACTGCTAGCATGGCACATGATAGGGCTCTGTGGAAACAAAGAATCCATGTAGCCAACCCCGTCTAGTATGGGAAAAGGCTTAGATTTTGTTGTTTTGCAGTTGTAGTATCTATACATAGTTCTAAAGTTGTCCTCAAAATCAAATGAATGGCACGATCAATCAGGGTTAAGGACATATTTCACAACTTAAGACCCTTAAGGGCCTTTTTTACATTAGTTAGGCAGCAAGAAAGAAATCACCACTTCTTGAATTCAAGTCACAGAATGGCAACCATAAAGAACTAAGGACTAGGTTAATTGTCGACAATGGAATTGTTACCTCAAATTGACACCAGAGCAAACGCTGTCTAAGATTGTGCATTCAAAAACATGTAGCTGATAGGATGCGAGTAGTATAATTTCCCACTTAATGCTCCTTAAGCCCCTTAGCCTTTTTGGTGTATACTGAAGATCCCATTTTATCATGGACACACGTGGCATGATTTGTTTTGACTATATGTGAAATTGGACATTTCAATTTCAACTTCAGCAGAAATGTAAAAGATTATATTTCACAGGCACGAAGGTGCAGTGCACATACACGCATGAGCATGTGTATACACACGAGATAGAGATAGAGATAGATACTTACACACAGTAACATATTCCTAGCTTGATTTCCTATAAAATAGGTAATCCTGATTTAATTTCCCAAATTTTCTGATTAAATGATTACAAAACGTTCTACTTAATTAAGCCTGACAAGATGATCAACTAATTTATATAATCACTGAAAAAGTACCAAGCCAAAAGTTCTGTGCCATGGTGTTTAGCAAGAAAAACAAATAACCATGTGGTACACCTAGGTGCTTAGAAAGCCAAACACTAAACTTCTGTAAAGCTCTCTGTTGAGTATAACAAAGCAGTTGATTACGACACAGAACCGATATCTGAAACATGTGAAGACTATAATAACAGGTCATAAATCATGAATCCCTGAAAGTCAAACTTGGCCAAAAACTAAACAGAATACCTTCAAATTCTATTAAATACGGATCTGGTATTAATAGCTGAATAATTTTACTTTTAAAACTCAGATGCATCAATTATTGCAGAAACAAGTCTCTCCTCTTCTTGATTGAATGTTGCATCATGGCAGCTATGTGGTGAACATATAATAAACAAAGCACCAAGAATATCTAAATTATGAAAGCATGTTACGGAATATAATCATCATTTTAAAGGAACTTGACTATGATTTTTCTTCAATGTAGAATGTGTATAACATACAAACCTGCAGAGGATTCAAGAGAATGTTTAAACGCTGCCTGAGGGAATCTCCACGTTGAGCACCACTCTTCTTGTTGATGAAAACTAGGAGGGGCCTTGCATCAGGAGGCAAGTCAACAAGTTCATATTTCTGATGGACACCAAGAAAATGAGAACCATCACGACCAAATGAGCTACTTGTGTGAAGCTTTGGTTTTCTTTCGATTTTGTCACTCACATCATTTTGGTGCAGCTCCCTATGATCCATAACACCATTAACTTTTTCATTATCCACAAGAGAACCCTTAGTTGGATGCTGTGAATCTGAAGTGATATCTGTCAATGAATCAGCAGTGTTGTTGGTAGCAACGGTATCAACAGAACTTTCACCACCGTGCTTGGACTTTTTGCTAGTATTTCTGATGCGACCACGTACATTAGATGCAAGTTCATTTGCCCCATGAGCAAGCGTGGTCAACAGACTGGTTGGACCAATTTTGGTGCTTAAAACTCTCACAAAAAGGGGAGATAGAATCAATCTTCTAAATGATCCGAAATCACATGTATCACCCAATTCACTCGACAAGCTTGCATGACACTCTATATGCACCAGTCGCTGGCACCATAGGCAACTCCAGATGGGGGATCCACCAAGGAAAGATCCACTGCAAGGTTCTTCACAATAACAACAGCTAGGAATCTCATCAGGGATGTCACTTATTTCTGACCATCGTACAGCCCACTGATGGAGTACCTTGTCGGACCCTATCATAGATACACACTTACAGTCCTTTTGTGCCTTGGTGGAGCATGTCAAGTGTGCAGCCACGCCACAAATATTACAAAGATGGAAAACACAATCTGATGACATAACTGGTCCCAGAGGCTGCGTAGGTGAGACTGACTTCAAGCACACACAACAAGTCAAATTTCTCCCACGGTTGCTTGATTCAACAATCCAGTCATGGTTAGAAGCAGGAATGTTATGTTTAGTTTTCGGGTTCTTATTGGATCTGGCCACAGTCCGAAAATGGCTTAAATTAATGTTCCTTCTCCATTGGCAGATAGTATAAGTTATAGTTGACACGCTCACAACCAGAAAACTAATGAAAGCAACCAGTAAAATCCGTGGCTCCCTTTTATCCAAATCACCATCTAGCCATTTACCAAACAACGTAACAAGATGATTCTTCAATCCTTCCATGATTTAGGCAGATCCAGAAGTCATCAGCAGCACTTCCCTATGTGCTGAAACGCATTTGGTCCACGATCTATTTTGAGAATTGGATGAAGAAAACAACACAAAATGACTATTAAGACCGGTTGCGCACCCATTTTAATTATAAAGTTTCAGATTCCAACTAGAGTAGGCAGTTCAAATCAACAAAAATCAAAACCCTCGTTGTAATTCCATAGCTAACAAAACCTTAACCGAGACCACTCCATGAAAGCTTCCATTATGTATACCACCGGAAGACGTATCACGTCCCAATTCTAACAAACGACCGATCTAATCCAAAAAGTTGAACCTTATGTGCAGCCAACAAACATCTATTGTTGATCATACGCCCGTTACTGACGCTTTCACGTGGAGCGAACATCAAACACACTCTTCATCCTGCCAATATGGAAAATAAGATCCGTAGCTCAGGAAACAGATGACAAAAAATTAGATCACCAATCAGGAAAGGAGAGAAAAACAGGATTAACAACAGTTCTTTTTCTTATGACATAACAAAGAATTCACTTCGTAGGTCGTACACCGCAAAACATAAGATTTAAGTGTCAATTCTAATCGGTGAATCACAAGAGCCCGCTTTATAAGGCCGACTAAATATTCATAACCCGACATACATTGTTCCTTTCGTAATTCAACAAATTCAGGTGATCCATTCATTCACATAAATAGGGGCTAAAGAGAAACACCACATACAGGTCTGGGAATCGGAAACATTTGAACAGTGAAACGCGCAATGATAATTTGATATAATAGATGAAAATCATTGTACAAAACCGACATACCTTACCAAATTTGGAGATGGCGTAACCTGAGCAGTCGGTGAGAGGAAAAGAATCGGCGATCAAAAAGGTGATGATCTCCTTGTTCCTGCCCGAGCAGATAATGAGAAGAACTCGTTGAAGAGAGACAGAAAGACGGAGCCACGAATGGACAGACAGAGAAACAGAGTGAACACGAGGTAGAGCTTGATTCTGACGTCCAGCCGCAGAGAGAGAGAGAGAGAGAGAGAGAGAGAGAGGAACCCCTTTTTATGGGGAAAGCAGGTGTCAACTGTCAGGCACATCACCGAAACGAACCGCCTCTTTACGTTTTTCCAAAAATTTTTAAGCTTTTTCTTTTCTTTTCTGGTGCTTATTACTTAATACCATTACAAGGAATCTCAGCCGTTGATTTTTTAAGTAAATAACTAATCTGGACTCTTCACTCGAATGAAGGTGAAAAAAATCGCTAATGTGGACCTTCACAGCAGATGTCGATAAATAAGGCATGCACGTTAGAAAAACTTTTTCCTGTAGTTTTCCCGTAAATTAACTAGAATTTTCTCCTTAATAAATTCATTATTCACGAACTTACTGCTAGCATTTTTATTGGGAAGAAGCTTTTAAATTAAAAATTGCAGTATATTGTGAAAAGTTGCATTGTCGATGTTGAGTGTGCCGCCCAAGCCCCTACATGTCCTACTTCTTAATGGCATTCTTGGTCTCCAGCCACCATCACCACCAGCCTATTTAGCCCTTGTTTAGATAGAGAGAGAGAGTAATTGGATCATGTTTACTATTATTAATGTTTTCACTCACATTTAATTATTATTTTTTGAGAGTGTGAATATAATAACATTTTTTCTTATATTTAAAAATTATTATAAATACATAAATTATACTAACATCATTGAAAAATGGACATCAATGAAAACCTTCAATTTTTTATGTATATATAGTGTTAGATGCTCAAACCTCATTAGTGTCTAATTTTATTCAAGTATTTTAACCTTTTGATTAGCAAGATTAATTATGAAGATTTGTACCATGCATAATAAATATTTTTTATTATATCTATTGTTATTTCAAAAATCGAATTGTTGAGATAGCATAGTACATTTCAGAGATCCCATGTCAATAGCTCATTATCTTTTAAGTTCTATAAAAAAATACAAACTTTGTTAAAAAAGAAGAAGATGCAAAAAAATGCTCCATCAAGCAGCATACAATCCAAAAAACAGAATCTCTCAACAAAAAATACACAAATTTTCATATTATAAAATATTGATGAAGGAGAAACGGGAAAAATCATGTGTAATAATAACCTTTTTGAGACATTACACATGATCACAATATGATCCACTTTAATCGATGGCTTTTTACACATGAACAACTTAATCAAAATTCGACTTTGAAGAAGAAAGGAGAAGGAAAAGGGTGCTCAAATAAAGTATTTTCTAAAATGTTTTTCTTTCAAAACCATTATACTCAATTAGTTAATTAAAATCCAAGAAAGTTTATTGTAATATTAGTCGACCAATTTCATTAATTTCCAATATATTTTTTGGTTATTATCACTAGATGTGAATCCAAATTAACCAAAATATAATGTCAAAAATAAAAATGCTTACTTCTTGTTCTCTCTTTTAAAGTTTTGCAATATCTTTTTCCTTTGGTACAATTGAGGGGTCAAAGCCAGGTGCATGTCTTGTGTCTCAAACTCATGACCTATGACTTGTCTAGTCATTGAGCTATTATTTTTTAATAAGATTAATTTGACTCTTGTAATATTTTATATATAGAAGTAATGGTAAATTCTCAAACCATTCTATTGAAACATTTTTACTATTTGATTGACATGATTAATGATAGAGATTTTAATTCAAAGTATTATTATATTTTTATATGTTATGTTTAATATATCAATAATGCTTTTTATTTTATCGCTTCAATGGTTCATCTTAAATATATGAGCATGCGAGGGGTTTAAATATGGATATGTGACATAGTTCTACCTTTGAGCTACATCATATGAAAGCACCAAAAGGCACCAATTTCTGCACTAAGTGGGTTAGCTACACATCATTTCTTATTAGTTTGTCGGCTCTATCTTGAGTTGTATTATCATTTAAATTCGATAAGGTAAGATTATGCCTTGTTGTTTCTTTTTAACAAATTTTAGGGTTCCACTGTTTGGGTTTCTTGTTTTTTATGGTAGCTACTAGCACTAACACTTTACTTCTCTCCCTCTCTCTCTCTCTCTCTCTCTCTCTCTCTCTCTCTCTCTCTCTCTCTATATATATATATATATATATATATATATATATATATATATATATATTAGAAATTATAGTTTTCTTTGAGAGCATTGTAAGTAGTGGATGGCAACTCTCTGCCCCATTGCTAACAATGACCATGAAATGCGGGAAGAAGTGCTCTATTCTCATAACTATTTTCAGTTTTCCAAAAGTGAAATTCACGCATTTCCTGGATAAAAGAAGGATATGGCTGTTAAAAAAAAAAACTAGAGCAGTAAACACAAAAGATAGAAAGCCATAAATAAATCATAGTTTACATAGCTATACATTGTGAGAACTGGCTCTATTTTTCTAAGTCTTTTGAGAAAACCCTGTGCAGGTAACCCAAAAACAACATACACTTCTATTACACTTGGTACTAGAAATGCAGGAGAAGAAACAAAGCAGAAAGAAAACCATAAAGGCAGTCAACTTCCACTGTGCACAACCGAATCAGACGACTTCAGAGATGGCTTGAGGCCAGGCCATGGCAACCAAATGCCAAGACGACCAGAGGCCAGGTCAAAGGCCAAGATGGTTTGAGACTAGGCCAAGGTGGCTCGAGGCCAAGCCAAAGCAGACAAATGCCAGGCCAAGGTGGCTCGAGGTCAAGCCAAAGCAGACAAAGGCTAGGCCAAGGCGTCCCGAGGCCAAGCCAAGGTAGAAAGAACCGCAAGAAAAAACGATCACAAGCTTAAAGGCTGAAGGTGGAAAAACGACCATAAGCTGAAAGGCTGGAGGTAGAAAAACGATCACAGGCTGAAAGGTCTAAGGCTGAAAGATACTAAAAGCTGAAAGGCCTGAGGCAAAAAAATGCCCGAGGTAAAGAAGGTCGGAGAAGACAAAAAAGGGAATGTCGATGACAACGGGTTTGAAGTATGAAATGACTATTTTGCCCTTCACAAAAATGGAATTTATGAAACATTAGGAGGCAAAATTATAGAAATATCCATATATATTTTGGGGTGAAAAGACGAATGTACCCTTGTTAGTATAAAGTCTTTTCTACCCCTTGACAATAATTTTATTATTTCACCCTTCGATATTTCATAATATTTCAAAACCTTGGATTTTGATGATTTTATGGATATAGCCCTGTCTGTCTTGCAAAATATCCATTATACCTCCCTGAAAAGTATAAAAATGCCCTTGCACTTTCTGTGAAATGCCATGAACAATATTTTTTTACATTCAGTCCTGGTTTTTATAGTTTTTCCAGAACAGTACCTACAGGATAAATAAACTACAGAATGGTGCTTGGAAATTTTAACTCTCCGAATTTTACTATATTTCTAGAATTGTACTTATAGGTTAAATAAAATGTAGTACAGACTCATGTTATATTTAATGTTTATTACCTAGAACTTGTGGATATTGCATTTAGGTGCATGGTTAATTTTTGTGGTTCTTTATGAAATGTCTTATGTAAAACCATCTAATGCATATTTTTATGTTTTTTGTCTTAAAATGTACAAACTCTTTATTTATTGTCTCTACCAAAAGTCTAAAAAGAAAACGACTTAAAGAATTTGTGCATTTGAATTGGCAAAGACAGAAAAGTTGAATAACCTAAATTTCCAAACTTAGAAAAGAAGAATACCATTGGCCTTAAATTTAGAAGGAGTCAATTATGTTCCAAAAGAAACTATTTTACCTCCTACTCCAATAGCAATATATGAGGAAAAAGAAAGGTATAAGACATTTATGAAGGATGACATAATAGTTAGAACTATTATGTTGACATATATGAAAGACAACTTAATTAGGGTTTTTGAGGAATTTGAAATGGCAAAAGAATTATTCAATTTTATCACCACTGAGTATGATACTACAACTAAGCTGCATGTACAACTACTCCTTCAAAAGTATGATTCCTATAGAATGAAAGGAGGTGACAACGTGGTTGAACATGTTAACCAAATGTTGGTAATGGCTAGAGATCTGGCTATAGCTAAGTCAATCATTCTTGAGCCGATGCAAATATTCACTATCATAAATAGTCTTTCTCCTTCCTAGAACATGGTAACTCAACCTTAAGACTTGGACCTGATGTTGCCATTTCTAAACTCTCATTGAAACTAGCAATTGAACAAGAACATATGAATAATACCAAAACAGAAAATTTGCTAGTTGTTTAAGATAATTTAAAGTCTAGCTCCAAAAATAACTAGGGAAAAAGAAAACCAAATAAGAAATTTGGTAAGAACAAAAAGCAAAACGATAAAAACTTTAAGAAATCACAGGAATTTACTTCTTGGGTGAAGTGCTTTAACTGTGATAAGATGGGGCACTACAAAAGAGACTGTCGAAACAAGAAGATTAATGGTGGCAACAACCAACAATGCGACGCAACGAAGAAACAGGAAATAATTTGCGTGATTTCTTAATATATTTACATGAACCACCCAGTGACTGGTTGGTGGATCGATTATGGGGCTATTCAGCACATATCAAAGCGTAGAGAGGGAGCGATGGACTTGAAGGAGTTCTAGACTGACGAGCATCGATTATACATGGGGAACAATACCTTTTTTGATATTCTTAGGGTTGGGTCCTTTAAGATTTTTGTATAAGGCATACCGATTGTACTTACAAATATATTAATTGTGCCCTCTACTAGGCACAATCTTTTATCGATCTCTTTCTTAGTAAAGAAAGGGTTTGAGGTCAGGTTTGTTCATGAGAAAGGTATAGTGGAAAAGCATGACAAGATAACATTTCCTGGTTTATTTGATGTTAAGCATGGGTTGTTCAAACTCAATATTAATGAAAATAAAAGTTCTTCTTTTGTTTATATTGAGAGTGCCTATGTGATTGATGTGAATGTGTGGCATAAAAGATTGGGACATATAAGTCTAAAGAAGTTGAGGATATTAGCAAACTTTCACTATTGCCCAATTTTTATAATAACACTTTTAATAAGTGTGAAGCCTGTATATAAGGGAAAATGACTAGAAAATCATTTTTGAAATAGATAATTAGGGCAATAACCCTATTAAGGATAATTCACACCGATTTATGTGGATTGTTTATAGTAAAGACATATCGTAGAAAGATTTATTTTATAATATTTATCGATGATTACTCGAGATATACTTATATATATCTCTTATCACATAAATCTGAGACACTTTAAGTATTCAAAGAATATAAGCAGGAAATAGATAATCAATTGGGGCATTCAATCAAAATCTTGAGATCATAGAGAGGTAGAGAATATACCTCAACAGAATTTTTAGAATTCTGCAAAGACTTTGGTATTGTGAAACAAAATATGATGCCGAGAAAACTTCAATAAAATAGTGTAATAGAAAGATATAATAGGACCTTACTGAACATGATAAGGTTAATGTTAATCGATGTCTCTCTACGAAGGATATTTTGGGAATAAGTAGTAAGTATAACTGTGTATATACTCAATAGAGTACCTTGTAAACCTATATTCTCTACATTAGACGAGATGTGGTTTGAAAGAAAACCAAACCTAGGTCATCTTAAGAGGTGGGGATTTGTTGCTCATGTAATGATTCTTGACCAATTTAAAGATAAACTAAATAGTAGGTCCTTAAGATGCATATTTATTGGATATCCAAAATGATCAAAAGGATATCAATTTTATCATAAGGATTATTATGGATTGATAGAAAGCAGGGATGCATAATTTTTAAAAGAAACTAAGAATGACATTTTTGAGAATGATGATGATTATGTCGAAGATCTAGTTGGACTAGATCAATCATCTTATGAACCCATTGTCGAAGACGGCCAGGGGCCAGGCAAAGGCGACTTGAGGTCAAGCCAAAGAGGCTAGAGGTCAGGGCAAGGCGGTTCGAGATCAAGCCAAAGCAGACAAAGGCCAAGCCAAGATGACCCGAGCTAGGCCAAGCCAAAGCGGATAAAGGCCAGACCAAGGCGGCCAAAGGCCAAGCCAAGGTGGCCTGAGGCCAAATCACGGATGGATGATGCTTTCTATATATAAAATGTTAAAAGTATGCTTTTAACATTTTACTTTTTAAAAGACTTTTTTTAAAAATTTTAAAACATTTAATCAAAGAGATAGATAGTTCAAATTATCACGTATCTCAAATTCTCTTAATTCATGATTGAAGGTTGTCAAAGGTGTCGATGATGACAAACTTCAACCAAGTTCCACTCAGTCTCACCAATACCCAACAACTCATAGTGATCATCCGCTTTTCTTCATTCCATGGCTGCTCAATCTAGTCATCGCTCATCTCCCTCTCACCCACACAACAAGGATGGAGAAGATGCAAGAAATGCTCAATCCAAATGAAGAGGAACACTCCAAATATAAAAGCCGCTCTTTACAACGTGAAGAGTGATATATACGTAGAGCAGCTCTTATACAAACCTAATAAGAAAAGCAATGTTTGGATCTGGTCTCAGTGACCACGAGTTCAATAAGACTAAGCCCAAACAAGAATTTAGTAAATAAAAAAAATCTAATGCAAAAAAGAAAGAAAGTGACCTACAAGATAAGAGAAGAAAAAAGAAATGAAAAGAAAAGGAGCGCTATGGCGCGTCGAATAAGCGTTTTCAAGTGCTCATGGGTGCATGAAAAGTCGAAGGAAGAACACTCGAATGCAATCACCAACCCATGATGCCATCAGTTCGCATTTATAAGAAAGGTCGCTGGGTATACAAAAATGTTGGGCGTGGAAGCGTTTAAATAAATATTATGATACATAATGCCCTTAAATGTAAAATCCTCAAATTTTCCCCATAAACCGCCACTCTGTTAGTTGACCGACTCATCGTTAAAACCCTCGGGTTTTAGAACCGATACGAACTGTGACAAAGATGGCGGGAAACTTTAATTTCAATGTGAATTCTCTCTCCTTCGGAATGACAACTCGGTTGATATCCGGTACGGTATAGTTTCTTACCGATCCCTTATAATACCCAGATCGCATAACAGAATCAGTCTCTCTCTCTCTCTCTCTCTCTCCTTTGGTCCTTCACTCGTGTGAAGAAGAGTCGATCGGAGAGAGAAGCCGCCGAAAATGGCGATCGCGACGATCCTCAATCTCGCCCGTCTGTCCATCCTTCTGCCCGGTCGCCTCTCTTCTACCTATTCGCCAGCGACGAGTCCCTCGTCGCCGATGTTGCCGTCGGCGCCAAACGTCTTGATCTACGTTCGCCTCGCTGAAGAGGTGAAATCGAAGCTTCAGAAGATTGAGAACCCTGACCCTCGCTTCCTCCGGTACGCCTCATTGGAGCTCGTTGTCGCCAATCACATGGCCATCCTGTTGGAGCCGGAGATGCGAGTGACGATGCTTCCGAACAGGGTACGCGTGGCCACGGAGTCGAACCTCTCCCTGAAGAGGGCAACCGTTGGAGTCTGGATCGATGCTGAAGCCGGTTTGAGACTGACGAGACGAATGGAACAACGTATTTCCTCGAATATATGATCTTCAATGGCACGGAGAAGAGATCGGTGAGGGTGCTCAAGGAGGAGATCGAGAATATGGACCGGCATTTGAACGCCTACACCTCGAGGGAGCAAACGACGTACTTCGCGAAGGTTATGGGGGAGAACGTGCGGGCAATGTTGGAAATCTTGTCAGATATCTTGCAGAATTCGAGCTTTAGCGAGGACCGAATCCGTAGGGAACTGATGTTATCCTTCGCTAGATGGAGGAGGTGAATTACGAAATTCATAATGAAAACCGCCAATTTTTACTTCTAACTTCGTAAGATTTGTCTTCTATTTTTGAAAATTTAGTTGGATCGGGGAGATTGGATCTCTATGATATCATTCGGTGAAAAAATTTGAGTTTTTGCTTTGCCCGTTTCTTTTGTTTTGATCAACTTATGATACATCTGGTAATGGATTATTTCGTGCATAATTGGTGGTCATGCATCCTATATGTTTGATTCTTTATAAGTGTAGGTTAATGCGACCGTGTTGTTATTGCCATAGTTATAAGATTGAGGATGGAAACTCTGGGGTTTCCTCCTTGGTGTTGAACATTTGGTGTGAGAACACTCCTTTGCTAGACATGTTCGGATGTTTCTATATTGGAATTTCATTGCAGTACATGGAAATATATGTAGATATTCAGTTTTGCATTAGTGTCTTTATAATTTTTGAGTGCCAAAAGCTATAGAAATGTGGTTTACTAAGAAATATATGTACAAACCGTTAAGCATAATTCACCTTCTTGTTCAACTAGGATTGCTGATGGCAAGGGTGCGGTCTAAACTGTTAAAAATGTATACAACCAAGAAGGCTAATGAAAGTTTACAACCAGTATGACTACTGAAAATATGTACAGCCAAAATGTGTTCAACTAGGAATGCTGATGAATATATACAATCAAGAACGTTGTTGAATGTAAGAACATTAATTTGGCAATGTTGGAAGAAGGGGATAGTAGCGTTGCTACTCAGTCACAGTAGGAAGAGAAGAAACCAACAGTCGCAAAGAGTTTGCCTCCGTGAGTGTGGTGAAGCATAAACGATTGTTGGAAGTAACTTATTTTTTTTTACAATGAGAATTGGAGTATGTACTCTCAAAAGATCATGTTGCATATGGGTTTATTAACTAGTTTTTGTATCCCACTCCCAATTTGAGAGGGTGTTGCAGACAACATTAGCTCCCAATTTGAGGGGGTGTTGAAGACAACATTAGCTCCCTCTAGGAGGTGGAGAGTGACTTAAGCGTATAGGGATATAACCGAAGTTTTTCTTTGTTAAGGGCAATCTTGTCTTTTAAGATGTAAAGTCAATTATATAAGGATTTCATCCTGTGTAATAGGTTAGGGTTTTTGGAATAGAAAGAGACATAAGGATGTCAGCCCTCCAATGTTCTTTCATGCTGTTTTTTCTTTGTTTAATCATGCGATTCTCAACATGAACAAGTGAAGAAACTATTCACAAAGCTGTCAGCTGATCCTATTGAAGCCTTTTGCTTCTGAAGCTATCCATGAATCTTGCTTTTTTACAAGCTTCCCTTAATCTTCTTTGGTATTTTCTATGTATTTTCATGTCCTTTTCTGCATTATTTGTTCATCTTATGTGTTTTTGGTATAGTTCTTGATACCCTCAAAAAGTAAATGGATGTTATACTTTAATAGTGTTAAGGGCCACCTAATTTTGTCTTTCGTATTGCAAATTTCAGCATTCGTCTGTTTCACGTGTTCATTATTTGAGTTCTCTTTTATTTTTTAGCTTAACCCATCTTTTTCTTTGGTTGGTTACAAGAGGAGGCTGACGCCTAACACCCACACCCACACCCACACATGCACCCTCTGGGAGTCAAACTCCCCACCAATAGCAATGGCACTAGAGCATTCTGTTGTTGAGCTAACACTCTCGGCGCCACTTAACCTTATCGTTGTTTTACTTTTTAAGTAACCTTATTTTCCACACATGATAATTTTGAGATTGCTTCGCTTCTTGTTTCTGCATCCTCTATGGCTTTCCCGTTCCATGTACGACTTAACTAGCTTATGGTATCTATTTTTGTTTTACAGCTAAAATCTTCTCTCCAACTTCACATTGATGGGACTAGCTCAATTTCTGAAGACATTGGCCGCCAAGTAATATCATCTATTTCATGCTTGTTCATCATTCTTTATGTTCTTGGTAAAATTGGACCTCTGATTCCAATGATCAATATTTGTGCAGCTTCTTACTTATGGCCGCAGGGTACCCATAGCAGAGTTGTTTGCTAAGAAAGATGCGGTAGATGCTAGCACGATCAAGCGAGTTGCAAACACATTTATATTTGATAGAGTATGTTGCAAGACCTTCAGCCTCTTTTTTTCTGCTTTATATTGATCAATGTGAAGGTTTATTCAATACCTCCTCCGGAGATCATTGTGGTTTTAGTGCCTCGTAGTGGGACCTTAAATTGTTGAATCTGGGCTCATGATATGCAGGATGTTGCCATTGCTGCCATGGGATCAATACAGGGCCTTCCTGACTACAACTGGTTCAGGCGCCGAGCCTACTGGCTTCGATACTAGATCAATTGCTGTTTCAGTGGATAAACATCCTTCCGTTTTCCCACGTATGACATAAGATGAGGCATCACGGCTGGAATTTTCACCTTTCAGTCAAATAAGCATATATTCATCATCCGTTGCTAAACCTGTCCTCCATTATGAGTTGTGATGATAAGCTTCATTGTCTAGGCATTTTACTTGCAAGCGCGATTTTCTGTGCCCTATGAAGCTCTAATTCATTGCATTGCTTGTCCTTCAATCGAGATGCTTGGGAGTTGCATGTGATACCCTGTATCAAGTGGCTTTGATCTGCTTTGCTTGAAAACCTGATGAATTTGTTGCTTTTTCATCAGAAATTAGTGAATAAGTTTAGTTAGAGCAGGATGTAAGAGGCAATAGATGGTAGTTTCCTTCGCATTGTTTATTCGATGGTCTCAGACATCCAGTTGTGATTCAAATGTCATCTGAAATCTCTACCGTCCATTTAATGAATAATTTCGTTGCTACTTTTTCTGTTTGTCCAAGACGAACTCTGCAGATTCTAAAGCCACATTTTTGAATATCGATATGAGGATGATTTGAGCTACCTTATTAATCTCTGCCGCCGCTTGGTAGTGATGGTTCTCATATTTTGACCTCTACATGAAGGGGCCACCATCCACTAATGGGAATCCTGTTTCTTATCGCCTCCAAAAACCAGCGTTCATGGCTATAATTTGGGACGCGAAGCAGGCCATTCGATAACTTACGTGATTCAGCTTCAAAGCCGTCCAGCAACTTTTGCATTGTGAAGTGCTGAGTGATCCATGGAATCACTGTTTTCCTACAAGGGTTCTCATCATGGTGCATCTTGTTCCTCCTTTTAAAGGGTGTGCTGCGGGGCTGCTCGAGAAGGTGGATCATCGGCTTTTCGAGGAATGTCGCGTGGAGTCACTTGAGCTCTGCAGTTAGAATTCATTCGATTGCCACATATATGTAGATTTTGCGTAGCCCATTATGGTTCCGTTTCCTCTGGCTTTACCAGTTAGTATTGAAAATGGAAGTTAAATTTGTTCTAGATTAAGTTAAATTTTAGCATATAATTGTTTTTGTCAATACAAGGGGCTTCAGCTTCAAGTAGTTCAGCCTAGGGGTATGAATCTGGAGCGAGGAACCACTGATTGCCTTTCTAGGGAATAGGTTGTTCCCACATTTTTCAAGAGTCGGGATTTGCTATAACTGTAGTGAGAGCGTTTATTTGAAGGGTTCTGCCTAGTCATAGTTCATTTTCGGGTAAACTGGAACTATTAGTTCCAAATTGTGTTTGTTCTGGTTAGCCCAGAACCTAGGACTGTAATTGAACCGGTCTGGTGTTAGTTTCAGTTCTGGGGCGGTTATAGCTTGAGTCCAGAACTGCTCAAAACTGGTAATTTTATTTTAAAAAGTAAAAGTGATAGAAAAATTTAAAAAAAATCAGAACTAGCAGTTTGGAACCGCTGGTTTTGGTTTTATAGAAAGGTGAAACGGAAACTGAACCGAGTGGTATCCGGTTCTAGGTCTGATTTCCCCGGATCTTGACCTGGTTTGGTTTTGGTTGGAACAGTTGGGTTGGTTAGAAACCGGTCAAGTCTAGGACTGCCTAACCCCAACTTGACACTCAAAAGGTTGAAAAGGGCACGGGGCTACATCATAGTTTCATTCAACACTATTTGCCTGAATATTTGTTGAATTATTGTAATGTGTTATGATGCATGTCTGTAGGAATAATTCAGCAACAGCGAACCAAGAAAACCAGTTCCTAAGTTACATAACCTTGACGCCATTTTCAGTAATGTAAGCATCAACTTAATTTTAAGAATTTTGTGAACCACTGCACTGAGTCCTTGGCATGCCTGGTCAAGTTATTCTTGTAGTCCACATAGAAGAGCCCAAACCTAGAACTGAACCCTGCTGCCCACTCCCAATTATCCAAAAGTGACCATACAAAATAGCCCTTCACATTGCACCCATCTTCCCTGCAATCAAGTGAAAATCAGTGTTCGAGAAAGTAAGAAGAGAACCCTTTTACATCAAACCAGGTAAAACCATAACCATGTCATAAGGATACTCAACCTGCCCCTATGTTTTTTCATCATGTTGATTACAAATTCAAAACTACTTGTTTAGAGGTGAAGTATTACAGCACGAAGGAGCTATGGCTCTCCAGGTTAGTGGGTTGTGACTTGGACATGGCCGGTTTGAGATTGGTCCAGTGGTTCTAACCAGAACCCAATGGGGCCAAGAACTGGCTAGAACTGGTTCCATAATTAAAATATTTCTTCAAAATTATAAATTCTTTGCGGGTTTGGGCACTTTAGAATTCAAATCAGAACTGAAACCGGCCCAGTTCCAGTTCGGTTCTGGTTTCTGGTTTGACTCGAAGGACCCACTCCAACTCTAATGGTGGACATTTATAAAAAAAAGAACTTTTAAAGTAAACGATGTTATTGTCGGCATTGTATTATAGCCAAAGCTGTACGATGGGCAATATTCTTTTGTTGAAAAATTTTGGGTGAGCAAAATAGCCCACGGTTAAAGTAGTAAGTTGTGTTTATATTCCACGGCTTCAACCGTGGGAGATTCACTATTTCTTTGTTAGTTCCCAAAATTTGGTGAGGTAGATGCCTCATCTTGGCTCAAGATAAACAAGTCGTGCATTTCCCAACCACTTAGTCGTAGAAAGAACCCTGGCACAAGGGTCTTGGCAGTGACGCACCTACAGTTTTTTTTTGAGGGGTGAGAGGAAGTTCAGTTGTCTTAGTTGAGCAGAGGAAGTTCATAACAAGTTTCAAAAAAGTTGAAACCACTTGTACAGATTTTCTTTCAATTTCATCGGATTTCGGGCGCGGCCATCACCTCACCTCGCCCATGAGTAGGTGTGCCACTGGTGTTGGTGCAGTGGTATGGGGCTCTACCTATGAGCAGTCAGAGTTTAACTCTTGTATGGGCCATGTACAGGCCATAGACATAACATTGGCTCGAGGACAAGGAGCCCATCCCAAGAGCAGATCCGGTGGTCCCAATTCCGGCGTGTAACTCGAAAATTTTCGAGTTATAAAGACAAACAGAGAAAATTCGGATGGCACCATTGATGGCTCGAAGAAGTAATGACTTACTTAATGGAGGCCAACAAGTTGGAGAGATAATCGTTATGATATTTGATCCTTTTGCTGTCCTTGAGTGCTTCCTCCAGGGAAATGAATGGGTTATTGGCATCATCCATTCCTGTAGTATCACTGATAATTGTTATGCCATCTAACGGTAATAATTGTGCCATAGATTCTATCAAGATACTACATGCATACATACATTTAATCCCATAGATTGCATATAAATTAGGCAGAGTTTTATATTTCAAAAATATATCCAGTTAATTTCATATTGAATTGGCTGCAATTCCATTCAAATTAAACGACTTCAATATTGATTAGGTCTCCCAAAAATGTAAGTACAAAAGGTAGACTAAAAGCTAGTCATTTTTTATTATAAAAGAACAGTCAAATTTAACCAGGCTTAGAAGATTATAATGCTCATATGAATTTAGTATTATACGTTCATCTTGTATGCTAGTTTTCCAATGCATATCTTACAGTAAGCATTTTGTTATGTATATATGTTGATGTTTGTATTCCAATTCATTTTCAATATCAATCACTTAAAATCATGTCAACTATGAACTTTTACTCACCCTCGTCTTAGGAAACGAAGAGCAAATAGATAGATTGAAACCACAAACACAAACTCGAGACATGATTTACGTGGCTTTGGAGAAAGCTATTTCTCACTTCCTACTCCATGGCCGCCAGGGAAAGTATTTCATTGTATAGTCAATTAATGAATTATAAGATAGGAGCCACTTTATATATCCACGGCATTTCTCAGAAACTGAGAACATGTATCACGTCCCCTTTTCTGCCTATTATACAGAAAAATGCAGAAGAATGATGAAGCTCGTGTCATTTTGACATATGTTGGTAATATAGTTTGTAAGCAAGATTGTATTTACATCTAGTGTGTAAAAGATTTCATATAAGAGTTCAGTCAGCTGAATTTCAAACTGGGTTCAGTGCGAAATAGCCTGATCACGCAAATCATTGGTGCCATTTAATTGGCTGTTAATGCGAAAAACCAAGCATGGTTTGGCTAAATATCATAATATCTTTAGATTATTGTGGTGTTTACCTGAGCAAGAATCAAATAATAAGAGTTGCTTGAAGGGTTTGAGAAAAACAGCTTTACCGTTTTCTGTGATGATGACTGGTGGATTGCCATACTTGTTCTTTATATAATTCATCAGGCTTCTTATCCCTTCAGGTACAATATAGAGCCATATAGAAGATGCCTGCAATAGCTCCTACTAGTAAGTATCCCACTATGCTCTTTTCTTTCAAACAGAATGGGAATGAAGCAATAAATCTTTAAACAGAATGTTTCCCACCTAAATGCATATCATTTCCATGAAGACGTGAGATTGATTATGTGTGGGTGTCTAGTATTTTGAAGGCCTGAAACTGGACTTCTTTTGTATGTTGGCAAACCACAGCCAGGTTTGCACCTCCATGGTTCTTTGTGAATGTTGTGTGTGTGAGTGTGTTGTATTTGAAAGCCTGCAACTTGTTGGCCTGGCCGATTTTCTAAAGACCAGATATATACTTCTTTGGAAATACAATTCTGGCTGCATCATCTCTCTATATCTTATGTATTCGATTGATACAGCTAAACTGCCAGCCTACAGCAAGTTATCTGAAGGAAGCAAAGCATACGGTAGATTTTAAGTGACAATCTCAAGGAGCTATGCATTTGATTTTATCTAAATTTGACACGTATGGCAAAGGTAGTGTAGCATACATGACAAGATTATCATTCTTAACTGAGGAGTTTTTTTGCTAGCAAAACCGTGTAAAGCTGCTAATTAAAAGGCTTAGTGTTCAGCCAGTGAGTACCTTATCTCCAATAGCTTTCCAATCCTTGAAGGCTGAGCACATTACACAAGACAGAAAGATGGATAAGGCCGAAGCATACGATTGAGGAAATATCAAGAAGCTAAAACACACACATGCACATATAAAATATATATACATAGATATATGTATTTTTCTGCCACAACAGTAATTTTGATAGCAAAGACTTTTCAAGTTCCAGCTATATGTATTGACACAACCAAACTACATTGTGATTTTATGTGAATGAACTCAATGATCCTACAGTATGATTGCATACTTCCCAAAACAATGAAGATCTCTTTGATATGAACTGTATTACGTACTTTAAACAAGATTTGAACCCAATAAATAGCATTTTAAAAATCTTGGAATCCACTTTTCTTTGTCTAAGTTACGAGTAATAATATAAGTTACAGCAATAGACAGATACAAGTGCTTACGTTCAGTAATTGCGCCAGAATCTGCTAATGAATCATTAAAGAGAACTTCAATAATGTTAGTGGAGTTTTCCATTGCATAATATGTTGTGTAGTGATTTATTCCAACAAAATCTAAGGAACCTTTAACCATGGCTGATTCTTTCCTTGTAAACTTTGGTAATCGACTTCCTACTCGGCTTCTCATTGAGCTCGGGTAGTCTCCTCTGAATAATGGATCCATAAACCTGATAAAGATCAAAGACTTATGACAGGGTAAGCAAGCAAGGATACATCAACACAATTAAGTTCATTCTTAATTGATAAATGAATATCCCTGCATTTTCATTTAGCCAATGTACTCACCATCCAAACTGGAAATCTTGTGCTCTCTGTGTAGCTGCAATGTCTTCTGAAGAATTTGAGATGGGCGTGAACCACATCACATCAAATGATACCCCGATTGATCCTTTCTGTTTTGGCTGTCATACAGAAAACTAAGATGAAAGCAAGTTCATATATATATATATATATTCATCCATCCAACTATCCTCAAAGTATACATACACAAGTTCATACATATCTAGAGAAGCTGGTATATACAAACCTACAGAAACAAACTCCGACCATTCGATCAAAAAGATGAACACTTTATTTTAAAAAAATTAGATTTTGCTTTCTATAACAACTTGCAAAGTAAGATATTAATTACACCTACTGATAAAGCAAGAAGTAACCTTTAACTTTTCCAATACGAACCATTGATCTCTCTTTATCTAACTGTCGAATGTAGTTTGCATCGGTCTGTATACAAACTGGTTTGCACACTCAGTTCCTTATATCTATCTCTATGTATTTATTTCTTATGTTGTGAAGCAAAACATCATATCCTTGTGTGGCAAATGTATGGGGCTCATTAAATGTGATCCAGTGCTTCACCCTGTCCCAAATTTCTGAAAGCATGTCTCAGCATAATTTGCAAAGCAATCAAGAAGCATCGAAGGCATCTTGGATCCTGATGCAAACGATGGTTTAACATAAGCTAATATTTAACTCAACACTCACATGATGTAGACGGTATTCATAGATCAAACTTGTATTTTTTTCTTCACGCTAAAATACAGGGTTGTAACAATTGCACGAAGGAGAATGAGAGCTACCTTTTGGCCAGTGCAATGCGTTGATGAGTTTAGTTATAATGATCAACTCCTGCCTGGTTTATACTACCTGAGCCATCTGCCAGTTGAAATAATATTGCAGTTGTGAAGAATCAGCAGTGCTTATCTTTTCGAAAGCAATATGAAAGAGATCTAGTAAATGTTCTTACTAGGAAAAATGCGAGACCATGCAATAGAAAATCGATACGCATCCATGCCCATGTCAACCATCAATTGCACATCTTCCTGCATTGCACGTTTGACAGAAATGAGAGTCTTCGCACGTAAGAGACACATTTAAGGTGACTTGGACATATGAAGAGTTGTTAAATACAAAGAGAAAGTTAATTTTACATCTTCCAGCAATTTTTTTTAAAAGAAAAGATCCAAGGAAATCATTTTGCAAGATCTTTTTTCTTATTTACATCACTGTGATGATTACTAGAGATAAATCACAATGATAAATAAAAGATTCCATGGAGCCAACTCGACCTAGTTTTGAAAAGGCTTGGTTTAGATCTGAGATGGCTCACATGCATGCCACCATACACACAAACACACAACACACACACCACGCGCATGTGAAGCTTTGCCGTGCTCACACTTGCTTGTTCTCTGGACTAAAAGTTGCTGTTGACATTGCTGGAAAGGAACGGGTAATAAAGATGAGGGTGGAGAGAGTTCAGATGATCGATTGCAATGATCATGATAATTATTTAGAAAGCAGGGAAATGTACATTTAGCAGCCTTACTTGGACTACATTGCCTGCTTATCAATGTACTGCACAAGCAACCAACTAGCTGCCTGAGCATAATAATTAATACACTTGTATCTTTTTTGTCAAAAACGTCGAGCTTTACTTTCTGGAAATCCTAAGGTGAAGCCCTTACCCTCCTCGCGAGGGAATCGACTCAAAAGAACCTTCAAATTAAAGGCTTATAGTTTCATTCCCTCCAATGCATGCAATACACGCACATACACAAGCTCATACTTGTGCGTGTGTAGGGGAGGCTGTCACTGTAAGTTAAAGGTGACGAGGACATGATATATATTGGGGCACTCCCTAAACCCCAGCTTGTCAGTGAGAAGAAGGAGCCACTTCAGGTATGCAATTATTACAGGAAGGCAGTCTGTTTAGAATGGACCACGCTACTCGATGTGATCTTCAGACTGGTGAGGAAAAATTTATGGAAGCAGGTGCCCTTTAACAACCAACCACTGTCCTCCCATCTTCAAAGCCAAGTCCAAAGGGTAGCTGCCATTTATTGTACCGTTTCTTATAGGTAAAAAAGTGAAAGATTTTGTATTCAAATGTTACTTTTTTTTTAGAAAGCTGCATGGAACAAGAATTTGTTTAGAGTGACTTGGTTGGTTCTTGTGGTTCGGCACTTGTCTCCCTTGTAAGGTCTCAGGTATAAGTAAGATAAGTTGCTTGCGAGCTCCTCGAGATTGACTCGGTGATATCTTTGAGTTCGAGCTCACCAATACACGACTTGATTTGATTACTGGTGTGACTATCCAATTAGCAATATACAACAACAACAATTAAGCTTTTTTACATAATAGATGGAGATCCAATTAGCAATATATATATATATATATATATATATAAACTAGATTCTGCCCATATTGACACCTACTTAATTTCAAACTTTTTACGAAAATTTCAGAAGTATGAAATATATTTTTATTACACTCATGCTACTATTAGCAATTGGTGGACATAAGTGAACAGGTATCAGTGTGGACAGGATCCACAGTCTCTTTATATATATATATATATATATACACACACACTTGTTCCATCTTTGAAAATCTATGATAAACATCTAATTTTGTTGGTATACTATATATATATATATCTTTTGTTTTTGAACTGTACGTACCTTTTGTTTTTGAACTGAACCATCTACTAAGAGTAGATGACAATGATGAGAAAGCATATAAAATAGCAAGCATATTGCACTGACCCAATATATATATACACACACACACACACTTATATATGTATTAATATATACTCAACATCAAGCATATAGAGTGACAATTATATTGTACTCACCCTATATATACTTATATATATTTATATATACTTGATGTGAGCTTGAGTAAGCTCAGCAGTTAATCAAGCCAAGCTTGAGTAAGGTGATAGTCGGCTTGATTACACCCCAGTCACGACTCACGGGTTCAAAACTTGTGAAATGGAGCAAAGCAGCAGGTCTCACTTTACCTCCGTCCAGCTGTCCCTACTCATAACAGATCAATCGAGGTCCTTTGGGGTGGCGGATCTAGAAAAAAATGTTGGAGGGGGCGACGTATATATTTTATAGTGTTAAGGGGGCGAAGTATGAATCTCATACCATAAAACCTATGTTTTACTGTAAAATTTTAAAATTTCAGGGTCAGCCACCCCCACTCCTCCATATAGATCCGCCATTGCTTTTGGGTACCGGTGATGTACTTCACCTCCAATAAAAAAATCTTTCAAACCATATAGGTATTATACCCCACGGATTTAACCATGGCCTATACTTTTCCTTTTGGTAATCTTACACATTTTGGGTGTCGTGGACTTGTCGTCTCTGCTATATGTAGATCTGCCACCGGCAAGCAGGTTAGGCAGACCCCTACCAATTAAGACCCGAACCGAACATGCAACGTATTATTAGGTTGATATCAATGTCTTACCACTTGGTTGTATCCCTCTCAGGCCAGAAGGAAAAACAGGTCGAACCGGGAAGACCAATTTCGTGTGAGTTTCCATTTTATTAATAAAATAAAGTCTTTCAGTTTAACACGCAAAAAAAAAATTGAAAGTCGTCACTCGAATAGCCCTTCTTTTTTTTTTTACTGAAAGCCACCCAATGGCCTTTCCTACAAAGGAAATTCCGTAAACAAGCAAACTTGAGTAGCTTTAACTACCTTGATTGATAGGTGGGTTAATCCACCGCACCAAATGGCACAAAACAACATCATCATCAACCACCTCTACCACCACCACCACCACCACAGCAAATAATAATAATAATAATAACAGTGTTAGAAATAAAAGTCTTGCCTTGTAACGATGGTATTGATCAACAGCCACGTCCCCATTGCTAAAATCCATCACTTTACCTGCACTTGAAAAATTATGTGCATCACAAATCATTACATAACAAATACACACATGAATCACTGGCTGACTTGAAAAATAATAATCAGGCGTATTGATCAACTACCAATCACTTGAAAATTTATGTCCATCTATATATTTAGTTGGACTCATAGACAATATGCACAAAAGATGTTCATGATAGAAATGAAGATATGAATGAGTGGTCATACAAGAAAAAATCATATACATAATGAGGTTATTAGAAACAAATTGAGATAATACTAATAGATGATAAAATAAAGATGATTTGAACACATAGAAAGATGACTAAAAGAAGTTTCCGTAGAAAGGTTTGTAAAACTAGATTCTAAAAATGTTAAATGAAGAAGATGAAAACCACAAAAGTGTTGGAAGAAAACAATAAAATGATCTAGTTTATGTTGAGTTAATTGTTAGCATAACATATGATAGGGTTCTATGAAAATAAAGAATTCATGTAGCCAACCCATCTAATATAAGAAAAGGCTTAGTTGTTGTTATGACCAATAGACTAATGCGAGGAACAACTATTCACTGGCTTTGAGGACGGTAACCGGATCAGGTCCCAAATAGTTTGGATAATGAGCTGCATAACACAGTTTCATGGTTGGGTTTTGTTGGGTCAACAAAATGCCTCATAGATACATGTATATATACATGTACACATTCATAACAAATACACAAAATGAGGCATTCGTGTATGTACATATATATATATATATATGTATGTACATATAGATATATATATATATACATACATATGTGCGTGTATTTGTTTGCATGTATATGTATATATATATATATATATATATATATATATATATATATATATATATATATATATATGCGTGTATTTGTTTGCATGTATATACATATATATATGTGCGTGTATTTGTGTATATATATATATATATATATATATATATATATATATATATATATATATATATATATATACATATGTGCGTGTATTTGTTTGCATGTATATGTATATATATACGTGTATTTGTTTGCATGTATATATATATATATGTGCGTGTATTTGTATATATATATACATATGTGCATGTATTTGTTTGCATGTATATATATATATATGTATATACATATGTGCATGTATATATTTTATATATATATATATATATGTATATATATATGCGTGTATTTGTTTGCATGTATATATATATATACATGCAAACAAATACACGCACATATGTGTGAGAAAGGTGGGGGGAGTATTTAAAAAATAATATAAAATACTTTTCGAGTCTCGAGTCATCAATTTCAGTCTCCTATGATCAAAAGATGGGAAAAGAAAAAGTAGGCTCCTTGGTGTGGGTCCAGTCATGTATGATGTCCAATCCGTTTGTAGACTGGGACTGGACGTTGAAGCACGGAACCAGTGAGTATCAGAGGGGCTGGTCCATACTGCCATCACATCATAAACACAAAAGCAAAAGTCATGATTGGGTTACGGAACCGAACCACTCGATTATCTATCCGGGTCCGGACCCATTTCTTCCTGCCGAATATTGTTTGGCCTTGACATCAAACCCGTATCCAAATCAAATGCCAGAATTTACATTGCTTCTATGTGGAGGTAAACGCCTCTCTTGGCTACGGAGTCAACTCAAAAAACCACCAGTTTCGTATCCGGAGTTGTGCATATCCCGTAGGTTCTGCCTACACCAGCTTGCCAATAAAAAGAAAGGTCTCCTTCGAGCAAAAGGACTTTTCAGAGAAATAACTAAGATGAACAAAAAAAAACTTCACTGCCACTGAAGAAACCTAAAGATGCATTTTCCAGAACAAGGAAAACAAAAGAACTTGAATTTTTCAGCATATGAATTAAAAGAAAAAACAAAAAATCTGCAATTTTGAGCATAAGAATTTAAAAAAAGGGAAAAAACTTACCAAATGAATGGCTGAATGTGTCCCACACAGTCAATCCTCTTCCATCTTCTTTGTAAGCTCCTTCATACTACATAACAATAACAATAACAACAACAACTAAGCCTTTTCTCAATATGGGGTCTTCCTCATACTACATAATAAAAAGAAATATAAAAAAATAAAATCATCGACTATATAAGACATACCCAAAATGCCCCTACAATCTTTTATTAGTTTATACTATCCAAGAACAATATTGTGGTGTACGTCACTCACATATATTGAAGAAAATTAAATTACAACTACTACTAAGCTTTTTCCTATACTAGATAGGGCTGGTTACATGAATTCTTTATTTCCATACAGCTCGATCATTGAAGAAAATTAAACTATACAAGAAAAATATATGAAATGTAAGAAATCAAACTTAAAGATACAAAAAATAAATTAACTTTTGTTAACATGCCAAGGCATATATATTTGTGTTCATAAAAACGTTTATATAGATTTATATGAGAATACATTATACTTGTGTTCATAAAAACGTTTATATAGATTTATATGAGAATACATCTTTACCTAATTAGGTTAAGGAATTAAGCTATATTGAAGTTAAGAACTTGGTTTTAAATTTGGTTGAACAACTTTGCCCATTACAACTCAAGTCCAACACCAAAATCAAATCCTTTCGCATGGACTTTTTGTGTGTGACCATTTTGCCCTTCACTAGCTACTAAATGACTCTTAACGCTTATTGAAAAACATCGTGTGCTCATGTCTTATGCAAAAGCTTTGTGTTATTCTTTTTTCCTGATTGTTGTGCAAAAGCTTTGTTGGCTAAAGAGCGAATTGTATACCAAAAGATGCATTACAAAAGGCGCATAGCTCATTGGCTAGAGGGTTGGTCAGGAGTTCAACACCCAAGTGCGCATCTGGTAGAGGTTTGCCTAAGCCCAGCTCGTCTTTTAAAAGAAATATTTTATACTCGGCGGGGAAAAGAGAATCTCCTTTTTTATAGTTCAATAGTTTGCAAAGATCTAAAGAAAGGAGCACAATGATCAAGTGTCATATTTTTTGGAATTTTTTTAGGTAAAGCGTACTTGTATTTCATGTGAGACGTATTTATATTTTATGTTAACAAAATATTTGTATTTTCTTATATACAGACACAACAAATTTTCAGATTTTGCATGCCTGAAATGAGTATGCCATGTATAATGGCTGTTATAAGAAGGGCAAACCACAGTCGAGATGGCCGCTTCAAATTGCTCAAACACAAATTATATTTTAGAAAAGCACCTATTAATTCCATAAAAGGAGCTTCAAATCATTAGTAGACCTAGAAATTCTTTATGGGGTGAGGCCAAATCCTCCAATTAGGTGGAAATGCAGGTGATGCAGTCTACGTAAGTTTTTGAAAGATTTGAACTGCAGGTATAGATTTCAGGTTTCTTCGAATTTCGGGTTAGGTGGCCTCTGCTCATTGTTAGTTCCTTCACGGCTTTAAATGATCTGTGTCACACTCATGAAGCTCGTTCATGACATGAACCTCAAAAACTACATGATGGTAGGAAAAGGTTCAGAGGACAACCACAAATATAAGCAATGAATTTGGTTTCTCTCTCTCTCTCTCTCTCTCTAAAGATCCAAAACGTGAAACCCTTTTTCTTTTTCTTGAATGCTGCCATCCTTCCCTTTGAATAGCCTAACTGTTGGTGGAAGAATTAGAGCTGTAAAAGTAAGTAGGTACGGCTGGGTTAGACAGACCTCTATCAAATATGCATGCCCTATGTGTCCAACAATACCATTACTCTTTTTCTGGGTATAATGAGGAGGCCCAAGCTAGATGTATGTACGCCTGGGCGATCAAACTCATGACCTTCAAGTTGTGAGTCGAACTCCCAGCCAGGTGAGCCCTGGATCTTTGTGCAATCGAAAGTCTTTTCTGTCAGCCTCCCTTGAGAGGTAAAAAAGGCATACTTTTTTAATATTATAATTATCCTACATGATCCTATTCAAATGAGGCCTAAAAACATGCCTTCGGATGCGCAACTATTTCTAGCCAAGACCGTTTCCACCAACGTACGTGAAGATATAATTCCCACTTATGTAAATCTCTCTCTCTTCTGTGTGTGTATACGTGCTGTCGTCGGCATCAGAGAGTCGACCGAAACAGCACCGCAGTGGACTGGCCGGCAAAAGGGTCTCGAAGGGTTCTTCTCTACCAGTAAACAGCATGAACGCAAAGTTAAATGTGAAAAGGCATAAAAAGTAACTCCAAAAACAGAAACAGTTTGTGGCTTCTGCATAGATTGGTTTAACATAAAGCAAAATAGACGAAAGGGGTAGAGAACCGACCTGATACGCAGACGAAGCTGTTCCAAAAACGAAATCTCTCGGAAAACTCGCTCTATTGATAGCAGATGCCCGGAGACAGAAGCAATAGGTGACTAAAAAGACCACCATGAATATTGCTCCACCATTTCCCCGCCCCATCTTGCACATGCGGGAAACCATCAGAGAGAGGGAGAGAGAGCAGGAAAGCAACTAGTTTTTTTTGGATGGAGACATCGAAGACAGCAGAGACGGTCCCAGCGAATCGAATAGGATGGCAAATTAGTTTATTGTCTTCACACGCTTGGTTTCCTTCCCTTGCATGACAGTTTAGATTCCCCATGGCTGTTATATTTATGCCGTCACACTTCCCTCTTGCGACGTGACATCATCTGAGCCAAATGACCTCCGACAGCCAGGGTGTCCCGATTTTAGACACGACACTAACACGGTTTGGAAATACCTGCTTTTTCAGTGACACGAGAAAGACCAGGTTGTGTTAAGGTTAACCTGAAATTGAGACGAGCTCGAAACTACACAACACGAACAAGAGCGATTCCAGACATGACATAAGAACGCCATGCAAAGATCACATGAAAGGTCCTTGAAAGATAACGTTTACCCAATTCGACACGAAAAGAGATCCGGTCATGTACGAACCCGACCTTTCTGCTAAACAAGGACCCGGACCGAAAAGAGAAGATTATCTTGGTCCGTTGAAGGCACTCACCATATGACCAGCAAGCAGCAGGAGCGCAGAGACTGGGAAGTGGTGTGAACCCACTTTGTGGCGTTGGCGGCGGACCCGCTATGTAGGTCCCACTGGGCTTACAATGAGAATATTTGGATTTAGCGAAAAATATAAATACAGGAAAAATGATGCACTTTCTTTCTTGTAGTGTTCATACTTGGAAATCTGCATATCTTAGTTTGAATTCAGATTTATTTCCGGTTCATGTTTTCTCGTATGGATGCTAAAGCTGGAAATACGGGCTGGCCTGACCGTAGTCCTTTTCAGCCAAGCCTAGAGGGAGACTACGAGATACGGTCTCATTATCACCGTCCAATTGATCGCACAAACAATAATGATAATCAAATATGGCTACTATCAAATAATGTCTAGCTAACTCCATTTTCTCTCTCTCTTTATATATATATATATATATATATATATATATATATATATATATATATATATATATATATATATATATATATATATATAATATAATATAAGTTATCCAAACTTGTCCACTTAATAAAACTTACTCATACTCATGTTTTACTTTGATTATGAGAAAGTTGTGTTTTATGAGAGCTGGAGAGGATCATGTGTTCTATCTATAATTTCTTTGAGGCTTGTGTGCCAAGAACTTCCTAGCCTAAACTGATAATAGTTGATTAAAATGACATGTCATTTACAACGTCAATTTATATTTAATATGATACTTATTCGAAGCCTCTTATCCCACCAATACTCATTATTCAAACTCTCTCTCTCAACTTTACAATGCTGTCCAATTCTTATTTGGGCTTGAGACCAGTTGGACAGGTTTAATCCTCACCATAACAAGTTTATTCTTGTTCTAGTACAACATTTTTCAAGACGCGTTATCAAATCATCCAATTAAATAAACAAATCGTTTTCCACCACGAGTGCAAGCGTGAACATGCACATATAACAGAAAAGCCAAAGCATGAAACCCAACTTTAAAATAATATTGAATAATTCATGCCCATCAATTGTGTCTACATTTTATTTTCTCAGATATCCTTAAGCTCATCATTGGCAAGCATATTGGCAATCTATCTTGGAAAAGAAGATCTTCATTTTTGAAATGCAGAAATATATAGGCAAGTCAGGAATTGGTTGGACGCAGATATCTAATAAACCATCTGTCCCAGCAGCAGTTGATGCCTCTACTGTCAGAGTTCGTGCATTGGCATCTGAGGAGCACAAAATCACAAAATAGTTAGTCAAGCCAAACAGAAACACACGTTTAATCCACAATAAACAGACAAATCAGCTGGTTCATGGTAGCAAAATTTCCCGATCTGCAGCTTCTAATGAAAACAAGAACAGTTCCAGCAACTCTCTCTCTCTCTCTCAATTTTTACATTTGTGTGTGTGTTTGTGCATACAAATAGACGGTGCAAACATCACTAATCGTGAAAGCCGACACATGATGGTGGTGTTCTCGCCATCCGGCGATTGTCCCACCATCCAAACAAGCACTTCGGACCCATGAACTGAACAAAATCGATCATATCTAGAAGGAAAATATGGATGGTACCTTGAGCAAGAAGAGCAAAGATGCAGAAAGCAAGGAAAGCCAAACGTTGCCAATTGGCAGACATGTTTGAACACACACTATATATATAACTAATTATATGAAGTAAATCAGATAAGAAAGATCAAACAACGATTGGGAGGAATGAACTATGAGTTAATCCGCAACCTTAAAGCCTTTTATATAATGCACCATCTACCATTCATGGTTCAGGGAATAAAAAGAAAGAAAAATAACTTTCGGCAATCTTTTTACTCCCCTAATTGGTTCGTCGCGAACTAATTATGTCAAAAATGTCTTTCTTCTTTTGTAGATTCTTCTTAAACTACTTTCCTGAATCATTATTAAGATCCTATGAGTATCGGAATCTTTGTATCAAACGGTTGCGGATTCCCGTGAGTTGGTTGAGGGCCAGCTCGAATTCCCGAAAACTAAGCAGTGTAGTCTATGGTCCAAACCGTGAGCTATAATACAAAGCCCACAGTATATCATGAGCTTTTCGTCTCACTCCAAAAGAAATTGGAACTATGATATAAAGCCTACAATATAACCATTGGCTATTGGCTCGTAGCTGTAAAAGTTTTTTTGAACTGTGTGCATATTTTAAGACGAAGGAAAGGCTTAGAAAGTATCAATAGACGACAGTTTAAACCGTGGACTACACCTTTTGGGTGAACCGGATGCCGCACCTGGCACATAGACCCACCGTTCACTGCCCAGGATTCTACATGATCAGTTAGAGATTTGGGAAAAGAGCTGACATTCACAAATATAGCAAAATGCATGTTATATATGAGATGCAAACAAGGTGTTCAAAGAACCGATGCGAACTGATTAAACCAGTGGGTTCTGGTTTGTTGTTTGGTTTGGTTTGGTTCAACTTGAAAGAAACAGTGGTGTTTTTTGTGAATATTGAACCTGGTTACTAGATCTAAACCAATTCCCTCTCTAATGTTATCCTTTGACTATTTCAATCACCAGTACAATTTTTTAAATAATGCTTAAGCGTAAAAAAAAATGGGTGGGAATAGATAGGCATTCCTAGAGGTGAAAAGCTTTATATATATATATATATATATATATATATATATATATATATATATATATATATATATATATATATATATATATACACACATATACATATACATACATACATACATACATACATACATACATACATACATATATATATACATATATATATATATACATATATATATTAGTCATCTCAAACACTACTCTCGTTACTTAGTAGAGTCATGATTATAATAAGACTATCTCCTATATTTTTTAATCACCTTTAATTTTCAAATAACATTCATGCTCAAGAAAAAGAATGGGAGGACATCAATATGTAATATTATAAGTGCAATAATCTTGTCCTTTATAATTTCTCAATAACCCTTATAACTTTCTAAATAATACTCAAACGCCAAAAACAATGGGTGAACATGAGTATGCAATGTTAGAGGTAGGCATCATCTTGTTTTTTAATGATATATGTGTCTGTGTGCGTGCATGAGAGAGAGAGAGACCAAAACTTCTGTCGGTAACATTTTGTTTCAGTAACAGCATTTTCATTATTTTGTATATTAGCTTATGTTAAAAGGTTTTGGCTTTTATCTGGTATATATGCAATTATTCATATAGTTTATGTGTTGTGGTACTTTATATGAGAAGAACTTATTTTGTAATTTGTTCGGTCTCCTTCTCGTATATATCACATACTAAAAATGACGTATATTGGTATGTAATAACTTGATGATGAATGGTGGTTTGGAATTGGAACATAAATATTGTGATTTGCTTTAGGCTCGTGACTTGCAATAGTTCTACTTGGTTCCTAAATTTGAGAACCAATTGCACCGGTTTCGTTCATGGTCGGGTTTTGGATGGAACCAAACCTAACCACAAACAGAGCTATGAACTACTTGTATTATTGGTCGTATTATCGTATAGAATGTGTATTTCATTAGTAGCAGTAATTCTACTCATAAGACTGAACTTTTTTTTTTGGGGTACAGTTAGGACTGAATTCAGATGCATTGCACGAATTCGTGACTTTCAACGCATGAGTCGACCCCCTATCCAGGTGAGAAATCCACAAGGCTGGGGTTTTAGTGGTTGGCTTGATGATCTTCTGGGGTTTTAGTGGTTGTCTTGATGATCTTTCTTCCATATGATATAATTAAATTCGGAAAATCAGGTGCAAAAATCTCAGCCCCTCGTAGGACAGTGTAGTGAAGATTAGACATGTCGAGTTCGGTGGTTCAAACAGGCCAAACTAGACCCAGAACTAGAGAACCCCCAAGTTCAATTTTAATTTCACCTGCTGTTGAACCGAACCAATGCCAAAATCGAAATCAGAGGTTCCAAACTACTTTTTAGGTTTTCTCATTTGAATATTTCAAAGTTTTTAAGGGTTTAGAGGTTAAACGGAACCGAAACGGAAACCAGAGCCAGCCTCATCCCAGTTTTGTTTTGCTTTCATGGTTTCCGGTGAATCTTAAAGTCCGGTTAATCCAGAACCAGATACGTTACTAACAACCAAATATTAAAGAATGTCTGTTTCTCATAAAGAGAAACAACTGGATAGGAAACTGTTGGCCTTTAATTTTTGCAACAAAGTTTTCCTCATATATATATATATAACATATACATATATATATATATAACATATACATATATATATATATAACATATACATATATATATATATATATATATAACATATACACACACACATATATATATATATATATATATATGGAAAACTTGATCATGCTTACTCATAAATTCCTATTACTTTTTGGCGGCAAGACTATCATTTAAAAAGTAACTTGAAAACATAAAAACTAAAAACTTACTACACTCATGCCTGAAAAACGGAGAGTACATGACTACATAGTTTTAAAGGTATGTCACTATAGAGTCACTCATTTCTCTCTCTCTCTCTTATATATATATATATATCTTGTGAGACGATGAGACATCGGCGCAAACACATGACATCACAATTTCAATGTTTCTCACCGTAATATATATATATATATATATATATATATATATATATAGTCATGGCCGGTTCGGAACCAGCCTGTCGGTTTGACCCGAAACTGAACCGACCCACAAACTGGAACAGCCCACGGGTTCTGGTTTTGTCTATTTGAAAAGCCGACCCGGAACTAGAACTGCTGTAAAAACCGGCCGTTTGGGTTCCGGTTTGAACCACTGGGCCGGTTCTAGGTCTGAATCAAAATGTTGGCTAAAGATCCGGTTCCAAATTGAACTTCCGGTTCCGGTTCTGATTGCAAATCGAATCGTCAGTTGTGGGTCCGGTTAGGAATCAAACCACCAGCTAGCATGTGCCATGTGGTGCTCAATACTTTTAGATCCGGTTTCAACCCAAAACCGAGACAAGCCAGTGAGTGTGTGCCACGTGGTGCTCGATTTTAGTAGCTACCCATGGCAAGTATAGTGATTGGATTGGTTTGGGTGAGTGCTTCTCTAAAAACATACTCAGGCACATACAGGCGTGCTTGCGTGTACACACAGACACACACACATATATATACATATATATATACATATATATATACATATATATACATATATATATACATATATATACATATATATATACATATATATATATATATATACATATATATATATGCAGATTGATTGAATCCTGCCTGTTTGATGTTGGTGAATTATGACTCATCATTACTTTTCGAAAACATAACATTATCTTATATAACTTTTGAAAACTTTTAAAATTACACTCGTACTACTTAAAAGAAATAGGTGACATAAGTGAACATGTCATAATGAAAAAGGATCCAATTATATATATAGTGATTAGATCCTCGGCTTACGTGCTAATATTTACTTTTTTAGAGTATGAGCATAATAATATTATTTTATACATTTTTTCAAAAACTTTTTAAATTTTTTTAAATTATACTCATATCATTAAAAAATAATGATATGCTTTTTCAATAGTAGGAATGATATGATTTCTCTTTCTATCTCTTTATATATAATGATTTTCACTTGTACTAATATTTATTTTTTGAGAGCATAAGGATAATAATATTATCTTATATATTTTTTTAAAACTTTTAAATTACAAAAGATGTTTGTGATAGAAATAAAGATGTTGAGATGGATGAGTGGTTATACAAGAAAATACCGTATAAATAATAAGGTTATTCGAAATAAATTATGTGTGACACCAATAGAGGATAAAATGAGTATCGTTTAAGGTGGTTTGGACATTTAGAAAGAAGATAAAAAAAAAATATTTAAGAAGCTATGAAAAGCTAGATTTTGAAAGTATTGAAAGAGATCGAGGACAACTACAAAAGTGTTGAAAAGAAATAATAAAGAATGATGTAGCTTATTTACATTAACTGCTAACATGACACATGATAGGATTATGTGAAAACAAAGAATTCATGTAGCCGACCCCATTTATAGGAAAAGGTTTAGTTGTTGATTAAAAACTTTTAAATTATACTCATTTCATCGAAATACAATGAATATTCGTGCCAATAGTAAGCATGATTTGATATATATATATATATATAAAGTAAGTTATACTTAATGAATATTATATTTAATAATTATAATAAGAGGGTGTAAAGTGATAGCCTGTTGCATTTATTGCAGTAGGGTACATCATTTTTACATTGTGAATACCAATTAAATATTATATTGTATTTAAAAAAGACCGGGTTTAGAGTGTTAATGGTGACTACTGCATTGGTTTACCATGAGGGATTTCAAATTAAAGGAAAAGATAATTGCCCCATGTGAAAAATCTCATGTCTGACCAAGGAGTACTGATTGCACAAGGAGCCACGACTCTCCTGTTCAGGGACTCGACTGAAGATCCAAAACCCCAAGATATGGGCTTGATGGCAAGATCCCAAAGAAAATGATTTCTGGACCATCTATAATCTTGTCGACATTCATATATATATATATATATATATATATATATATATATATATATATATATATATATATATATATATATATATATATATATATATATATATATATATATATATATTCTAGTATATTTAAACAAATCTTAATAATCCAATTTATGAGATAAATGATTTAGATTTGAATCCTAAAAACAAAAAGTATAATTAGTCAATTAAATTTTAGAGATAATGCAAGACTTACGTTTTTATTTTCGCTCGCAAACACCTACCAAGATATATGCACCTTTGTAGGGTTTCAACGTTAGGATCATCACTTTGAAGGTCTTTCTAGTCGAACCACTAGCCAAAAGGCCTATTGCTCCTTGTGTTCTCGCCATCATCTTTCATTGAGGCAGAAAAAGGAAGAATCATGAAAACACATATATGCACGATGATGAAGCGTTCGAACCAATGTCGTCTTCCAATGCACGAAACAGGAGGATGCTGTTCATGGTGTCCCTCACCAAAGTGGTGTCACATAATGTCAATAACAAGGGCTAGAGTATGATTTTACAGGATAAGTATTTAAATAATTTCTAGGATGCAACCATGTAGGGTTCAAGCAATTGAAGATGAAACTATGCAGGTTTTTTAATTATATGGAACCATGAGGCTCCTCATAACTCCTGTTTTTTTACAGAGGCTTCATACATAACGGTCATGCAATAAAAAAAGAGACCTTCCTTCCATAAACCAAAACCAACGACGATATTCCACTGCAATAAAAACACCATAGCTCCGTGACGACAAATCAATCAAAAAATGAGCCAAGTTTTCATATCATGTTGGGTAGACATTGAAACAAACTTCTCCAGTCATGTTTGTGTAAGTTCTCATGTTGGTCATTGCATTGTTAGCTATTTATTTGGAGTCATGCTCGTGTTCGTGCTCGAACCAAGTCAATTGAGCATGATCCAAATTTTTTAATCATATGCACATGAAAGGGAATCTGTTCATGTTTGCCTTTGGTTTCACATAGTTACCAATTTACTACTGAACCATATATATATATATACATATATACACACATGCAAGATATAATCTCCTTGCATCACGTTCTTTTGATAATTCTTATAATGTTGGGCATTTTTTTATGGAATGCAAGCTTTCATTACAAATCGGGTTTTATGCCATCTAAGAATCAAATTCTTTACTGGTAGTTGATAGGATACTGTTTGTGCTTGGAAAACACAATCGAACATGGGAACTCACTTAGGTAACATGTCTCTGGAATTCGAGCAGAGCATGCATTCACATGTTAAAGGACATAGATCTCCATTTTTTGAAGGAGTATTTATAAGGCTTAGACAATTTGGAAGGATGAACAAGCAACCCAGTCGACACCTCTAATTCTAATAAGAGTCATAAAATGTGTGAAGTTTTAAGAGTGTAGAACCAACTCAAAAAATAGGTATTAAGAACCAACAGAGAAAGAGAAAATGAACAAAAAGGATAATTAAAAAGAAGATATTATTCTTTCAAAGAGAAGATATTAGAAGAAATAAGTCACTAAGAAAGGTAAAGCAAGTGGCTGCCATCTCACCGGCTCCTTGATCAATCTGAACCATGTTTCGGTTAACTAAGCCTTTTCTAATACTAGATAGAATCAATTGCATCAATTCTTTGTTTTCATAAATCTCGATCGATCATTCATGCTAAGAGTTAACCTAACCTATCGTTTTTTATTATTTTCTTTTCAATATTTTTGTGATTTTTTTCTTCCGTCGAACTGACAACACGTTATAATTGCAATATTCACAAAAAAACAAATTAAGTATCTTTCTAAAGGTTGTCTACAACATCTAGAGATCAGGACAAGCAAGCAAGAGAAAACAAGAGACGGGCGAAGACAAAAACTGAGAGGATGGTGGAGTATGTGCTGTACAGAGGAGAAGATAAACTCAAAAGGACGAGAACCGTCGTCACCCTTTCTTCCTAGTGAGGAAGCTCACGGCCGTATTGATCGATCAGACGCTGCAAGATGTGAGCTTGGGTTCTCAAGGTGAGAATGTAGTCCGCGGTTTCTTGGAGGAGCGTCTCCAACTTCATCGTCTCCCCTGTTCTTATTCTTCCTCCGGCAACCATGTGGCGGAGAGAAGCCAATCTGGTGGCGATCAGCCACCTATTCTCCTCTCTTTTGCCGATCGACGTCTTCCTCTTTGCACTCATCTTGCTGGTTCTTGGTTTTTCTCTTCTCTTCCTCGCTCTGCTACCGATGCCGTTCTTTTTTATGCACAGGCCCATTCTGCTTCCTTTTCTCTCTGTGTGTGTTTTTATGCAAACCACGAGCTCTTAGCTTGTACAAAAGAGAGGGAGCGTTTTAAAACTCTCTCTCCCAAAGGCTGTCGGCCTGGAAGCATTCATGTGCAGCGGATTTCAGGGAAACTTGGAATGGCGAATTTATCCTCAAGCTTTTAAAAACACACACACTCTCTCCCTCGCTGGATAAGTATATGTATGTATGTTCAAAATTATTATTGAATTTAAAAAAATTAAAAGTATTGTTGTATTTTTTATATATTTTAAATTCAAATTCTATTATTAAATAAATGATAAAATCTTTAAGTGGATTTAAGTATTGATGTATGTGCATGTAAGCTATACTCTCTATATAAGCTAAACTCTTATTTATGTTAAACTACGCACATGAACGTATTAGATGAACAATTTAGATCGAAAAAGCAAAATGTGAAGTTGGTTTTTGAAAAAATATAAAATATAAAGTGCTTTCTAATTTTTTGTTTTTTACATAAACTATCAATATTTTTTATTAAATAGTTTGAATTAGACTTAATGGTTTAGGACATCAAAGTCTCTCTCTCTCTCTCTCTCTCTCTCTCTCTATATATATATATATATATATATATATATATATATATATATGTGTGTGTGTGTGTGTGTGTTAAAATTGGATCCTTTCCATCTCAAACATATTCATTCATTGCTTTTGAGTTGTAAGAGTGTAATTTTAATTTTTTAAAAATCTTTAAAAAAGTATCAAGAATATTTTTGTTGTATTCATGCAACACGAAAAAAATAAGTGGACAGGAACGAGCACGTGTTATCAGTGGATCGGATTGAATCACTAATATATATATATATATATATATATATATATATATATATAATTGGATAATCGTTATATACAGTTGTCTTACAACTAAAAGAGGTCGTCAAGAAACCATGAACAATACTCTTAGCAGAAACTTACCTTTTTGAGATTAGGGCTATTCAAGTCAAGACTCGGTCCGTATTGGTCTTGGTCATGCTTGCCTTAAACCCTTTGTTTAATGAGTTAGAGTGAACTTGGTTTTAGTGTTGCTAGTTCTGCTCAAGCTTCATGTTAGTTACATCGAAATATTGGCCCGTCGAGCTCAAGGCTTGTCTATCTTTCAAGTGGAAAAGTAGAGGATGTACCACGTAAAAGCTCATTCAAGTTCGATCGGTGTATGCGCCTTTAGTTAACTTCCTCTACTAAGTTTTCTCTTTTAACACACAAATCATAAAGACAGGCTTGAACAATCTTGATGGAGATCAAACCCTTCTTTCAAAGGCTCATATGCTCCCCTCTAAGCTTTTTCTTATTTTGTACTAGATGGAATAGGCTAAACTCAATCTTGTGCCTAATATAATTTTAATAAATAAACAACAACAACTACTAAGCCTTTTTTCATTCAGCGACATGGATTCTTTGTTTCCACATAGCCCTATCATGTGTCATGTTAGTAGTTAACTCACAATAAGTTAAATCATTCTTTATTGTTTCTTTCTAACACTTTTTTAGTCGTCCTTTACATCTTTTAATACTTTCAAAATTTAGTTTTTCATACTTTTTTATAGATTCTTCTTTTGATCTTCTTTTTATATGTTCAAACCATCTTAAACAATATTCTCTCATTTTATCCTCTATTAGTGTAACTCCTAATTTGTTTTTAATAACCTCATTATGTATACGTTTTTTTTCTTTTATGACCACTTATTCATCTTTATTTCTCTTACGGATACCCTTTATATAAGGTCTTTTCTTATATGATGATTAATAATTTTAATAAATAAAATTGTTTAAAAATTTAAGTAATGAAAAAATGAAAGGGTAAAGGGAATTGGAGGGGGGCGTCCTTTTAATCCCGAAAACAGGGTGAGCAGGGCAGGTAGAGGGGAGGGGGGTGGTGAGTGGGGCGCGGTTTCCCGCAAGGGCGCATGTGAAGTTGTCATGTCCAGCGAAGGCCAGCCAGGAAGAAAGGGAGAGGCGGGACCCCTCTTCCGGCCGATACTTATCTACAAAGAAGAAGGAGAAGAATCCTTCCAAGGCCACATGCCCGCACATGGCTGGCATTACAAAGGATTTTATATTTAAGCGCCATCACGTGAACGGGATAGAGGGACCCCCACGCTTCCGAACTTATGTATTATATATAATATTATTTATTAACACGCTGTTTAAAAGCATAAGTTCTTGTTCTTGAATGATTCTTGAAAACTATGAACCATAATTGAACCAGAGGATACTCGAGTCCGGTTATGGTTGTATGGCCGGTTCGACTGATTTTGGTTACCTATAGTTTTGAGACCGGTTTGTTTGCGATTTGAATTGTTGGGTCAGTTCTAGAACGGTCACGCCTAATGAAGAGATTGAGAGAGTTGTTAGATAGCCTTTTATTATAGGTAATACTTATCACTATCACGATTTGTACGTTCAATCAAATGGTGATTTTAAGATACTCATCTCGCATGACAATGCATTAATATGCATTAAATGATATCGATCCTCATGTTGATATTGATGAACAACTTAATCTTAAGTATGATTGATATGTCTAATAAAAACTAATATAAGAAAGTTTTTAACAACTCTTCCAAATAGGTGGTTGATATCTTACATATGATTGAAAAGCATCTCATTGACACGCACTCTCTGATCTTGTACGGATGCTTTAAGGGAAGGATGGGTTGCGTTTGTTAGATTCTTTAACGATGTCATGGTTTTACTGCTCCCTCTGCACCACGATGTCAGAATGGGTTAATGAATGATTTCCTTTCAAGATTCGAATGGGCTCAAGCAAATTGAATATCCACTTTAAATTCCAGAAGTTTGAGAAGTATGAGAGGAATACTGTAAGTTGGGAAAAGAAAAGGATATGAATGAACCATTATAATATATGGTTTCTTCATTTTGTTGTGTGTTGGGTGTGTGTATATAATATATATAGAGAATAATCTTTGCACACATTAATTCATGCTTAAACATTTTCAAACATTTCAATTGAAAAATAATAAATACTTTGATGCTTTTTAAAGGTGTAATAAATGTACCCTGTATTATTTGTTTTTTTGGTTTAGATATCTCAACAAACTATTGGTCTTCAAGATTGGACTGTTGACATCTTTAAGTAGATTAGAGTATAAATTGATGTGTGCATTGACTAATTTGTCTATTTCTCTCTCTCTGTAAAGAGGAAGAAGGCATAAAATAGAGAATGCACTACTCATAAGAAAACACTATCCAAACTAATCTTAGATAACAAAAGACAAAAAATATATATTAAGACAATAAAGTATCGTGCAAAAAGTATATGTACTTTTTCACCTTTTGATTTTCAATTTCAACCACTCATTTTCCTTCATC
Source organism: Brasenia schreberi (assembly GCA_036023115.1). Lineage (NCBI taxonomy): Eukaryota > Viridiplantae > Streptophyta > Magnoliopsida > Nymphaeales > Cabombaceae > Brasenia > Brasenia schreberi. The sequence goes on along the minus strand of JAYKKT010000061.1, from coordinate 9,231,597 downwards.
AAGAGGTTGAGATTGATTTGAATGAAGTATGCTTATGAGTGGTTTCCATCCTTCATATATATATATATATATATATATATATATATATATATATATAATATGTGTGTGCATGCAGGCATATGTGCACCACATTTTGCGTAGTTTGACAAGCAATAAGGGACGATGTTAGGAGGCCAACCAAAGGCTACAGGCAGTGGGTTGCGAATTTCATGTTCTGAAGTTGTGCTTTAGAAGTTATATATATATATATATATGTACCCTATTTTGCATCCTATCACATTTATTAATCACCAATGAAGAAGGTATGGAAGATTTTTCAATGAAAAGCTAATGGTACGTCTTCTCAACGAAGAATTGGGATTTAGGGTCACACTGTACAGCGTAGGGATGGCAATATTTACCCAACCGGCCGCGGTCTGTCCCGACCCAAATGGGGTGGGGAATACCAATCCAATCAGATTCGGGTTTGGGTGCAGGGATAAGATGCTCTCATCTGTACCTGACCTATACCAGACATATATATATATGTATGTATGTATGTATAAGGTATATAGTGCTTACATCGGTACTTTTAATTTAAATATTCACCGTTGATCATATGAATGAAACAGTAAGAACGTTTGAATAGATCTTAGCACTAGTGCAGTTTGAGCATTTACCACTATCCTCCCCTCCTCTCTCTTTCTCTCTCTCTCTCTCTCTCTCTCTCTCTATATATATATATATATATATATATATATATATATATATATATATATATATATACCTATGACTTTTGAATTTTACCCACCCTGTACCTATCAAATAAAAAGAAAACCTGAAACTTTACCTGTCTCTTAGGATTCGGGTTGGGACTGGGTATAAGTATACCTGTCCTAACCCACCCCATTGCCATCCCTATATAGGCATTTACTACTGAGGGAGGCCCAATCCCTTGGTGAGGACGACTCCTATCATGCACGGTCTATTATCGAAACAAACTTATAACCTTTTGTACTGTTTGTCTTAAGCAGTTCTTATCGGTTATATCGGTCTTTGTTGCTGGTTTCAGCAAAGCGTGTCAAGGGTGAAAAATCAACTCATGATGAATCGAGTAAAAAAGAAGATGCTGAGGTGTTTGTCTGGTTGCAAGAAAAGACTCTTAACTCTAGAGAGATTATTAGAATTGGTTGGGCCGTCCACCCCGCCTCGGCTCAGTGCAGACCCAATTGCTTTTGTCCCTTCATACTTTCTCACAACTTTTTAAAAATAAAATTATATTCATGCTACCAAAAACAATAAGTGGACAGTGTCAAAAGTGGGTAGAACCCAATTGTTTGATGCGAGCATGGAAAGAATAACATACATCTTGTGTGTGTGCGTGCATGCGACTGCACACATATCTCTTAGAAAGAGAGAGGTTATAGAATTATAAGACAGTATGTAGCGTAGCGATGTGGGCGTGAGATACGAGTCAACTTCATTTACATATATAGCATATGTATCAAATATGGTGTTGTGTAGTGCCACACTCCATAGAAATGCTACTTATAACCATGAGGTTCTTTTAAAATTTGAAAATAAAACTATTTTATATATGGTACACTTAATATATCAAGATCATCATTTTATGATATATGTCAATTGAATCATGCCCACATGTTTCACACTCACTCATTGTTTTTAGGTTTTTTATACTTTTAAAAATCTATTAAAAAATAAAATTACACTCATACCACCCAAAAACAATGTCAGATGTGGAAATGATATAATCTCTCTCTATATGTAGAGTGATTGGATCATGTCCTGACACTTGCCCACTCTTTCCTTTTGAATGACATGAGTATAATACAAATATCTTTCGTATTCTTTTAAAGCTTTTTATAAATTTTAAATTATGTCATTCAAAAGTAATAAATATATAATTTTCTATATATATAAATATATAAACAGAGAGATAATCTTTAGGGATTAGTCATGGGCAGTAGTGGCCTGGTGGTTTAAAGTAGAACCAAACCAGGTCCAGAACAAGCCTAGCTGGACTTCAATTTTAAGCAGGTTATAGACCTCCCGGTTCAGTTTTAGGTTCATCTTCTTAAGCAACCAGACCAGAATCAGCAATTCAGACTGCCAGTTCCATTCTCATTTTTTAGTTTTTGTAGAAAACTTTTTTCAGCTTTTTTCTTCTTGGTTCAAACTAGAACCATAACCTAAACTGACAGTTACGAAATGTAACATGTGAAATTGGGTTCGATTATAGTTCATAGTTTTTGGGTACATCAGAACCTGCGGTTTTGAACCACCTTCATGGATCGAGCATCGGGTATACGAAAACGGACGGTTTATATATATATATATATATATATATATATATATATATATATATATATATATCATTAAATCGGATTGAGAAACTTTCACGGCTATCATTATTTCCTGAACTGCGACATCACCAAGTGCGATAATTTTCTCACATCTTCGACGTTAATTTTTTCATGAGAATCAGCTGTTTGACGTCTTCTGTGCTTGACTTGTCATTAATTTTTCAAGACTTTGGCATACATCAATGAATTGCTAACAACAATGCACATGTGACTTGAAAATCATTCTCTAACTTGGGATTTGTAAAAGTGAGATCCACTCAGGTCTCCATCAAGTGACAAAAGTGAAAATCCCTCGTTCATATTATATATATGGACATAAGTTTCTCTCTCCGTATAAAATTGGATCATGCTTAACTCTAATAACTTAAGTTAGTCCATTACTTTTGATAGGATAAGTATACTTTTAAAATATTTATTTTTTTAAATAAAAGATTTTTTTATACTTGTACCTACGAGTGAACAACGTCAATAGCAAGCATGATCCATTCACTTATATATATATATATATATAATGTGTGTGTGAGAAAGAAGTGAAAGAGAGGCCATTAGTGTGACCTCAGGTATGGCCTATGTTGTGATACATCAACTTGGTTTGTGTTTCTCTTAAAAGCATGCACGAAAAGATCCTAAAAATTTGTCTCCTGTTTCCACTTGTGTTGACGTAGAAAGGGTTCTTCAAATTTTAAATTCATAATGGCCATGGCATACTGTCTAAATAAATTGCACCCCGTAAAGGGTAGTGAAATCCCATTTGCAACAAGAGAAATTAAAAAGGATTTTTTAAAAAAAAATAAAGAGAGACAAAATCGTGAAGATATCTGGTAAATATATATATATATATATATATAGTTATTAGATCAAGTTAATGTATCTTCAATCATTACTTTTAGATGACATGAAAGTAATAACAATACCTTTTATATTTTTTAAAGCTACTAAAAAGCAACAATTGAACAAGAGAGTAAGGATGTCAAAATACACGATTTTATAATATATATATATATATATATATAGAATCTTGTGACTCTGTCCGTACGAGCATGAGCCCATCACGGTTAGGTCAGACCCACTTGACAAGTTATAATTGGATAGAGAAAGAACAGGCAGGCAGGCAGTCTCTCTCTCTCTCTCTCTCTCTCTCTCTCTCTCCGATTTCCAGGCTGCCTATTCACACCAAGTGGGTCATGCTCCTGCCTCACCAAACTTCTTGGGGTTGACTCTATGGGTCGGATCAAGGTCCATGACCCACGTCTTATACCACCCGCAAAAGCCGACCAAACAATCGATCTATCAATTTCACGATCATTCCACTTGTCTTGTAAAGGGGGGAATTGAACCATGGGGCTCGGGTCAGATCTAAGCAGTACTAAATCCGAGTCGTCGGAGCTTGAGATTTAACCGATTCATGAATTCTTTTAGAGTGAGACACACTTGTATTTTAAGTGAAACACAATTATATTTTAATATAACATCCAGTGACGGCTCCTTCTATATTTTAAGAATTCCGGTGAAGCATATGTCTCACCTCGTCCTAAAGTGGACCTCCTACCGGATCATTGAACCCTGGCTATACTTAACTAATAAATCTTAAAAGTAATACTACATAAAACAGAGCAAAAACAACATATTTAAAGATGCGTTATTTTCAAAAGAGTTGATAAACTAAAAGCCTCAATGAGCACCACACAACATTAGCTCATTTGGCCGACTCTCATGACTCATTTACCATTTGATGAGTTCGATTCTCGAGCATGCATGCATGTGTAAGGCTTCGGTCTCTCTACATAATAAAAAGAAAAAGGTCTCTCAAGGAGGCTAACATAGTGGTAAGGGTTGGGTCTTGAAGACCACAATTCACTGCCAACCCTTGGCGGCAAGGCCGTAAATGCACTGTAGACATGTCCGGTTCCGGTTACTTTAGAACCTGACCGAATCAGTTTGAGGCTGGATCGTTCGAGGCTTAAAACGCTTAGAACTGAAGTATTAAAAAATTTTAAAATAAAAAATAAAAAGATGAAATCGACAATTCGAAACCATTAGTTCCAGTTTCAATGTGGTTTTGGTTCCATGGGAGTAGTCGATTATGGATCCAGTTTTGGGTCCAGTTTCATGTTTCCTCTTCTAGTCGGTTCCATTGCAATGTAGGATAAAGCGGTCCCGAAGGAGGCAGCCTTGCTCATGCAAGAATGAAGGGTTATGTGGGAGTAAGAATTTTAATGCCATAGTGCCACCCTCATATGCAAGCCTGTCCAGGGCGTAGTTCGCTGAGGTGAGAGGAGATGGAAGCCCTTCAAATTCTTGCTCGGCTTTCCAGCTCCCTCAAAAGACAGTTTCTTCGAGACATAAAATTGGAACAAATGATAGTCTTGAATTCTTACGCGATTAGGAATGAATTAACAGTTTAAAGTTTCATGATGAAATCTTTATCTTTCGAGCAAAACAAAACCCATGATTAGGGTTATCAAATGAGGGGCAGAGGTTGGCTGGTGCTTCAGAGAAAGATTAGATCTCCAAGGAGGACAGAGGTAACGGAGAACAAGAATGGCGAAAGAAGTGACAGAAATGAGCAGATCAAAAGCAATAAATTCGCTCCATTAAGGCTAGACATGAGAAGGTGTTGAAACTTCAAAGTGCCATCCTCCAACCATGCCCGACCTTCGGATGACCAGAACAAAAACCTAGTAATCAAACTAACAGAAAGAGAAAAAGATGATGATCCGAGGGCCTCTTCACAACGACTGCAATCAGAATCTACGAAAAAAGTATCATTGAGGTGTGAGCAATAGGAACACAAGAGCTAGCAAGATAAGCAAGACAATATTGGAACCAAGTGCAGGGTGAGAGAACTGAAGTCTCATTACAAGGAAAACTGAACAACAATTTAAGGATTCCTACTGCCCTTTTTAATTGGAGTATGACTCTGGTTGGCGAGGAACCAGCATCCACAGCTTCGAATGTGTTGAGTACATTAGAGACAAGTTGCGAGTTACTTGAGACATCAAAATCTAGGAAGTATCTGAACTAATTAATTATTCTGATTTTCATGATCACTATAAGGATTTGTCTGGTGAAGTGATAGCTCCATCATTGAGATGCATTGATCACATTCTTCCTTAATTTGCTTACATGGTCATCATGAAGGAGTTTTAGAATTTTAAAATCATCAGCGGAAATATTTGAAGTGGGTAAAAGACATGTTCGAAACCTTGTTCGTATACTGTGCTGGAAACTCACAGCCCTTTTGATAGTGCAAGGACATTTTGGCAAAGAATGGGTTATATTGCAATGGGCATTGCAGAGAAAGAAATGTATCACTATGAGGTGCTGGACTATCATTGTCAAGCAACACATTGGCGGCGAAGAGCAGGGATATGATTAACCATGGATTTATAGCGCAATCTACGCTAGTCCTCTTCCGGTAGACAGACAGCTACCATGGCAGCAGTAACTTCACCTTCGCCAGCAAATCACCCTACCATGGCGTTTGATTGAAGATTTCAGTGAAGTGCTTGCTCTTTCTAAGGTTCGTGGAGGTAATTTCTACCGATCGAGTGATCGGTTTCGTGAATTTCTTAGACAATCGTGAAATTATGGACGGGGAGGCAACTGTTTTTTGGGTTACATGGCAAGGTGGCAGGTTCTCTAAGGTCTAAAGAGGAGACGTCGGTTTAGGTTCTCTCTCTCTCTCTCTCTCTCTCTCTCTCTCTCTCTCTGTATATATATATATATATATATATATATATATATATAAAGAGAAACTAGATCATAAAATATTAAAAAAGAAAATTGAAACAAAACAAGTAGTCTTTTTTGAATTAACTATTAACATGACGATCGAATTCTTTGGAAACAAAAAAAATCCATGTAAAATACTCTAATATCAAAAGAAATTTTAATGTCTAATTACAAAAGTGTTTAGGGTCTCTTTCCTTCATGAGTACCCGGTCATTACCCAAACCCTACCTACCCCTTACTCGTGACCCAAAGGGACCCAATCATATGCCCGGTCTTTAGGGAAACGTATACATAACACGAAATGAGATTCGGGTACGATACCGGTATGGTTGCACCCTTACCCGGCCCACCCGATTTCTATCCCTATTCCGATTTTTCGGGTCCAGGAACCGGCCACCCAAACTCGCTTGTGTCCACGTCGTTAGAACGCAAAGTTCCCCTCATTTGCCCTCCTAGCGGCCTGGTGGTGGAAAAGATCTGCTTAAGCCAAGTTACGTAAATAGCCATACAACAACTGCTTTTATTCCTTTGCCGTGCTTCTCAGGGGACTCCCGCTTTCTCAGTCATTGAAGCTGAATAACGAACTATCGAAAACAAGGGTATTTTTGTAATTAGGTCCTCCACAAAAGACTGCTGACTCCGCCTAGGTCGCCAACAGGTTCAGATCGTTCCCCTGCATCTCTGTGGTTTCCCTCGTCAGGTTTCTCTCTCGATTTTACGATGTCGATTTTCTGCCATTAACGAATTGGCCTTTTTAGTTTGTGGTTTTGTTAAACGATTTCTCGCCGTTCTTGATGATTCTTCTTATTTCGACAGGTTTGTAAATGAAAGGTGGTTTATTTTCCCTATTTGTTATAGTGATGAGAACGAAAACACTACTTGGGATTTTACTTGATTCGTAGTTTAATTTCCGGTGTTCGACTTTTTGTACGCTATTCGTTGTTATGATGTTCTTATGGCATCTGATTAATCTCATTTTATAAGGAAGGAGAGTAATTAAAAGTGCCATCTGTTGAATTTTGTCATAATCTTGCGATTTACATCAAATCCAGAGCTTCGAGGGTGCAATATCAGAAGGTTCTGGGGTTTGGATTTGGTAGTGAGGGGGGAATTAAGGAAGAAAATCTTATTGGGGAGTGCTGTTAAATTGGGTTAAGAATGAACGTCCTTCTACGAACCCTTGGAAACTGGAATCTTTTTCGGAGTTGCTTGCAATTACGACTACTAGATTTGTTTCTGGCCTTTGGTTTAGTTAAGCTGCATGTAACGCAAGCTAGGTTTTCTGCGTGGCGGATGCTTGCTGATCTGAGAAAAGTTGATGCAAAGACTGAGAAAGCTTATTACAGGCTAATTTAATTTGCATGATATCAATGTAGGTTCTAATGGTGTGAACTTATGAATTTCACGAAAATGGGGTTCTTGAACTTGGCAGGTATTGTTCATTAAGATGATCCTGCCAGGTTTGGCTTTGGTAGGCTTTTGAGGAATTATCTACTACCAAATAGTACTTTAAGGGCTGGAAAAATAGGGATTGAAATGATTTACATCGGTTTATTTGATATCAATTTACTTTCTCTTTCTCCCCTTTCCTTTTCTTCTATTTTTTTAGAATGGTTGTTGTGATGATCTTGAATTGATTTAGCTTTATTTCTATGCCTCTTGTTTCCCTAGGCATTGTTGGGTGGTGTACAATCTTATGTTTTCGAAATTTCAGTGATTGTGGTAAGTGTTGTTCGATGCGTATCATATCGTGTATCATTTTGGTCCACGATACGTATCATATTGTATCGTATAGTATCTCTCCGTATCATAATTTAATACTAAAAAATTGATAAAAATCTAAAAAAATCAGAAAAACAGGAAAAGCATGATAATTACAAATAATTCATATAATACAAAAATGTAGTACATATTCATCATTCACCATTCAATAATTGAAAAATGAATTATATATTTTGAAGTAGTACATTACATATCTTTAATCTGTTTTCCTCAACTAGTGTACCCCACTGCTATTCCGGATCATCAGATCGAGATTGAGAGTCCCTAACACCCCTTCATGCTATCTCAATTGAACACTTTAATCCAATAAAAAACCTGAAAATAAAAGCAATTCATAAATCCCCAATCTTCATATAACACTCAAATAAGAGTGTCTCTCACTTCACAAATACAATAAAATCATATTCACGCGCTTCATAACTTCATATTTTGTCATTAAAAAAAACACAAATAATACCAAAGAACAACAAATAAAAAAAAACTCAAAAAATTATACCTAAAAGGCTAAAACGCGGGTTAAGAGCCTTGCATGGACGTCGTAGAGCATTTTTAGAGCCTTGAACACCAAGGAGTGGGAGGAGCCACCGAAGCCATACTTGGGAGCCTTGAACAGAGAAACCCGCAAAAACATGGGTTTCTGCTTGGTCAATTTATATTACTCATATCGTACGATACAAGCGATACGGCCTGTATCGCACGATACATGCCGATAACATACCATATTCGATACAATTGAGTGTATCGTATCGTGGAGCTCCACATACGATACAGTGCTATACGGATAACACTGATTGTGGTTCATGTAAGGATCAATTTAAACTGTGAAATGCATTATCCAATAAAACAGAACTGAAGCATCTTTGAAAGCACCTGTTAATGATCAACACCATTTGTAGGATTTTAATTAGCATAGACATGGATAGCCATGCATCTAAGCCTCTACAATGATGAAATTAACTTAACCTTCAAATTCATTTGAGGAGATCTTTCATGGTGATTAAGAAGGAGGTGGACAAGGGGTGAAGAAAGTTCAAAGAATTGTTTACCTTTGGGTGTTGCTAAGTGGCAAACTATTCCATGCTATTGTAGGTTATAGTTTATTACAATGCCATCTCATGTCACAAGGCCTGCATATTGAGCTAGTACTTCTTTTTCTAGTTTTTGATTGTCTAGCTGGGATGCATATGCATAAGCTTGCTCCTCCCAAGTGTTGTTTTATGTATGTGTTATTCTTGCTGCTCAAAAAACAAATCTAGTGCATTTAAGTTATTAGCTTGTCCAACTTGGAGCATTCATCTGTTGCTTGTTCAACTATCTATTTGAGAAGTGATAGAGGGAATTCATCTTCTATACCTTGTAAGTTGGATGAGATTTCATTTTAAGTGGTGAAGGCGGGTATTAAATGCAGAAGAGATGCGAGAATAGGGAGTTTTAACCCTTAGAAGCCCAAAAGGTGGCTAAGACATGAGACCCTTGCAGCAGTTGCTGAATGCTGGTGGTAGTAGTACTGATAGTTGGCATGCATGCAATGGTTTGTGGGCAAGTAAGGTGGTGGACTTAGAGGAACCATATAGAGAAATTCGCAGGCACTGGTCTATCTAGGTGCCATCCGTGGAAATTAGCTAGTGCCAATTGATGTTTGTAAGATTGCATAGGACAAGGGCGGTCTGATCTTATTTGTTGACATGCTTGATACTTGGTGTTGAACCTCCATATAGTCGTGCTTATTCATTTTGAGGAAGTTTCACCCTACAATTGCTGTGATGTCTCACTGTTCAAGGTTATGAAAAGGTTTGGCCGACATTTTCTTCCCCTGTAGTTTCAGCCAAGCCCACAGATATGCACAGAAAACTATAATAATGCCAGCACACACTTTTCATGAAAAGTCAAAATAACTTTGCTGAACGTGGAATCAAGGGAAAGGGATCACTCACCCTTCTTATGTGCGTGGGCCTTAAAAACTCGAAGGATCACACCATGGTTGTTCGTGAGATGAGAGCACATACCCATTGAAAGCCAATACAGTAATCAAACCCCAAGTTTGAAAGAGAGCAAAGTCTTATTCCTCGTCCATTCCCCCCCCCCCCCCCCCCCCCCCCCCCCCCCGCCAATGTCTTCACATGAATGGAACCAATCATGCCGTGTCAGGTCGAGATTGTATCATTGTGGTTAAAGGGTATTACACCTCCCTAAAGACTTCTTGGGTCTTCTGTGGAAGTTCTTATTTTGTATCCGTGTCTATCCTCCAAAGTCAATAAGTTCATTAGCATTAGCATATCATCGGTATAATGTGTATTTCCAGCAATACGTACTAGTTCTTGCTTGTAATTATTATTATCATATCTTCATGTGGTATATCATCACCTACATTATTTTCCTTTCTTTGTTCGAATCTGTACATGAGGAACTCAAAACTACTTTCTCAATTCAGTCGTATCTTCCCTTGTTCTTAACCAGATAAAAATTTAAAACTTTAAGATCATGGATAATGAGGATGGTGATGCATTTTTAGAAATAATGATATATTAGCAGCTGCAGTTTGATTAGCTGAAGTACTTAACCAGTTAGTTTCTCGTTCTGATAAAGTTGTCAGACTACTGCCACTTGTACTAAACAAAAGTGGGAAATTGGTGTTCTTAATATAGCGGATTGAGCCATTCTGAATTATTTTGCTACATCGAGGTTGTAAACAAGCTTGGGCGTGCTTGTTGGACTCCATTTGATGGATATGATGCCATATCACTTGTATACTACTCATCTTTGAAACTTTCATTGGAGGCTGGATCTTGATTTACTTAAACATATTTTTTTCTAGTAGCCTCTATTTTTCCCCACTTCAAGATATCACAGATTAGCCGCACGTGTAAATATTTGTCAAAGATCGAAGGTTGATGTTGCACGAATCAAGATCACCAAGTCTCCAAGAGTCAAATGTCATTCAATCCCTAATGCCGATCTTCAAGAATAACAAACAAGAGCGAAAGCATATACAAAACAAGTCAAAAAGCAGTATAAGACTGCATTCTTTATTCATGTTTTGAAGTGGTATTTATAGAGGTTTTACGTTGTACATGAGGTGTAAAATAAGCAATACAAAGAGCAAAGGAGTGAACTAGTGCTGGCCGGCCAGCACTAGCCGTTGGGGGCAGCTCCAACGGTGGTGGCCAGGGCCATGGTGGCCTTGGCCCTTGCTTCATACTTGGGCTGCACGGGCCCTAGTGGCCCATGCCCCTATTACATTAACACCCCCCCTCAAACTTACGGGGTATACACGGAAAGTTTGTCTAGTAGAAATTCAAATCGAGAAGCTGAAAGAGATTTGGTGAAGAAGTCTGTGAGCTGCATCTCAGATATGACATAACAAAGTGAGATCTTCTTATTTAGACACTCTTTACGAACAAAGTGGTAGTCCATCTTGATATGCTTTGTCCTCTCATGAAAAGTGTTGTTGGAGGCAATGTACATGGTGCTTTTGTTGTCACAATACATGATGGCCGGGTGTTGGACATTGACTCCCATGTCTGCTAGAAGGGTTGTGATCCAAGAAATCTCCATCACAGCTGTAGCCATGACGGGATATTCGGCTTTTGTGGATGAGAGGGACACCTTCTGTTGCTTTTTGCACTTCCAGAAAACAAGAGATTCACCTAAAAACACACAAAAACCAGTCGTAGAGTGTCTATTATTGACATCTCCACCCTAATTAGCATTCATATATACAGACAAATCAAAAGATGAGGAGGAAGTTAAGAGGACCCCCTTGTGGGCAGTGTTTCTAATATATCGAATGATGCGTAAGACAACACTCATATGAACAGAAGTGGCTGCCTGTTGAAATTGGCTTGCTATGTGTACTGCATGAGAAATATCTGGTCTAGTAATGGTGAGATAAGTGAGTGCACCTATGAGCTGTCGATAAGGAGTGAGATCCTCCAATTTCTCACCATCAGTGGATCGTAGTTTGGTGCCTAGGATTTTCGGTGTGTCAACAACCTTAGTATCTGTAATACCAGACCTTTGAACAATATCGTTAGCAAACTTTGTTTGAGACATAAAGTATCCACAATTATTTTTGGTTATCTCAATACCTAAAAAGTAATTCAGAAAGCCCAAGTCTTTCATATCAAATTCGTGATGCAGATTGAATTTAACTTTAGCAATTCCCACTTCATCACTTCCTGTGATGATCATGTCATCCACATACAAAAGCAAGATAACAATACCAGATTGTGTTTTTCGTACAAACAATGCAGTATCAGTATAACAAGTCACAAAATTATGCAAATGCATGAATTTTTCAAATCGATCAAACCAAGCTTTCGGAGCTTGTTTCAGACCATACAAAGCCTTTCGTAATTTAAGAGCATGACCAGGAGGGAGATTGACCCCAGGAGGAGGACTCATGTATACTTCTTCATTCAAGTAACCGTTCAAGAAAGCATTCTTGACATCAAGTTGGTATATATTCTATTGCTTAATTGCACTAATGGTTATGAGAATTCTAATTATAGTCATTCTAGCTACCGAGGCAAAAGTTTATCATAGTCAATTCCATATTCTTGGGCAAAACTTTTAGTAACTAGTCTAGCCTTGTATCTCTCAATGTGACCATTGTTGTGAGTTTTGATTTTATATATCCATCAACATCCAATGACTTTCTTATCTTTTGGCATGGGGGCAACTATCCATGTCTGAGCCTTGTCTAGGGCGTTGAGTTCATCTTTCATAGCATCTTCCCGTTCTGGAATACCTTTAGCTTGATAATAGAACCTAGGTTCCTTAACTTGACGAAGGGTGGCAATCAAATTTCTTCGTTGTGGTTCAAAAGATTCATAGGACACAAATCGTTGGGGAGGTCTTGAAACCCTGGGTTCTAATCTTGTAATATCAGGTTCTATGTGGACATCATTGGTTTCTCTAGGTCGTCTTATATAATGTGAGGGGAAGGGTTCGACAATTGACTGAGTATCAACAGTGGTGTGTGAAGTATCATTGTCTTCAACATGATCTTCTTGAATGTCTTGATGATCTACTGAGTCACAACCATTATCTTCTCCTAGCTCAAAAATATCTTGAGAAATGAGAGGTTCCGAATTTTCTAAGGATTTGGACTCATAATAAATATCATTCTCAAAAATTTTTACATCCTTGGACACGTACAATTTGTCTTCTATGGGATCAAAACACCTATACCCCTTCTTGTCAATGTCATAACCAAGAAAGACACATTCAATAGCTCTAGGTGACAATTTGTCATTCTTGTTTGTATACACAAAACATCTACATCCAAAAACCCAGAGTCTTTCATAATATGGAGAGATGTTGTACAATTTTTCGAAAGGTGATGTATTTTCAAGGTTAGATGAAGGCATTCTATTTATAAGGTATACTGCGGTAAGAGCAGCTTCGGCTCATAAGAATTTAGGAACCTTACTAGCAATTATCATAGTTCTTCAAGTTTCAATAATATGCCTATGTTTTTTTTTCGCTAGACCATTTTGTTGAGGTGTTTTAGTGCATGATTTTTGATGAATAATACCATTAGTTTCAATAAATTTATGAAATTCATTAGACATGTACTCTCTTCTCGAATCGGATCTAAAGATTTTAATGGTTGCTCCAAATTGGTTTTTGATCATATTATAAAATACTACAAATTTTTCAAATACTTCGGATTTGTGTCTTAAGAGATATATCCATGTAAAACGAGTAAAGTCATCCACAAAAATCACATAGTATTGTAATCCTCCTTTAGAAACGACGGGCGCGGGGCCCTAAACATCCGAATGTATTAAATCAAAAGCTTTCTTTGGTACATAGTTTCTTTCTCCAAAAGGAAGATGATGCATTTTTCCAAGAATACAATCTTTACATTCAAAATTTTTCTCTAATGCTTTTCATCAAAGGAATATTACATAATTTTTGAGAGTCCAAGTGTCCAAGTCTTTTATGCCATAACATAGCATCTTGGGTTATGTTAAAAAAACCGAAATTTGGCATAACAAGATAGTCCATTTTGTATAGTCCACTTTCTCTATAGCCTTGACCATTCACCTTCTTTGATAGGTGATCCTGCAACACACAATGTTTGGATGAGAAAGTGACTATACAATTGTTATCACATATTTGAGCAACCGAAAGAAGATTTAAATTAAGTTTAGGTATAAAACTTACATTTTGAATTTTAAAGTTTTGTTTTTCAAGGTTTCCTAATTTTTTTATTTGGAGTTTTGTTCCATCGGCCGTAAACACATGCTTTCCAATGGTTTCACAAGAATTAATCAAAGAATCTTTACTATGTGTCATATGAAAGGATGCACCGGAATCTAAGAACCAAGACATACCTTGAGAAGTGGATAGAGCATTCCCGGAGATGCTTGCTTTTTCTTTGAAAATTTCTTCTATGTATGCTTTGATGTTGTTGGGTAAGACACCTCCTTCTTCTACGGCTCCCGTATTTCCACTTCTTTTTCGAAGTAAAGGACACGTTGTTTTGATGTGTCCATTTTCCTTGCAATAGTGGCAAATAGTGTCTTTGGTGGGTCACGGTCCCATGGGCTTTTTAGACATGCCTTCATTGTACTTTGCATGTGGAGGCTTGTAGGTCTTCAAATTTGCTCCCGGTTTTGATTATGGCAAGTACGACTTCCTTAGCCACGTTCATGTTCTTCAATCTCGTTTCCTCCGTAACAAGATCTGCCAAAAAAGAATCCCCTCTAGGTCTAAGTTTTCTATGTATAAGGTTTGATCTAATATTTTCAAATTAATCTCTCAACCCACGCATAAACAAAAAGAAGTATTCATTGTCTAGAAATTCTTGAAATTCATCTAATTTATGAAGATTTCCAAATTTGTCAAAACTTCTCAATTGAGTCCATAGTTCGGAAAATTCATTATGGTAGTCTCTAATGCTTAGGTTCCCTTTTTTAAGCATTACCATTTTTTACATTAAATCAATTTGGAAAACAAAGTCATCTTGAGAATTAAGTTTTTTCAAATATTCCTAAGTTTCAAAAGCGTTTTCAAATGCACTAATCCTATTTCTAAGCTTTTCATCCACATTTTGGCAAATAATCCATGTGATTTTTGCATTCATTTTTTTCCACAATTTTAAATCTAACTTGTATTTTTCATGGGCTTTAACGATTTTATCATCGTCTAAATCATCAATGTTCAAAATTAGTTCCTTTATGGTTCCATCGATGTAATCCCAAAAATCTTTTGACAAAAAATACCTTTTCATGTTCCTAGCCCAACTTAAGTAGCATTTCGGGTCTAGGATACATCTAAACGACTCGTTTTTACTTTCCATTTTGCAAAAAATCACAAATTATAAACTAACCTCAAGTTTGGTAAAATTCTTCAAATTTCGCATCGATGGCACGCTTCTCAATGCACTCGATTTCTTCAATCCGAGGCTCTGATACCATGTAAATATTCGTCAAAGATCGAAGGTTGATGTTGCACGAATCAAGATCACCAAGTCGCCAAGAGTCAAATGGCATTCAATCCTTAATGCCGATCTTTAAGAATAACAAACAAAAGCGAAAGCGTATACAAAACAAGTCAAAAAGTAGTACAAGACTGCATACTTTATTCATGTTTTGAAGTGGTATTTATAGAGGTTTTCCATTGTACATGAGGTGTAAAATAAGCAATACAAAGAGCAAAGGAGTGAACTAGTGCTGGCCGGCCAGCACTAGCTAGCCGTTGGAGCTCCCAACGGTGGTGGCCAAGGCCATGACGGCCCTGGCCCTTGCTTCATACATGGGCTGCACGGGCCCTAGTGGCCCGTGCCCCTATTACATTAACAGCACGCTCCATACAGGATGACATTGTAGGACTACAAAATTATCTAGCTCATTTGACTGTGTCGGTTTCCATTCAAATGGCACGGAGCTATATAACCATGACCTTCTAATTCACGTATTTGATGAGTTCATTTTCTTATTTTGGTTATTATTGCCACTCCATAAGCAAAATGAACTTTCTTTTTGCTTTTAGTGAACTGATGCAAGTTCTTTGTCATCTTGTGTCTAATTCATAGTTAGGATGGCTTAACATAATTTGATCAAAAAGAGGTTAAATTTTATTATTGTGAATGGTAGATTCTCTTTTCTTGGTGTCAACTGATCAGAAACTCATGCGATTTCTTTATGTAAATCCTGATTTATGTATTACTTTGTTGTCTCTAGGTAAACAGCATCACGGAGCTCCATCATCTTCGAAATTGAAGCAGAATGAGCAAGGATTGGCCGTACGAGATAATTCTCAAAGCCGTCTTTCCTCTGCTGAGTGGTTCAGACCTTGCATCCTGTATGTGTGTGTGCCGCCAATGGCGGGACATAGGCAAGGATGAATACTTCTGGAAGGGTCTGTGTGGAGAAAGATGGCCATCCATGTGCAAAAAGACTTCACCCCCAGCATTGGGCTTCCATAAGCTGTATCTCACTTTCTTCAAAAGGCAGCAACGGCGACCCCTCCTACCACCGAAGCTTTCATTCGCGGATTTGGAGTTCTACATTGATGCCTGGTCTGATGAGGAACTAGTCTTCTCTGATGTGGTCCCTGGCCCCATGCTGCAAGCTGGGATTAAGAATCCACCATCTGGCATCTCTGATGTCCTCAGAATCCGCTTAGAAAGCCCAGGATACAAGATGATGATTCCAATTAACCCTTCTTTCCCGATGGTTCAAAGCGAGAATATTCATGCCTCAGTGCTGGTTTCACGCCAAGATACAAACAAGTTTGCTTGTATAATTAATAAGTCGAGTTTTGATTATGCAGATGGAATGGGAAGGGCATTCGCTTTTGACTATCTGGAGTTCTCACCTTTGCATCCATTCATATCAGGTGTAAGGGCTTGGTTGTCTTTACTCTTGATGGATGATGATCATGGTGGGAGCCTTGTCTTTGGCATTGAAATGGACTTCTTTGATGCTGCCAACTCTGAAAATGAGGTTTTGTGGCTGTTAGACATGCTGGATTGGAAATGATTGCGGTGATTTATCTGCTTCTAGTTAGAGTTCTAGTGGGCTTATGCAGGAACGCATAAACCCAATCAGTCATAAAGAGCGAAGAAGCTCAGTCACCTTGTACAGAATCGGTGAATACAGAGTGGCCATGTTGATCTATTTTGGGTTATATAGTCAACGGCCTTCTTTCTTCTCGATATGCGAGATAATTCATGGGGCTGCTTTAATCGGGAAGAGAGCCAGTCTTGTTTGGGCTCTGTTGTGGCTCGCTAGGCTTTGTCATAATGGTCAAAGCCTTGGCAAAAGATATGGTTGGGTTGTGGTTGGCATCAATTCGCTGCTGAAGCATTTTCAGGTTTTACTGAATTCACTGACAGAGCAACTATTCGTCTCAACTAAGGTTATGCTGCCTTGCAAGTTAACCTGATCATGGTTACGGAGGGTTTGCCATTTCTGTATCCCTTTTCTTTTTCGCTGTATAAGAGATTGTCTTATTTAATGTGCACTTTCTTCTGTGCCTTTTCTGATAATATAATTCATGTTTTTTCCTTCTGTTGAGTTTGATATTTAGTTGCATTTTAACTGTCACACGGGTTTTGCGTAATCTTCGGTGTAAATGCATGCGCCTTTTACAATCGATAAGGGTGAAGACCAAGATCCTTTTTCTTTGTTTTGGTTACAATCGGGTGGCTGGTGCCAGGCATGCACGCCCTGGGTGTCAAACTCGTGACCTGCAACTTGTGAGTTGAGCCCCCTAACCAAGGCGAGCTATTGCTATGAGTGCAAGACGTAAGACCATTTGCCGCCGGTGAGTTTATGTGCTTCTTACACTCGAAATTGATGGATTGGTTGCCCAACTTGAAGTTTCCTAATGTGGGTATTGTGTTGGTAAGGGAATAATGCCCTGCCAACTGCGAAGTGTGAAACCTCTGTACTTCTTTGGCTTTGGCTGTTGAACTGAGCTTCACTTATCCACGATATGTTCTGTGGCTTAGTGTCTTGGTTACATGGAATTAGTGTCAGTTTGTTTCTCTTTATACAGGAAATTATTGAAATAAAAATTGAAATCTCTTGTTAAATTTGAAAGGAAAAAGCTTTACCCATCTTTCATATAATATATAAAAACTATCATATGCTTTAAGTGGCATTACCATAACAAGACATACTTACATAGACGTCTACATAGGCTTGTGACTATTGATGAAACATTCCTCTCTTAATAAAATTCAGTGTATGCTGAAGTTGGATTTCGTAATTTGTCAAACTTAAATAATGTGATTTGAAACAAAGTGTACTGGGCAAGGTCTAGGAGGGAGATTCAAGCATCTCTTATGCCTTAGCATGGCACCTTATTGGTCTTAATATTGAAACCAAAAGTGGTCTGTTTGTGTGCGTGCATGATGGATTTACAATACTCTTTACAAGTTCAAAATGGTTCATAACTTTCTTATATATGCACAAGTATTCTCTTTGTATGACCTGCAGGTGAAGTCCCTACCATTATGGTTGTGCTCACCCTATGATGCTCTGCACTGCAACTGTTCCTGAGTCTGGCATTGAGGAGGCCATTGTATATCATTGTTGTCTACCTTGTTGCCACTACTGTACTTGAACTGCTCAATCGGGTCAATGTCACGAGCACGAATCTTGTTGGATCGTGACAATTTCTCTTAAGACTTTCGCTGCTGCTAGGAAAGGATCATGGATCCCAAACAACTCTTCTGAAAATCCTCTAACAAACTGCCCTTCATGGTCTCTAATTGGAGACGCACAAGAAGAATAGCCCTGCACACGATGTACAGTTGCGTCAATGTTACGTACCCGACCATATGAAGATCAGGTAGCTCCATATGCGCAAGGTGGGCCTGAACTAAACGGGGCCAGTTCCAAACTAGTCTGCCCTTTTCAACAGAAACTGAACTGAACCAAGAACTGGTTGAAACTGGAACCGGTGAAGTTGAACCTGTAATTGGGCCCACCCGGTTTGGTCCAGTTCTACCTTTCATGGAACCAGAATCTAACTGGCGGTTTGGTTCCAGTCAGGTTCCAGGGTAACCAGAACCTGAAACAGGTACGATGGTCAACAAGTCAAGTCAACCTTGTGACTCATGTGTGCATTGACCATGGGCCTAAAAGCTGTTGGCAATCAGTCCTAAGGTCATTCATTGGACCTATAGGGATCCCCACTTAGATGGTTGACTACTTGATTCACTCAAGAGAAGGCATACAAGATCATCTAACAAGGGTGCATAAGCCAAATCCAAACAAACATTTTTCGGACTTATCCTTTATAAATATTTAATTTACTGGGTCCTTTTTATTGATTTTTTGACTTTATTAGGATAATATTACATTATCTTTGACGCTCATGAACAAGGAACTGATTTTTTTTTTCAAATTTATTTCTCATCCAATTTATCTAGTTTAGACAATTGATTATTTTAGGAAAAGAAGGTAAATTTAGTTTGACATTATTATGATGATTAGGTTGTGTTAACTAACTTCTTGTATAACTTCGTCTTTCTTATAAAGACGAAGTAAAAGTCTTTCTTCATATTTGGGCTAGAGGCAAGACGACAATCATTGTGTGCATTAGCTCTTATGAATCCTAGTAAGGGACTATGCTTTGGCCTGGGCTTCCATTCGCCCTTCCACAACTTGTGATATTCTTCATCCTCATTAACAATGCAATCCAAATTCTCTCTGGATTGATCAGAAGATCCTTTCAATTGGCGTGAGAGAACGAAGGAGATGATCAGAGACTTTGCATCAAAAGCAAAACAAAAGATCCGCTAATTTTTTATTGCTGATAAGCTATTTCAGTTAGTCTTTGACATTCAATAGTCACCTTCTAGGCAACACGAAGATCCTTACAAGTTATATTTCTTTAGAGTGAGGTGAATAACTCATGATTATAACGTGGGCTCTGTATTATAGCTCATGGATTCAACCATATTCTACACTTCTTTGTTACCTTACGAAATTTGAGCGGGCTCGAAACCCAGTCTGAAAGATTCCAATACTCAATAGAATCTAACTCATGATTCAGGAAAGCAGTTGAGAAAGAATACACAAAAGAAGAAAGAAATTAGTGATATATAATTAGTTATAAACTTGTTACGGGATTAAAAAACTTGCCAAAAGTAATTTTTCCTTTTCATGCAAGAATCTTGAATGTTATATGATGGTGGCCTATATAAAGGACTTTAGGGTGTGGCTACATGTACATATAATAAAAAGCTATATATATATATATATATATATATATATATATTATACATGTAATTAGAAAAACTATAGGTGATTCTAATACACGTTGGGGTTAACCCGAAGTTGACCTGAACCTGGCCCGAACCTGGTCCAGACCAGGTCTGGGTTCAATGAATATGTCACAAGACCTCAAGAAAAAATGGGTTGAAGGTGGTCCGTCTCTTTTTTGACCCGTCCCAAACCCAACCTGACGACCTGATTTGCCACCCTTACCTCTCAGCATGATTCAAAGTTTCTCATCTCCTTGCATGCGCCCCGCTCCACTGGCCAATCATTTTATAGACAACTTTTAATTTATCAATAATATCTACATCAAATAACATTAATTTTAAAAAAAATATTATTAGAAGAAGAAGGGATGATTATTAACATAATGGGTACCCTAGGCGGGTTTACCCTCAACCTGACCCGGCCCCACTATGTGATGGGTTCTCAGTTCTCAACCCTGAAAACCCACTCCATGTGGGTCCGGAATCCGGATGATAGTCTCATCACCACTAGAGCCTCTAGTCCTTTGTGACGTTATTAAGAGAAATCAATACGGGCATTTAAGTAATTATACAAAATGATCCGCAGCCCGCGGCCACTGATTACGTTGCGTTCGCAGCTCCAATCGTTTTCCGAAAAGGTGGCGGAAAAGACCAAAACCTTTTCCTCCTCTTCTTTCTCCTTTTTCTTTCACACGCCCCCGTGATTTTCTTAAACGATCGAACGGAACGCCTTTCCAATTCAAATATATAATGCTTCTACATACACTCGTTATGCACTAATCTTCTTTCTCTTCCCTCTCCTTTCCTCGTCCTTCGCTCTTTGCTCACCTCTCACGCGCGCGCGCACACACGCAACACACAGATTGTTGCCGTTTCTCCGGGCATAGCGAGGTAGGAGACTGAAGCTCTTCCGGTTAATCTTTTATGTTTTGTTCCTCTTGTTTTCAATGAGATTCGAGTGGAAATACGTCATCTGTGCGGCTTCTTTGCCGCGGCTGCGAGCTCTAACTGTTGGACTATATGCATGCGACTAGTTTATGTGACTCTGTGTGCGTGTTGTTTGTAATTCTGGAGCATTTAGATGAATTTTGATTTGTAAAATGGAAGTTTCCATTCTGTTTGCCATTCGATATGTACTAGATCTGAATCAGTGGTTAGATCTGTTGGAGTGTGTGATTTATGGATTAGAGGAATCCATGTTGGTATTCATCAAAATGTCTTGTAATGAATAAAAAATTTATGACTGGATATATTTTCCAAATTTCCGTGGAGATTCTTGACTTGAATTATTTACCTTTGACATGATATTGGTTGGCGTTTCGTTGGTGTGCTGCTGCAGTATGTATCAATGGAATCAGTGAAGTTTGAGCTATGCATGTTACATGTCTAGTAGCGCCCCAAGTTTACAATTTGCTCTATAGGTGGATAATAAGAAGGTTGTGAGATGTTTATTCTTGCTATGATGATTAGAGGCGAGCTGAAATAAAATGGTTGTCTTGAAGATCTTGTGTCTGCTTTGAAAGAGGTCAGTTTCTAAGAATCAGAAACGGCAGCATGGAATAACTAACAAAACATGAAACATGCAACCTGATAGACCATGCATTTGTATCTTCTACTTTTGCATGTTATAAGTGATGCTCTGTTCAAATTTACAGAAAACATTTTTGAGTGGTAATGCACATTGATGTGGCTAACTGGCTATTTATGATTCGTGAACTATATTATTCTTTTTGATACCATAACCATTTAAATGTTACTAATGGAATAGGTAAAGTTGTCATTTCTGTTAAAAGAGAGAGATTATTTGGTAATCTTAGTCACTTCCTATCTGGTAATAGAGATTTCATAAGATGATTTTGTAATACAAATAATGGCTGCTTAACTATGTAAATCGCCTTTGCAGGTTCAACAGCATCTTGATGTACTTGAATTGCAAGATTATTTATACTTATGATTAATAATTGTCAGTATATATGGGTCTCGGGGTTCTTCATGATGTACCATGGCATTTGTTACAAAGTTCTGTTGTTACTAGCAGAAAGAGTTACCGGCCTAATCACATCTTGAGGTGGCCAGCTTCCAATCTAAGAAGTTCTTCAGATCGACACTGGTACCCTAAACTCATAGATCCCATATGATTCCTTCAATTGTTCACACTGCCCTACTAATAGTCAATATTGCAGTAAATTTACAGGCAAAGTTAGTGACGTTGGTGTATCCAGACTTCTGGTTTCAGCAACCACGGTATGCATGAATAGAACTATTATCAAGCTCACCTTGACAATCTTTAGTTCAGATGCACATGATCTTGAATTGCCTTTTAACAGGGAGATCCAAAAGACAATGCATCAGATGCACTCTGTGGAGGAGAAGCTTTGTCCACTGGAAATGGGGACCTTTCAGAAATTAGGCATGATGATCAATCAGCTGCAAAATATGCTTCGGGAGAAGCTAAAGCCAAGCAAGAAGCTGCTGAACATGAGAGAGATCGGTTGATTAAAGAACTGGCTCTTTTAGAATCTAAGCAACAGGGGCATTCTGATTCTCTACGTCATAATCAAGAAGTAGCAGTCTCTGAACTTGAAGCTGCTAAATCTATGTTTAACCAGAAACTCCAGGACTCGCTTGATGAAAAGTTTAAACTGGAGTCCAACCTTATTCTCGCAAAGCAGGAAGCACTTGAACTTGCCCTGCAGGTTGAAAAGTTGGCAGAGATTTCTTTCCAGCAAGCTACCTCTCACATATTGGAGGATGCTCAGCTGAGAGTGGTAGCAGCTGAAACATCTGGTGCCGAAGCAGCACACCATATAGAGGAACAAATCAGAAATGCAACCGAGGGAGCAATATCATCCATTATCAAACAGTCAGAAGATGCGTTCAGCAAGGTCATCTTAGTGACAGAACAAGCAAGTCAACAGGCCAAAAAAGCTATGACTGCACTCTCAGATGACATTCGTTCTATAGATGAGGTTTCATCTCTCCAAACTCTTAATTTGCAATTGCAGGACACTATACGTGATCTAGAGAATCAGTTGTTGATTAAGCAAATTGAGGTTGAAAAATTGAAAGCAGAGCTAACAATTGTTCAAGCAAAAGCCAGTGAGGCAGAGAGCCGTGCAAGTAATGTGGAGAAATCCCTCATCAATCTACAGGAAGAAACTAAGAGAATATCTTCACAGATACAGGAGGAAACAAAGGCAATGATGGAAAAATTTAAGCGAGAAGCAGCGGCAAAGGAAAAGGTGATCAGCAAGGCATTTAAGCTTGAGTTAGAAAGTATCACATCTGCTGTTGGTGCAGCTGAAACGGCTCTAGGTATGAAAGATGAAGCATATGTTCGTAGATGTGCTGCTCTTGAGCGGTCATTGAAGACATCTGAGGCTTCCCTAAAGGTGTGGAAACGGAGGGCAGAGACAGCTGAATCATTTTTACAGGCAGGAAGAGCCCTAGATGGAACTGAAGAAGTTCCTTCCACAGTTGATGGCGGTAGAATAGATTTCTTGACTCATGATGATGCTCAGAAATGGAAACTGCTGGCAGAGGGCCCCCGAAGAGAGATCCCTGACTACATGGCTCGAAGAATTAGATCTATCTTGCCCAGATATCCTCCTAGGAAAGTATATGTTTCTGAATTACCAACAGCTGATTATCCAGAATTGAGCTTGCCCAAGCTTGACGAAGTATGGTCAATTGCTCTAGAAAAGCCAAGGCAAGATGATCTTGTCAAGCATGTAGCTGAGAAGGAAGCCATAGAGAAGCAACGCAAGGCACTTGAACGTGCTTTACGTCGCAGAACAATTAAAAGACGACTCCCTGAAGAAACCAAATTAGGTCATTTTCTCAATTGCATTATCACAAAGTTCATGATTCTTAAGTTTTACCATTTTTTGCTCCTTTTGACCTTTTAACTGAGTGTTAATGGACATTCCTGCTTTTTGATACAGAGCCTGGAACTGGTACAGGACGCGAGATAGTGGTTAGTATTCTTAAAGTCTCTTTAATGTAGGAGATAAATCCTGTACTTGGACACAGAAAGCTAATTGACTTTGTTAATTAGTTGACACAGTTTATTTATACTAAACGTACTGTTTGCAAAATGGCTATACATATTAGGAAAGTGGCGAAGGATGTGTTAGGTGTATCTAAGGGAGGTGTACCGGCACAAAAGAAGCTTGGTGGTGGAGTGAAGTAGTGCAAAATAAAATCAAGGCAAAGAGGGCATGTTACAAATTACATTATGCTAAGAAAACTAGTGAAACTTTAAAGGCTTATAAGAAAGCAAAGAAGGAAGCGAAAAAGGTTGTCAGTGAAGCAAAAGCTAAAATTTGGGAGGATTTATATAAAAACCTCAACTCAAAAGAGGGTGAAAGAGATAGTTTTAGGATATCTAAGGCTAGAGATAAGAAAACTAAAGATCTTAATTATGTTAGATGCATCAAGGATAGGATGAAAAAATTCTAGTAGCAAATGATGATATAAGAAATAGATGGAAAACTATTTTTATGAGCTTTTTAATGAAAATAAAAATGTTAGTATTAGCTTAGGAGAGTTAGCCAAATCAGAAAAGTATATAAACCATAATTTCTACCGATGGATTCAAAAGAATGAAGTCAAAGAGGCTCTTAAACTTATAAAGGTTGGTAAATCGGTAGGACCAGACAATATTCCTATAGAAGTTTAGAAAATACTAGGAAAAATAGGAATCATTTGGCTCACAAGACTATTTAATGAAATACGGAGAAACCAAAAGATGCTCGAGGAATGGACAGTGAGTACACTTATACCCATATATAAGAACAAGAGAGACATTCAAAATTGTACGAATTATCGAGGTATCAAGTTAATGAGCCATACTATGAAATTGTGGGAAAGAATTATCGAATGTAGGTTAAGACAAGTATCAAGTATAACAGAGAACCAATTTGGATTCATGCCAGGCAGATTTATTGTTGAAGCGATTCACCTTTTGACACGTCTTATGAAATATTTTAGATAAAAAAAGAAAGACCTTCACATGATATTTATTGATCTAGAAAAAGCTTATGATAGAGTACCGAGGGAGGTTCTTTGGATAACCTTGGAAAAAAGAGGTATCCCAATGACATACATTAACCTTATAAGAGACATATACGGTGGTGCAAAAACATGTGTGAGGACTCATGAAGGAATGAAAGACTTCTTTGAAATTAATATTGGGTTACATCAAGGATCAACTTTAAGTCCATACTTATTTATAATGGTGATTTATGAGTTAACAAAACATATTCAAGATGAAGTACCTTGGTGTATGTTATTTGCAGATGACATTGTGTTAGTGGAGGAGTCTAAGGAAAAAGTTAATAGAAAATTTGAACTATGGAGAGAAAAATTAGAAAGCAAAGGCCTCCGACTTAGTAGAACAAAGACAAAATATATGAAATGTAAGTTTGATCATTTGGTTACTTCAGAGGACATAGAAATTAAAATTGGCACACATTGCATCTCCCAAAAAGAAAGTTTTAAATACCTAGGGTTAATTTTTCAGTGATTAAAGAATTGATGGAGATGCTACGCATAGAATTAATGCTGGTTGGTTAAAATGGAGAGGAGCATCAGTTATTATTTGTGATAAGAAAATATCATTAAAATTAAAAGGTAAATATTATAGAGCAGCAATTAGACTGTCCATGTTTTATGGCTTTGAGTGTTAGACAATCATCAATATGTACAAAAGATGCCTGTGACAGAAATGAAGATGTTGAGATGGATGAGTGGTCATAGAAGAAAAGGCCATATACATAATGAGGTTATTAGAAACAAATTAGGAGTGGCACCAATAGAGGATAAAATGAAAGAATATCGTTTAAGATGGTTTGGACATATAGAAAGAATATCAAAAGAAGAACTTGTAAGAAGGTATGAAAAACTAAATTTGGAAAGTATTAAAAGAGGTAGAGGACGACCACAAAAGTGTTGGAAAGAAACAATAAAGAATGATCTAGCTTATTGTGAGTTAACTGCTAACATGACACATGATAAGGCTATGTGGAAAAAAGAATTCATGTAGCCGACCCCGTCTAGTATGGGAAAAGACTTAGTTGTTGTTGTAAACGTACTGTTTGCCATTATCATTTGATGATAACCAGAATATTCTAGATTTAGCTTTTTGACATCTGTAGTGTTTTGTTCATTTGAAAATAGGCCGATTGCGCATGTGTCCATTATGCATGGTTTGTTGGATATGAGGTCGAATGGGTGAAGATCAGTTAGACCCCTTTACAAGACAGTCTTTCTTACTAACAATATAGACCAATGTTGTAAAAAGCGTATTGGTGCCCGTATCACACTGGGCACCGATACGAGACAACCGTGATACGGTGCAATTTTTTAAATTTCTTGATAAAAAATTGAAAAAATATTAATAAATCTAAAAATACAAGAATTGAAATTAATGAACAAAACATATATAAGATAATCAATATTAAACAAAATTGAATCGAAAAAGCTTGATTTTAAACATATAATTTCAAAAAATCTCAAAATTTTAAGTGAAGAAACGGATAGAATGCAAAGAGAAAGGGGTATGCCACGTATTTGACAAAAGCTCTAGAGATGGGAGTTGGTTTGGGTGAAAAACTTGAGAATCTTCTGAATAAACCACAAAATAAACAAGAACAAGGATGAGAAAATGATTTGGGAGTAAGGGAATGTCATGAAAAAGGGTTCGGTAAGAAGCATAATTGATTTTCGCAACTTTGGATTTTCGGGTTTTATACCCAAAAAAATCAGCATCAACTCATTAAATATGGGTTGTATCATACGATACGGGTCATATCATACGATATAGCACAATAAATCACTTACTGCAATATGTATGCATGTATCGTACCATATTCTCGTATGATATGCGCAAAATCATATTGTATCGTATTGATATGGACCAGTTGACTGACTCTTACTATAAGCTGTAAAAATTTCAATCTGCCAAAGAATTATTCAGGACATAGATGTATATCACAAGTTTATTTTTTAATTGGCAATTGTGGTTAGCCAGAGCCAACACCAGCCATGCACGAAGGTTTTCAATTCATGGCCTTATCTTGAAAATGCTTAAGTTGACCTCCTAGCCAAGAGAGTCATGGATCCTCATTAATCATTTGTGACAAGACTCTGCAATAAGCATCAGATTAAGAATATCTATCTCTTATGAGGTTCTTTGCTTGTTTTGTTGCTCTCCTCTAATCCTTACTTCGTTTATGAAGTTTCAAGGATTCAATTGGGAAAGTTGGAGGAGAAATTGGTATCAGGAGCTCGCTGTTAAAGCTGCTGATTTGTCACAAAGTGGGGTGACAGCGGTTTGGCTTCCACCACCAACAGAATCTGTTGCTCCTCAAGGTTAAGATTTCATGTTATTTATCTCGTCCACTTGTTCAGATTAGTAATTTGTTCTTCTGCTATGGTACTTTAAGCAATGAACTACTACTGAAGTAATAGACTTAACTAGGTGCCATTGATACTCTTCTACTATAAAATCTGTGTTTCTACTCTATAAGGGCCACAGGGTGTTTCTCGAAGGTTATTTCCTTTTATTTCATTTTTATGGCATGTAGTGCTACTACATAGTGGACATGTGGGTCTCAACTCTAGAGAGAAATTATTTTCATGCCTTACTGTCTTCCTCTTGCTTGAGTTTCTATTCAAGAATCATGATTTAACAAGTTATAAGGGTCACTTGGATGAGTTTCTTGACCTTGTATTGGATCTTATGAAACCAACTCATCTCTTCCATATCTCAAGATAAACGCAACCAGATGCTTGAGTGAAAAATTCTCAATGTTTATTTTTCACTTCAAAACTATCAAAGCATTAAAGCAAAAAAACACTGTTATATGAAATGAATATGTTAAGAGATGTTTCCTTTAGCCACTGGCATGTAAAAGTATGAAGAGAAGCCTAAAAAATATCATCTCAGAATATTTCTATATTTTCTTGGCCACATACATCATTCTGTCATTGTGTTCTCTTGAGGTGCATGTGAGCAGAAAACCTCTTAGCTGATTTCCGTTATCTAATAAAGAGCATTCTGAGGCAAGGTAGGTATCTTAATATTTAATTGTTTAGTCATGCATGTGTAACAAGAATAACCATCACTGAAAGTTACACATCTACAATTAGAGGATAACAAGGTGCAGACCCCTATAAATTAGGATGAAAAGAACTAAAAGGAAAACACACTTGTAGATTTACTTTAATGAAAGGTAAACAGTAAACCTTGTAGACTTTATAACCTTGACTAAGTTTAGAAGTCAAAAATCATCAGAACCAGTAGACAAAAGCGTAAGCCTATTTTAGACTAGGTAATGAATCAGTCTGGCTATGACTAAGCTGAAGATCTGAAACAAAGATACCAAACATAGGCTGATCTCCGTTGAGATGATCAACCAATTTTCCTCAAGCACCTGATTAATTCAGGTTCTTTTGCAAGAATAAAAGCCGTGAGAAAATATGAGAGTTGTATTCTGAAGTTCAGAGCCACAATCAGAACCACGTTTTATTTCAGTTACATATAAAATATGTAGAAGGCTTAAGGCATTTTGGTGAGTGGGAATATGGCTTGCATCCCCAAAAGAAACGTGATTGTCAGCTAGAAAATCCGCATATGAATCTCCTCAAAATTCTGAATGCAAATATCTGAAAAATATGAATTAAGTTATACATGTTATTTCTACTAGCAGCATCCCTCATAGTTTTTCACTAACATTATTAGATGGGTCCCTTGGAGTAGCCATAGCATTAGTTGGTATTACAATGAGTTATTCAGTATATGACTCTAGGCGTTACATCTGGTACAATAAGGACTGCTTAACTTAGCACATGGTCCCTGAAGTACCTGTTGCTGTGACAAAATTGTCACTAATTCATCAACATAGCCTATGGATCGTGACATTGATGACACAAGGATACTCTGGTATTCATCAGAAAATAAGGACGATATGAACTGGATTTTATTTGTAAAGCCGATTAATTGCAGGTAAGTTGATCTGAAAGTGCTCAAACTTCACAAAGACAAATCTGCACTAGAGGTGCCATGTTTTGTTGTTCCTTGGAGTGCTGATTTCAGCTGTATATGATGAAAGGTAGGGACCTGGTAATTGACATTGTGAATACAGTTCCAGACCTAGTGCATCCTGAAAGAGTTGTTAGAGCACTCTTTGAGATATCTCTGCAGATGCAATATACTGAACCAAGTGTTGATCAAGTAGGTTTCAGTTAACGTACTTTGGGACCTCTGCTTTCTAAGTTGTTAATGACATAGAGCCATCCTTTGCATTCTTGGTAGCCCAGTGTGTTTCAGTAGGTGAGGACCATCGCCATTTATGATCTTGGATTAAAGGAACAGTTGTTTGCATGATTGAGTCCAGTTTTCAGGTCAATATTAATTTGCGCACAAGAGTTAAGTGAAGAAGAGAAAAGAGTTGAGGCTTGTGAGTTACATGACGTAGTAGTATTCCTTTCTAAAAGTGATCACAAAATCATTTATCAAGTTTCCAAGTTGAGAAAATAGGAACAGTACAGGAAGTGGAGAAGCAAGGAGGAACAAAGATGAAAAGACAAAGATTTAGAACTGAGATAAAAAGACGGGTATCTTTTAAGAATTGAAAAAGACTCACTTATTGTGTTAGTATGTCATGACCGTTGTTAGATGTTAGGGTTTGATCCGCTGGTAACTAACAATGAGAATTGCTTTATTCTAGAAAATTCATTAGTGAATGTCTACATATTGAATGTTGATTCATAGTAGGTGACTATCCATTATTTTATATCTATCCACTATAAGGAACTACTGTGACCTGGTTGCCTACCTACTTGGTAAGAGAGTATATCCACAAAGATGTTGTGTCTAAACGCTGCTGCAGTCATGCATCTAGGTAGCATGGTAAGAATCTAAGTGGCATGATAAGAAGTCCTCCAGACCAGACTATTACTGCTTTGTGGGTTAGATTCAAACTAATCTAGATGTGAACCGATCTCCTATCCAGATAAACTACACTTTTGATCAGGAAAAAAACGCTTGACAAGGCAGCTATATGCCACATGATCTTCCATTTGGGCAGTATCCAGTTGTATATGATTAAGGTTTCATGGGTCTAGAACCAGGGATTGCTAATTGTTTTACCAGGATCTAAGCACTACCAGGTCCACATTAATCGAATCCATGCTTGTCAGTTCCAGGTTTTGACGGAACTCTCGTCAAACCAAATTGGGATCTGAATGTAAGAATAGAACCAAATCCAAAATTACCTGATTAGGAGATCTATTTATTAATTTTATATTTTTCCTTGTAATAAAAGGAGTACTTCCAGTTTTTTAATATTAAAGCTGCACAAAATTGTTAAACCCACATCAAGGTCCCCAATCTGACATGATTTTATACTTTAGTCCTAGTTTTCTTACCAAACTCAACCAAACACAATCAAATTCCAGTTGGTTGGGGTTTGAATATGATGATTTGAAACCTCTACTAGAAGCTTTATTTTCTCCAGGACCCTTAAAACTAATTCCTTGTTGCCCTTTATGTTTGTTTGAGTTAGTATATACTTCCTACTTTAGGAGAAAAATGGTTCTGGATGATATGCATATATAGCACTGGTAATTATGAGCTCAAGCTGTTTGGATTATATATATGCAACATGCATGCATTCTGTATTTAAACATATAGGATCATTTAGCAAATTCAAATGTGTGCCTTCTGATGCAAAAGAGTTCTCAAACTGCTGTCTTTTGGAGTTGGACAAACCATAGATACCTTAGTTTGGGTTATCTATTTATATAGTGATTATATGCAGGTTACTTGCCGTCTGATCTGTACAATCTGAAATCAGCTTATGGTTCAGTGGACGACCTTAAACATTGTATAGATGAAATGCATGCTCAGGATCTTCTGGTTCGTACATCCTCACTCATTTTATAGAGCAAATGCTTGCTCATCTCCAAATGAATTCCAACTCTTGGTCTTCTTATTGTCTTCTTGCATTTCAAGTATATCTGGGTGTTAAATTTGATTGTTAGGTCATTTTAGTATGTGATTTCTACTTGTCTATATGTAAATGGGATTTAAGCTGCAAAGAGGGTTGTTATGACCAAATAAATGGATTTTACATTGATGATTTCATGTGAAATAACTCATGGATATTCTGCCTGATGCATATCAAAGATTGGTATTTGATAACGTCTGGAAACGAACAGTTTGCAAGGATATAAAAATTGAAACCCCAGAAAAAAATCACTGTTATTACTTACATGTCGAAATCTTGATCCAAGGCAGTTTCCATTAACTGGACTGTACTGAACTAGGTGCTATGGTTGATTGATTTGTCAGAAAAATGATGGCTTGGTTTGTCTGCTCTATGAAGTTAGTCTATGTGTGTGTGCACACACATGACGGGGGATTTCTTATTATAACAACCACCTACCTTGGCCTTTCTCAAGATGGGAGTGTTTGCCATCTTGACAAGTTCAAGATGGGTTGACAAGGTGGGTCTTGCGTTTGGGGGTTGTCTGTGTATTTGAATTCATACTTTATACAGGAACACCTCATGTGCTCTAGGATTGCAGATTTAAGGATCAGCACGTAATTAACATAGGTTCAGCCCTTCAGGTAACCAAGAAAAGATACGTAGAGATTGTAATGAAGTAGTCTTGCAGCTTCTGATTTCTCAAGATTGTTATGCTATTGATTATTCTAGTGAGCAGATTTATTTGAAGGGTTCATTGAAGCACTTAGGCGGCATAACTTCATTTGTCTCAGTTCTCTCTAAAGCATCAGCAATTTTTGGAGGCGTTGTATAGAATTGTGTAGCTTTTGCATTATAAATTGTACAATTGGGTGCTCACTATATCATGTAATCTTTAACAGGCTTTGGGAGATGTTGTTTTGAACCATCGTTGTGCTCAGAAACAAGTAAGATATTAGATATCAAGTATTCTTTCTTTTGGATATTATTTTTCCTTCTTTCATTATTTGTTGTGCTCCTTGTTTTTCTGCATCTTGCAGTTTTAGCTTCGCAGTACATATATTGGTTTAGATTGCAACCAATTTTCTGTTTCTTGCAGTTTGTTTATATTTTCA
Organism: Brasenia schreberi; assembly: GCA_036023115.1. NCBI lineage: Eukaryota > Viridiplantae > Streptophyta > Magnoliopsida > Nymphaeales > Cabombaceae > Brasenia > Brasenia schreberi. The sequence continues at coordinate 9,199,373 of JAYKKT010000061.1, read as the reverse complement.
TATAGTTATGTTTTTCCTGAGCAATCTTGAATGTGCACTCAAACCTTACTACAACAAAGCAACTATAAAGCACACAAGTTATATCCCTTGAGGTGATGGTTACAGGTTTGCATGTGGACAAGGTGTGTATGTTTATGAAACCCGTGAATTTTAAAGGTTTACACGAGCACATGCCATTAAACATTATCTGCAGCTATCAATCTAACATAAAAAATATATTGATCCACCATCTTTTACTTATTGATATTGCTAGCTTAGGCATATCAACAATCAGACTTCATCATAGAAAATGATTGTGTTTCTTGGAGTTAATCATCTTTCCACAAAATTTGTTTCTATGAGCTAAACCAGCTTTCAACATCAAACAACAAACATTTTGTTTGGAAAAAAATGAGTTGTGGTATGTTGAGTTTCACAGATACAGAAGAATGAAATTTAAGGGTAAATACGTGAATCTGTGTGATGCTCAATCTCGATAATGCTTTTCTTAGGTTGAGCTTATGCTTGTCAAAATTTCTGTCGACTGTGTTGGGAACCAAAAGGATGCGTGATGGCTGTCCTCTTGAGGTCAGAAAAGGATATGAAATTGAGTGGCAGCTTGAGCACATCTCATATAGGAGTTTTGTGTGGTGTGTCCTTGGACTCCACTATGTAGCATTTAGTTCTCTTGACTTGCTTGTAGCATTTCATTTACTGTGTCAGAAAGAGTTGAGTCAAAACATGATGGAAGAGGGAGCAGTATTCTGAGCATGATAAAAGGGAGACTGAGTATCCTGTGTGCGACAATTGAAGATCTTTCTGTTCAATCACATTTTCATCCTTTCTTGTTAAAGATGTTTAGGCATACTTCGAAGAATTAAGTTGTACACTATCTCATCCTGCTCTGAACGGAAAATCAACCCTGCCTATTATCCTCTTGCATTAAGGTTGCAACCAGAGTCTGATTGTTTAGTTTGATGCTATGCATTGACACAAAATGTTGGGAAATAAATTGCACTAAAATCTTCTGCAAAGTATTCATGGCCTTTTCTAACCATAGCTAATTACTGCATGATGGGGCTTGATTCCAGAGTCCAAATGGAGTTTGGAACATATTTGGTGGGAAACTTGCATGGGGACCCGAAGCTATTGTTTGTGATGATCCGAACTTCCAAGGTCGTGGAAATCCATCAAGCGGTATGAACCTCAGTGGTGCTTTTGTCATTAGTCATATCTGATGCAATCTCAATTCTCGAATCAATGGCAGTTCTTGGATGTGATATAGTGGAATTAATATTATCTGTCCTAAAGATGCTTCTGAAGGAATGACATCCTTTTGCATGTGGTGTGTCTAGCATGGATATATGGCCACCCGAACTAGCTGAATTGTCTTAGCTAAATAATACAGCATGTGAATGATTATGTGATTTGCGTTATAATTTTTTGTTTATGCACATTCTTTTAACATAGAAGAACTCTCTTATAGATGTTTAACATAAGAGCACTCTTAATTGCCTTCAGTCCCGTTCCCTCCACTTTCACAGTGTCAGAAGCTTAAAATATCCCCTGGTACCTGTTAAAGTCGGTAATTGATGTGTAATGAAGTCAAATATCTCTTTAAGATTTATATGACGAGACTGATTCAGCTCACTGATGAACTTCGTATTACAATTTATGCAACTGTATGATGGTGGCCATTATGTACAAATCAAACGTGAACATATTCTGGTTATTTGTATCTAAAGCTGTGGTTGAACTTTCTAAAACATCTTTGATATTGTTACTATGCCCCAACTACTTTATCTCGGTAATGCTAGTGATGGTTTCCATGCTCAAATAGGCCAATGTTTCTATCATTAGTGAGAGACTACTAGAGGTATCATATATGCCTGCAGTACTTGGGGGAATTGCATATGGAGGCAGGTCAATGGTTACAAAAGTTTTCCTGTGTGACAGTACGATTTTCATGAAATGTTGTAAGTGGAGCGATATGTATGGTTACTACAAACATTTGTTATACAGTCACACTCCCAATGTGGTGCAATTTCATATTGTATGTGTCATGTGATACAAGACTGCAATATATGATGCACTGTCAACAGAGACCAAAGGATGCGGCCGCACATTTGCATACTTCCAATAGTGTGGAGGAATGCCTTCTAGTCCATATTTGGAGATTGTTTTAGTCTGTTTCATGTGTATGTGCGACTTGGGAATTTAGTGATCTTTTGATAGGCGACTATCTACCAAAGATAGGAACAGTAGAAATGATCCTTAAACTAATGGATCAGATGATAAGTGCATGTGAATTTTTGTGATTATCTGACTTGCGCATCCATTTTCATTTCAAGTCTCATATATTTGGATACCATCAAGAGATCATTTGAAATGCATGGCATTTAAAGATGTTCTTGAAGATGTTGTCCAGTATATAGATTTTTGCTGCACACAAGACCAAAAGGAAAGCGAAGAATTAAAAGTTTTTATAAATGTCAGATCTGGAACTTGTTTAGACACAAAATATGGATGAATTGTTTTAATCTCTCAGGTATGAAATGAAACCATCTCTATTATAGAAGATGAAAAGGAATTACAAGATAAAGAAGGTCCTCCATTTTCATTGGATCCATTATGGTTGCAATTTGCAACCATCATTTACTATACCTTAAAAATAAAAGGTATTTTTAAATTTTATTATCTTTTCAGTTATTTAGCCCTTAGGTGCTCTAGATACACTTTAGAGTTAGACTTTATTTCAAAAGTTAGAAGTGCGAGTTGAGTATCATGTATGGAAGTAGATTGTTAGTATTTGTTTTGTTGTCTTATAGTCTCTAGCTTGAAAAATGTAGAATTTAATTGAATTACCAGTATAACAAACTTTAATGACTTATTGCACAAGTTATTATTAGCACGATCTGTGCTACTTTTTAAATTATACAAAATACAATGTTTTCAATGCCATGCGCTACATCTGTAGTGATTTGCCCTTTACGTTGTTTACATGCTACTAATAACATTGAACTTAGGTCCTTTGCATGAATGAGATGTAAAGGATATACGTTGCGATTGGCAGAAGAGATTATTCCATAGTATAGTTTTGATGAGCAATTAATTGACTTTATAGGTAATCCTTTAGCAAATTGCTTGTTCACATAGTAATAATTCAAATACAGGGTTTTCCTTTCCCGTTATAGTGAGATGTTCCTCTGAATTGAGTAGGAAATTATCTATTTGTTCATTTATGTGTTTCTCGTTGAACCATTGCACTGCATCCATTATATCATGGTCATGTTTTCTGAGATTGTTTTCTCAAGAGCATTCCTTTCATGCTTGGTGCAGGTGATATATTTCATGCAGCTCCTAATGTAGATCACTCACAAGAATTTGTACGGAAAGATATAAAGGGTTGGCTAAATTGGCTGCGAAATGATATTGGTTTTGATGGATGGCGTCTTGATTTTGTAAGGTGCGTGACATTTGCAGATTTTAGTAATGATGCTCATAGTTATTTTAGAAATTGAGTCCTGTTATTTTCTGTAAATCTACACTAGAAGGGACATGGTAATCTATGCTTAGTTGATACTAAATATACATCAACAAAAACAACAACAACTAAGCCTTTTCCCATACTAGACGGGGTCGGCTACATGGATTCTTTGTTTCCACATAGCCCTATCATGTGCCATGTTAGCAGTTAACTCACAATAAGCTAGATCATTCTTTATTGTTTCTTTCCAACACTTTTGTGGCCGTCCTCTACCTCTTTTAATACTTTCAAAATCTAGTTTTTCATACCTTCTTACAGGTTCTTCTGTTGATCTTCTTTCTATATATCCAAACCACCTTAAACGATATTCTCTCATTTTATCCTCTATTGGTGCTACACACAATTTATTTCTAATAACCTTATTATTTTTATGATCTTTTCTTCACATCTTCATTTATGTCACAGACATCTTTTGTACATGATGATTAACTGTCTAACACTCATAACCATAAAACATGGCCGATCTAATTGATGCTCTATAATATTTACCTTTTAACTTTAATAGTATCTTTTTATCACAAAGAATACTTGATGCTCCTCTCCATTTTAACCAACCAGCATTAATTCTATATGTAATATAGAATTGACCCTAGGTATTTAAAACTTTCCTTTTGGGGGATGTAATGTGTGCCAATTTTTATTTCTATGTCCTCTGAAGTCACCAAGTGATCAAACTTACATTCCATATATTGTCTTTGTTCTACTAAGTTGGAAGCCTTTACTTTCTAATGTTTCTTTCCATAGTTCCAATTTTCTATTAACTTTTTCCTTAGACTCCTCCACTAACACAATGACATCTGCAAATAACATACACCAAGGTATACATAATGAGGTTATTAGAAACAAATTAAGAGTTGCACCAATAGAGGATAAAAGGAGAGAATATCATTTAAGATGGTTTGGACATATAAAAAGAAGATCGAAAGAAGAACCTGTAAGAAGGTTAGAAAAACTAAATTTGGAAAGTATTAAAAGAGGTAGAGACGACCACAAAAGTATTGGAAAGAAACAATAAAGAATGATCTAGTTTATTGTGAGTTAACTGCTAACATGGCACACGATAGGGATCTGTGGAAACAAAGAATCCATGTAGCCAATCCCGTCTAGTATGGGAAAAGCTTAGTTGTTGTTGATCAATCACCATTATAAATAAGTATGAAATTAAAGTTGTTCCTTGATGTAACCCAATTTTAACTTCAAAGAAGTCTCCTCATACATGTTTTTGCACCATCGGACATGTCTCTTATAAGGTTTACGAATGTCAATGAGATACCTCTTTTTTCCTAGGTTCTCTAAAGAACTTCCTTCGGTATCCTATTGTAAGTTTTTTCTAAATCAATAAATATCATGTAGGTCTTTCTTTTTTGCTCTAAATATACATGTCTAACAAAAATTAAATAACTGGTAATTGCTGTGCTGCTTGCAGGGGGTTTTCTGGTCAGTATGTGAAAGAGTATATTGAAGCTTCAAATCCTGCATTTGCTATAGGAGAGTATTGGGATAGTTTGGGTTATGAAGGAGGCAATCTATGCTATAATCAAGGTAGTCCATTTCCACTTTGGCAATCTGATATCTGAGGTGGATTATGATGTCCATACTGCTATTGATCTTTCTAAGGAATCTTCTTATTTTCGCTGTAACAAAATTTCATTAATGAAGCACCCTTGTTGCTTGAAATCTTATAGAAGCATTTATGTGATGGTTGCTTCTGGCATATGCTGCACAATTGCCAGTGTCAACATGATGTTGATGAACAACGCTAATCTCATCATCTTTCTTTTACCATTAATTTTTCTAGTGTTTTTCTCACTGTTGTTTTGTCCAATTGTTGGGGCTCAACATTTTCTGTAACGTTATTTGGTGAAGGATATTTTAGGCATGACAAACCATGTGACTTAAATTATTTTCTTGCTTTTTCCTAATTCCATAACAAGACTGGAGCATTTCTATATGTTGGCTCTTATTTCTTTTCCATCTCATAATTGTTAAAGGGTGACTAGGTGCCCTTTCTCCTCTCTCATTTACTTTATGTGAATGTTTTGATATACTTTACACAGATGCACACCGTCAACGTATTGTTAATTGGATTAATGCAACTGGTGGAACATCGTCAGCTTTTGATGTTACTACTAAGGTACTACTGCTGTAGTTATAGTTGCGTTTTCGTTGGATGTTGATAAACATTTTGAGGCATGATGTGAATGAACCATTTAGCAAAAATTATGTCATTTAGAGCTCCTGTGACATGAGCCTTAAACTCGAGTTCTTTGAGTTGTTCTCGAATATGATTAAATCCAAGTCAAGGCACATGATTGTCATGAAAATCACAGTATCATAGGAGATTGAGGCCGAGAATCTTGAACTGTACCATTGGAAAGGGCTCATCAATAGGTTTCTAACTCTCTCTCTCTCTCTCTCTCTCTATATATATATATATATATATATATATATGTGTGTGTGTGTGTGTGTGTGTGTGTGTGTGTGTGTGTGTGTGAGGTTTTTTATTAGTCCAGGCTTAGGAGGAAATGAATGACCTTTGGGCAATGTAGTTTAAGCAGGTTGGCTAGGTCAAGTAGGTTCGGTTTGGGTTGGGTTGATTGAACGCTGGCTTCAGTCAAACGTTATGTTTTAATAGGACTTCGTTATGAGTTTGGGTTAGGATCTAGGATCCTTCCAAATTGAATTTGGATAGGATTTTCACAATAGAAATTGGATGGAGGGGGAAGGGCAGTGGCTAGGCAATTCTGGCGGTCAAGGGACGGCTCCGATGGCTTAGGACATTGGGGTGAAAGGGACGTTGGGCGCTGCGAGACCTCAGGCGGGCGGTGGCGGTGGTTGGAGGTAGCTGGGACGGCGACTACGATGGTTAGGAATCAGCTGGGAGACTGGGAGCTGATGGGCGGAAGCCAGCCCGATTTCTGGCAATGATAGGAAGGTATCTGGTGCCGATTGAGGTCGACTCTAGGTCTTTGGATGGAGGGAAGCTGATGGATCGGCGTCAGAGTGCAGGGCGATGGTCGATCAGTGGTTGAACAGGAGACAGATATGCTAATCTGTGTACGAGAAAGAACTACTGGAAATCTGGGACTTTCCGATGACGCGTGACTTGCTCTGGTGATTCTTAGGTTGACATCGGCACCTAGAGTTGCTAGGATGAACTGAATAATGGTGGCAAGCGAAGGTAGCCAGCTTCACGTACGCTTCTGAGATTGGGACGGAATGCTGCTGGTTCTTCCAAGTAGGTGGGTGAACCCATAGTGGTTGTGGTTCAGGCGATAGCTCGGTTGGTGAACAACCGCCGCAATAGGAAAGTTGGTGCAAGGAGGCGGTTCAAGCAACAAGAGTTTGGCAACAATGGAGTTTTGCGAGTACGTGATAGACGGTGATAGATTCGAATGCGGACTACACGGTGCATGGTGAGTTCGACTGCGGACTACGCACGTGAATGACAAAACGGCGCCGATGGAATGATAAAAAAGTCAAAGGGGGCTAAAGATGAGATTTTTAAGTTGGAGGGAAATAATAGATTTTTAAACCTTTAAAGTTATAAAATCAAGAGGAAACTTCGAATTTTAAATATTAAAATGGGAACGAGCAGTTTCAACGAAACCGTAAACAGGTTCTTTGTGACATTGCTTTGCGGTGCATATTCATCTGCATCGTTTTACTTTCTTGCGAGTAAGTTGAAAGTCGAGCCTCCTACATTCTTCTCTTCGTACTGCTTCTAGCAGGGGCTCTTTCAACTATCTGGTCCTTTCCCCTCTTGATATGTCATACATTTAAAAAGTACAAAAAAGCAAGATTAGTCTATATTTGAGATCAAGGAATCCATGTGACACAATGCAACTGCAGAGACAAAATATGTGAACGTAGCCAGTACTTCTAGTGTTGGTGGTTTAGCGAAATTTCTTGAGTTTGAAATGCATTATGTTCTGCATATTCTTCAAGGTATTTCCTAATTGTCCTTTATATTGGTTTGTTCTCTCATTTACATGAAGTATAACTGTTCTTATGTTCGTGATAACCATCTAGAACAATGATGAATATTTCGCTCTTGTTGTAATATATTGTTCCTTTTGAATTCGTTATGAGCAGGGTATTCTTCATTCTGCTTTGCATAACGAGTACTGGAGACTGATTGATCCTCAAGGAAAACCCACAGGAGTTATGGGTTGGTGGCCGTCACGTGCAGTGACGTTCTTAGAGAACCATGATACTGGATCGACACAGGTCTCTCTCTCTCTCTCTCTCTATATATATATATATATATATATTATGTACACACACAATAATGTAATATGTGTACAGGTAAGATAAGTATTTTTGAGACTATGGGTCGAGGGAGATATCCTTTCATGCATCAAGAAACTTCCAAACAATTTTTAGTTTCTTCTTTTTGCTGCTGACAGGGTCACTGGCCATTCCCAAGGGATAAACTGACACAAGGATATTCCTACATTCTAACACATCCTGGAACAGTAATCTCTCTCTCTCTCTCTCTCTCTCTCTCACACACACACACACGCGTGTATGCACAAGGTGTGTGTGCGTGCATATATGCACAGAAGATTATGTGCGTGGAACCTATAGATCATCCTAATTTGGATCAAAACCTACATTGTTCTGTGCAGCCTACCATCTTCTATGATCATTTTTATGACTTTGGCCTTCGAGAAACAATATCAGAATTGATTGAAGCCCGTAGCAGAGCTGGGATTCACTGCCGAAGCTCCATAAAAATTTTTCATGCAAATAATGATGGATACGTTGCTCATGTTGGAGACAATCTTGTAATGAAATTGGGACATTTTGGTTGGAATCCTTCGAAAGAAAACCAGTTAGATGGAAGTTGGCAGAAGTTTCTTAATAGAGGTTCTGACTATCAGATTTGGGTAAGACAGTGAGCACTGTTTTCCTCTATTTTTTATTTCTTTTAATTGTACCTTGTATTTCCAAGAATATGGTCACTATGTTGCTTTTCACCCTTGTGGTGTTAAACTATCTCACTGACTGGTGGCCCTTGAAAAAACTTGTATTTTCTTTTGTATGTATTCTTTCAAATTAGGAGAATAACAGCACTCGACTTGATTCTCGTTATATTTCAAACTTGTAATTAATATATTTGTTTGTCAAATTCAAATCCTTTGAATAACTTCTAATATGATCCTTCCAGGTTCCAGTCTAAATTGCATATGTTTTCTCTTAGCATTGTTGATAATCTCGTTGTTCTTTGAACTTAAGTTAGTATAAGTTGTAAAAAACTGTCTTGGTATAATTTTACTTATTTCCCAAGTTCTGGTTCCTGACCAACCTATAGCAAGGTAGAGAGAGAGAGAGGTACCGGAACCGGACAGGTCTAATTAACTCAAAATCTGCAACGTATGAATCTTGATCTGCCCATCAGACATCCTTGAGTCAATTTGCTTGACCTTTTCTTCCCTATTGAACACACAACCGGAATTCTGAAGTTTCTAGGAACTCACTTGTCTTATATTTCGAATCATTTGTTTCAGAAGCACTTTCCTTTAAATTTTTTAATTTCCATCGGAAACCTTGAGGGTTGGCAGACCCCTTGATTTCTCAATGAGAAAGATGACTACCAAGCTCGACCTCAATTTGCAAAATATTATCAAGTCTATCTCTCTATTAGCAGCACTCTGCAACAAATCAAACTAGAAAGCTGGGGATCTAGCTTGAGCTTCGGGCTAGCCATCCCTCCGTTATGTATTTCTTGCATGTACTAGCTGTTTGGTCGAAGTTTACAGTTAAACCGAACGTGAATATTTCTCGGAATATTGTCACGGGATGCTTGGTTAGAACAAAGAGAAAACCGGTGTTGGAGAGCTTTACTACCCTCATAGTAGGCTACCCCGGGTAGAACCGGATTAAGCAGGGCCTTTGTGGGCTTCCGGATACTGGTTGTGGTTTAGACCCCAAAAGAATCAGGGGAATGAAGAATGAATAAAAAGGGAAAGCAAGGAAGATCCATATATCACTAAAGAATTATCTGTACCAACATCTTTTGTCCAAATGGTCTCAAAGAACCCAACATAAAGCGTATTCTGAAAATAACGTGAAATTAATAACTGCAAGTTTGCATTATTTGTCAAAACAGCACCAGGAGCAGTTCAGCACAAGTTGAGGCCTACAGCAAAAATTCGATACCTTTACCACCCAAAAGAAAATTCAATTTACCTCCTCTCTCTCTCTCTCTCTATATATATATATATATATATATATATATATATATATAAGATAACGGATCTCTCACTTCTACGTGTCCATCCATTGTTTTCCAATGATCCGAGTGTAAAATGGAAGGGTTTTAAGAAAAAAATAAAAGATAATTTTATTAGACTTATGCTCTCAAAAAAACATTAGTTGAATGTGAGCCAGTTTGGACATGAACAAGTAATATGGGCGGGATCCAATCATTCGTGTATATACACCCAGGATTGTGCTTGGGATCTTTAGTCAGAAAGCCAAACCCCTAGCCAGTGAGCAATGGACCTCCCGTTCTGTTACATTGACTTGTTGGAGTCGGTTAGAACAAGAAAATTTTGGATCGACACTACTAAAGCTCCTATCTGTTTACTTTTCATGTTGATAAGCAAGGGCTACGGTGAATAGACCTTGATAAAACTCTGTGGCATGCATGATAAACAAGAGTAGACGTCTTTATCTGTATTGCTATCTCCAGGCTTTCGTGATAACGTCATCCTTATCGATATGGAAATATCTAGAGATGTGTGCACTATAAGAGGGGGGTGCTATTTGGTTGCTTCGCTACCAATAGCAGCAGCAGTAAACGATCATCATCTTTTTCTTTTCCTTTCTCTTCTTCTCCTTCTCTACTTTTCAGATGGAACTCGGCCATAAGATCACCACCAATAAGCCATCGATCACAGTGAGTCTTCTTACTTTCTCGCTATTGTCTTCCTTTTGTTTCAGAGAGTTTATCTTGATTCTTGGTCCTCCTGTGTAATACTTTTTCTTAATACTGGTTTTGCGTTTTGTACCAAACGCAGTAACCCATTAGAGTTTTTTGTGTTTTCATGTTGAATACCGCCATCAGGGTTCTACCATGTTCTTCGGTTCTTGGTTTTCTTGAAAATTAAAAGAATCTAATAAACAATGAGAGAATGTAATCTGACCCATAGAATAGCAAACGACGAATTGAAAACAAGAAGAAAGAAAGGGAAGAACGGATTCAGTAACTATTTACCAAAAAATTCGCACCACCCTCCCTTACGAATTTATTTCACGAACTTATGGGATTATATATTCTGGTACTTAACAATCGATATTTGCCTTTGCAAATAACAAAATAATGTTATGAATTCATCGCATTGAGTTCTACAGTCAAAAGAATCGAAAAGCTAACACCTAGGAAATTGAATATCTTATCATTTACATATCTCTTTGAATTGATATTTTTGATTGATGAAGTGATCAACATACTTAGAAATTCAGGCCACCAAATATGCTATATGTGTTGGAATATTTGAATGAATCACATTAAATTATGTCGTTATTTGTCACCGTATCTGCTGTCTGTAACACTGCATACAAAAATTTTCTTGCATTCAATAAATAAAAATATCCCTATAATGTTATAGCCTAACTCCATGTCCTACGAAATCAATACTTTATTCATTAAAAAGACAAGTACATTAATATCAGAAATTCATAATGCAATCAGCACATCACATTACTTCAGAACTATCTTGTATATGAGACGAGAACACAAGAAATACAAAATGAAAGACTAGTGGACAGAAAAAGAATTACGTAACATGATCAACATTATTTCTGCCACACCGAATGAAGGCAGTAGATAAAAGGTGTGAAACACTATGGTCGATGGTGGAATATTGATGATCGTACGGCAGACTTTGATTCAGAAAGAACAGGAAGAGATGAAGAGAACGGAAAAGTGAAAGAGGATGAGAAAGATGATTATCATGCCATAGCTGGCCAGGATACATCAATATGGCCATGCATAAGGCTCGGTATTGATACTTCTTGTTGTTGACGAGCCAAAGTATCCAAACGGGCATGGAACCTGCCATTCTAAAGAAGCCGAAGAATACCACCATGAATACTCTCAATCTTATCCTCGTAAGGCGTGTTTGATTTACGGTATCAGATGAGCTGAATCTTATCTTTTGGATCTTGCAGTACCATACTCAAGTATGAATGAAATGGCGAACAGTTTCATTGACCGATTTTAAGTTACAAAATGTGGCCCATGTAAGGAGGTGAGCCACAAGAATAGAGCCCATCTCTCGACCAATATTGTTCGAGTTTTCGCTCCTCACTGCACTTTATTCTTCTATATCCATTGCTCTAATCTGAAGCTCGTGTTCACCCTCGACTACGGAGATACAACTTTTTCCTCTTCACCTTCTTTCTTTCTTTTTTCCTCTCATACTTTTCTTTTTCTTTCTTTTCTCCTGTCAACTGGTTAGTTGCAAACAAACGGTAACGATCTGCACGATTGGCTCACCCCCACACCACCATAACATAAGTCGGCGAGATACCCTTGTCCTCCTGTTCATCTTAGAATCTCTAATATTTCTTTGTGGTTACTACAAACTCCTCATTAGGCGAAACCTAAATCGCAATTTTTCTCATGAGATTGCCAGAGACAAGACTGGTGCTTGTGCCACCGAAGGCTGCAGCTTCTTGTACGTCCAACTTACTCGCTTTGGTTGGTGCTGATGGCAGTAATTTTCTGCTAAGAGAAAAGATAAACGGTACTAAGAATTACTCTCTCTCTCCCTCAAAAATTAACCCAATTTATTCTTTTTTGTGTGTTACATGTGCGTGTTGTCCACGAAATATGAACAAATCTAAATAAATACGTTGAGCTTTTATACACATGTACATATATATATATATATATATATATATATATATATATATATATATATATATATATATATATATATATATGGTACAAAAACTAACCCAACCATCCAAGGATATAATAGAGATTAATGGTTAAATCATAATTTGACTAAAAAGTTGCATGCATCGCCCATGGGAGTCAAACTACTTTCAAGATCTTATTATAAGTTTGAAAAACAAGCAACCACTACATATGGTAGAAGGTAGCAGTGCAGGAGTCTTGGTCTTGCATCATTCAGTCCATGAATATCCTTTTCTCCATAAACCATTTCCACGGTACTGTAAGCGTCGGCGTAGTGGACCTGTTTGTGCTTTCGTTGCTTGTCCTTTTAACTATAGGATTCGGAGGAAGAAGTGATATATAATAAACTGGAACCTCCAGGGATCGTAGCTCTCACTTAGCAACCAGATACTTTTTTTTTACTGTAGTTCTCTCTCTCTCTCTGTCGCGCACACACACACATACATTTAATCTATCAACCATGACTTCATGCCAGCCAAGAATTTAGCACATCGTTCAATTCATCCCTCTTGCTGAGCTCCACTATTTTAGATATTGCGGCTATCGAGAAACGTGGAGGTTCCATCTCTGCATTCGCAAGACTTACTCAAGCACCTTAGATTAAAGAAAAAGGAAAATGTGAAAAATAGTATTCTTCATCTCCTCGTTGGTCGTTACCCCTTACGTATTGGGCACGAATGAAAAGATCAGATGGTTCCTTCAGCGTGTGATGCGGTGGAAGTAGGGTCGGCAATGCGCTGGAAGTAGGGTCGGAAAACCCTTATTGATTTGCCCATCACTAGTTGCCGGAGGACTCAAAGCGTGAATGCCATAGTGCCGGCTCTTATAGTCGGTACTCGAACTGTGATCCTTGGAGCCTCTACCTCTTCCTCCATCATCTTCAATGATCGGGTCCATATAAAGGAAGTCCTTTATATTGAAAATTTTGAGCATCTCATTTCTTGACTCATGTTGATTTTTTGGCCGCCTCATGACATCACATGAATACCAGTTGCTTAAAGGAGTGTCTGATTACGAGGTAATAATGCAAAAATGTCATTGCAGGCCTGGTTGTAGGCCATTCACCGGCTTCGTAATCTAATAATGTTTTTTATCATTAAACGAGGCCTGCATTTGATTACGAGGCGAAATGAACCTACAGTTTCAGTTACATAGGACAAAGTAAACATGTTTTGAACAGCCCGTGAAGCGGAAATGCATGTAATCTAATGTTTTTACAATTAAGACTTTTAAAATTAAGTCTTACATATATCATAAGGATCTTTTTGTTCTTTGTATAAACTTTCACAGGCAACATATTGTCCAAACTTGGCGAGTATCTCATGTGGGGTGAGTTCGAATTTGGGGGGATACCCCACGGCCAATTTATTGTGTTTGTGAATACAATTCTATTGAAGGCTTTGTTCTTTTTGGCTTCTATGTACGCGAGACAAAATGATGGCAATGGATCGAAGTGGAGTCATATTACTTAATCCAACTTAGTCAGACATGAAGCAATTGGTTTAGAGGTCTCTTGATATAAATACCTAACCAAATTGTACTGTAAAAGAAATCTGACTCTTTGGATTCAGATTCACACTAAGATTTAAAGAACATCAGAATTTGATTCTTAAAATATTTGGATCCAGCTAAGTGATGGCATATTGTGGTGGCAGGGCATCGGAACATTTGACGACAGGTTCCCTTTTGAGAAAAGAAATCATTTGTATCCCATTTTAGTTGCTGGATCCCACTTATTAATTGAGGGTTCTGAAATACTGAATCAATAACGTGAAGCGTATTCTAAAATAACGTGAAATTAATAACAAGATTTTACAATATTTGTCAGACCAGCACCATGAATACGAGTTGAGGCCTAAGTCCAAAGGTTCTGGGACTTTTAGGATCATATGAGTTTACCTTTCAGGGGCCTCCAGCCAGACTGTTAGATCTCTGATTAGGCTCTTTCACGCTCACTTGCCTGATGGTGAGTTCCATCCTTGAGGCTCATGTGTGTACGCCAGGGTTCTGCCTTCCATTGTATATAGAAAAAAAAGAGGGAGAATACTTTGGGGAGCTTCAATCGGTTGCCTTCGTGGCTCTGCCTACAAGCCACCCTCTGAACATCACAAGTGTTGGGCCTAACCAGGTCTAGTACTAGCCACACCTCTCTCTCTCTCTCTCTCTCTCTCTCTCTCTATATATATATATATATATATATATATATTGTGGTTGTTGTTTCGGTATATTTTGTTCTACTACTTCTCTTCCATCCTCAACGGCAAGCTGGGGTTTGTCAGACCCCTATCAGCTGATGCACAGTCATGCATTGAACTCCTGACCTTTGAAGAGAGAGGCAACTCTTGTGCTATTATATAGATTTGGTGGAGTCGGTTAGAACAAGAAAATTTGGAACAATATTACTAAAGCTCCTGTTTGTTTATCAATTATTAATCGTTCTTATTCATCCTTATATACAAGATAAACAACACTTCCATTTGAAGAACTGTATAACCGTGTTATTAGATGAGGTAGTACCATTTGAAGAATTGCACAAATCATCTTTCTTTGGATCCGACACAATTGAAGGTAAAGTACACGACACCACCGATCTTTTCACAGTTTCCTTGGGCAAAACAGGAACAGGTGTCCCTGGGATAGGGGATACCAGTTTATCTGCTTGCTTCAGTTTCTTTACTTTCTTGGCCTTCGTCTTATTGATCTTCTTGGTAGGCATGACCTTACTTGAATTCAAGCTTCAATCTCGGAGCATCATAATCACGATTGAAGTTGTGATGTTTCGAGATCGAAGTTTGAATTCGGATAAGGCCACACCCATCAAGAAAATCAATAAGATGAAACCCAAGAAAGTAAAGAAACTGAAGCAAGCACATAAACTGGTATCCCCTATTCCAGGAACGCCTGTTCCTGTTTTGCCCAAGGAAACTGTGAAAAGATTGGTGGTGTCGTGTACTTTACCTTCAATTGTGTCGGATCCAAAGAAAGATGATTTGTGCAATTCTCCAAATGGTACTACCTCATCTAATAACACGGTTGTTGCTGTTGGGGCATCCAGATTGGATTTGGTTTATGAAGATCTGGGTGATGGCAGACCTAAGAAAGATGAATTATACTGTTCTTCAAATGGTATTACCTTAGCTAGTGTCACGGTTGTTGTTGTTGAGGCGTCCAGACCGGATTTGATGGTATTGATATGAGGGAGTTGACATAGAGGACGATGGTGATGGAGTAGACTCTGATGCCAGGTGACGATGATCATCATCTATTTCCTCTTCTTTCTCTTCATCTATGTAAACACCTATATTTCTTCATAGGATAGATCGGTCTTAAGCCGTTTTTATCCTTGGAGATAATAAATGAAATAAGACTAACCAAATATCAAGAAGCAAAAATACAATATTATTCACTTCAAAGCTTCATTACGATCAAAGGATACATGGAAATCAATACATAACAAGTGAAGTGAAGCTAACAAGCGAAGAGCAAAGGGATACATATAGCAACTCTCAAGCGTACAATCCAAGAGCAAACAGGTGAACAGTAATAGAATAAAGAAAAAAATCAGTGAAATAGTTGAAATGGCTGCTAAATTACCGTGTCTGGCCAACAACCCACATTTGGTCCCTTTATTGGATCAAATTGAATTCAATCAAAATCCATCTAGCCCAATCAAATCTGTAATTTAGATCCATTCCTGGTATCCAAAAAACAAAGAAACCAATCCGGATTGAAGTTGAACTGATCCAATTACCCCATAAGTCTTAGTTGGGTGAACTAAACCCCATCCCAGCTTAGACCCATCCTTCAAACCAAACCCACCTCATTTCACCTTGATCCCATCCAAAACCAAACCCTATTTGCCTTACCCACACCTGTGAACCCAAGTGGTGATCTGCACTATCCAAATCTCAATAATCATGGAATTCAGATTTCTTCAAAGCAAGCAGTTTAGGTAGCGGGAAAGATCAACCTTTACTCGGTGTTGCAAAAAGACCTTCCATGAAAGGAACTTGTATGCACCAACTTCGTATAAAGAGCATTAAGCGGTATTTTTTTTATTTCCTAATTCTTTTTTCTTTATTTTTAAGAAGATTGTGTTGCAGATTGAGGTTCATGAAAACCGAAAATTTGCAAGTAATTCTCTTGTGGAATGCTAAGTGAAACCAAAGGGTCTACCAAAATTGCTTGATTTCATCAAATATGAAATTTCTTACTTGTGCTTTCATACATTGCGTATGTAGTGCAGCACACATTTTGTTTGCTAAATGCACTCACATAGATATACACTCATGCACACATATATCAACTCTTTAATTGCATGAGTCATCCTTAAGATACAAGGTTATAATACATGAGAAAGACAAATCTTCTCGAAGAAGGTGAACCCGACATTGAAGATTTACCTCATCGCAATAGGAAGAGCATCCAGAACTCATTTTAGGAGGTCGATCCAAAGCTGCTTCATCTCCTCTGATGAAGATCACAAAAAGTGTCCCTTTGAATGCTTTCAGACTTTTGTGTTTAGCTGGAGAAAAGGGAGGTGATGTCATTAGGGAAGCAGGTTTCGTCGGATCCATGTTCATTAGTTTGATGAAGAAATAATAGTCTCTTGCTTGCAAAAGATAAATATTCCGTAGAACTTATCCTTGTAATTGTAGTAAATGTTTGAACTGATTTGAGAGACAGTTAAAAGAAAGTATAATCTAGTCCCTAGCTCTCCTTAGTCTGTGTTGTGAGAAAAGACGGTGCCAGAGAGAGAGAGATGGGAAACTCATATTGCTAATACAGTTGCATGTTAACAAATTCAAACAAATATCAATCATTAATTTTTATGATAAATGGTTGAAATTTGAATAAAAAAGCAAAAAAGTACATGTGTAGTTTTTGTACATGTACTTTATTCATATGAACTTTTTTTGTTTTTTAATTTCAAATTAGATACTTGTTCCATCTCTCTCTCTCTCATGATATACCAAATTTCGTGTGGATCTTGCTTGTGGAAATACTGATGCTAAGGATGGGTTATGTCCAAATCCAATACTAAAACAAGAATCGGATCAAATTAAATTCAAATAATCCCTGAATCTGATTAACTGTGAAACTTTATATGTTGTTTAGGTGACTCCCAGTTCATTTTCCAGATTTCCAATCAACTCATTTGTAGCTCGCCGTCCAAATCTAATCTGCTTCACATCCTTAATGACGAGCAAGGTTGTATTTCAATTTTTGCAATTACTAATTCATTAAGGGTAGGACAAGTTAATATAATGTAGTGAAACATTGATTGATGGTGGAATGTTGGTGGTCATTATGGCGAATTTCCAATATTGAAGAAGTAAAGAATAATTAAACTATAGGTGGTAAGGGCAGCTTTCTGGTAGAGAGTCTAGCCTCCTGCTGCTGCTGTAGGTGGTAAAGAATAACCAATTATTTTATTCAATAAATAAAAATATCCCTATAATGTTATAACCTAACTCCATGTCCTACGAAATCAATACTTTATTCATTAAAAAGACAAGTACATTAATATCATAAATTCATAATGCAATCAGCACATCACATTACTTCAGAACTATCTTGTATATCATAAAAGATGTGTGTATATTTACCATGTTATATATATATATATATATATATATATATATATATATATATATATATATATATATATTAATTAACTATTTATTTATTTATTTACTTATGTATGTATTGATATTTGATTTTTCTATCGGTTTTCAAACCTTAAAGATCGATTTTTTATAATAGTATAAATGGAACCCGAACCAATTTTCAGTACCGGTTATTCGGTTATATCCGAATAATGCTCACCCCTATGCAGAACTGCATTAGGCCGCTGATAAGCCTTGTAATAGCATAAAAGGCAGCGTTGTAGAACCGGAAGCGGATATGTATGCAGTGCACTGAAGCACGAGTATGCTACTTAGGATGGAATACCCGTATGGATACACATACTGGTACATGAGTACTCATTTCTTTGATTTTATAAGAATGAATCAAGTAGGCCCATATCCAAATGAGTTGAGTTTAATGACTAGAGAGATTGAAAGTTGTCACTGTCATTTCAACCCAATTATTTTTGGGTGCCATGAGTTTAATAACGATGTTGATGCATAATTGTTCAAATTTTAAAAAAAAGTATAAACACTTATACCATTCAAAAATAATCGTGCAAGATATGGTTTCATATATATATATATATAATATAATGTGTGTGAGTGTGTGTTTTTATGTGTATGTATGTGCTACCGATGTGGGTTATCGAAGAAATATGCATGAGTCTAAATAAGTAGAAGGTTTTCTTGAATACGTTTAGTGTGTGAGAGTTTGTGTTTGTCTCGGCACGTATCTATTGTACGAATGTGTATTTGTGCGTGTGACTTGTTTGGGTTGTCAAAGAAATAATATAAATGAACCTAAATAAGTATATGGTTTTCTTGAATACTTTGATATGGTTTATTCATGTATTCATTTAAATCTCCTCTCAAAAGAAGAAGAAGACACAAACCTGCACCATCAATGCCAAATATCATGCTGTATAACACCTGAATTGATTTTACTATCATGAGTGGCAATTCTTTTTAAAAGGTAAAACCAGCCCTGGAGTGGAGAGGCTGTTGCGCGTCCGATTTTGGAGTCGGTCGATAGAGAACCAGCCTTGCATTATTAGCAGTTCTATCACACTCCACAGGAAGCTGCACTGAACAATAGGAACAATAAAACAACACACTACACAATGGCAAAGATGCCATTAAAAAGAACTAATAACCCGAAACCAAGTCTTATCTCACACTAAGTACGTTCTAGCCAAAACCATTTAATAAAAACTATGAAAACTTATAACCCTCCAACTAGTTCAATTTTTTATTAGTGCTAAAAGTTATCTCATAAAGCATCAACAAGCATGATTCGTATCAACACACACACACACACACACACACACACACACACACATATATATATATATATATATAAAGGGACTGATTCAATGGAGAATCCACTGAAAATTTGAAAAATCATCAGAAATGCTACTACCTTCGGTTAATCTAATGAGCTATAAAACGTTGTTTTCCTCACCCTAAACAGCTCACATTGACATGTACACATTAAAGAAATTCTAAATTGCACAAAGAGCAAGAGCTCACTTGGTTAGAGGGTTGACTCATAAGTTAAAGGTCATGAGTTCAATACTCAGGGCGTGCATTGTCTTCAAAAAGAAATTGTAAGCCTCTTTAAGAAAGACAGAAATTCATAACTTGAAACCGGCTTCTTTATAATGGCCCGAGTAACACTTAGAGAGAGAGAGAGAGACTGTTTCAGCTAGTTAGCAGGACGATGTAATAGTCCGTGGGCCATGGATTCCTATAGGTGTCATGTCTGTGTGGGTCCTCGGAGTCATCTTCGAAGGTCACATCAGGATGTCCAAGTACGAATCTTCTCAATGCTGTTTCCTCCATTAATAAATAAATAAAATAAAATAACCTAAACAAATAAATAAAAACCTATATAATCATGAAAAATATATTGAGTTATTGTCAAAATGTATGATTAACCAGGTATCGATCTTACGACCTTCAGTAAGCTCCCTAAGGGTCGCGTCCAAACAGGAAATAAAGTATTGCTTTTAAATACTAGTACCGGAAGGGTCATGGGGACAGTCTGGAACCACGGTCTTAGATGGCAGTGCTCGGTTCCAGGCCCTCGATTACAGGGCAGTTTCGAACCGTCGGTTTGAATGGGACCAAAACCGTCAAGCTTCTCTTTCATTCTACTTTCGATCCAGTTCACAAAATCATCGAACCGTAATCTCCGATTTTGGTCATGGTTCCAATTCCGATTTGACCAGTTTAAGGTCCCGTTCAGTTCCGGTTCGAATCGGCCCGGCCATGGCTACTTTAACTTGTGAGTGGACGCCTCTTTGTGCAAATTTATGTTCTTTGGAGTTTCGACAACGTTGACTTCCACATTAATTTGAGTGAAGAAGAAAAAAAAAGCCACTGAGAATCTCAGCTCAGTGTGAGCTCTTGAGTGGAGTCGACATGACTACCCTTTAGGAACAGCGATTCGATCCATAATGATGAAGGCATCACCAAAAGGGGTCGAATACGAACTTTACCTTGTTGTAACTATATGCACTTTTCCTTTTTGATAAACAAGCCGGGGTTCTGCAGATTCGTATCAGACTTTTGCATTTCCGGGTATTGAACTCACGACCTTGAAGCCCGAGGTTGCTTTCAGTGGACCGCCTGGCCAGGAGAGTCATGACTCCTAGTGCTGCAATTAATCAAATACACTTTGTCACGGGGAACCTTGAAGGTTTCGCTGGGAAAGAAGCTGGCAATGCCCAAAATAAACCAGCGGTTCTTGCAATATCAGGTCAATAGCACTTCAAACCAAATTAATGTGTTTGGCGGATTATGATTCCAAAGGAAACAAGCAACTGGTGAAGAGATTTCCCAGGAATTCTGTTTCAAGCGGCACCTGGATTCCGTCTAGGAAGGAGGTTTCTCATTCAAACCGATTGTATATGGAGGTAGAATTCTTTGATTTCCCATGTTTTTTAGCTCTACCAACTGAACAATTGATGCTTCTTTCATCTCTTAGGATAAAAGTCAATTTCTGAGATTGTCAGTTGCCAACCAAGGTGAGTATGAAAAAAGAAGAGAAGGAAATAGGATTTAATATGAGAGAGAGGGAGAGAGAGAGGCCACAAGAAAAGTCCAAAAGAGTAACGGTAGCAAGATTCGAAGCCTGCGCCGCGGGTGGCTTCCGATGAGAAGGGGACGATTGGGTCCCTCCCTTCCCACATAAGGAGGATACTCATCTAGAGAAAGAGAGAGGGGCCGTTGGATCCGGTGGCTTACGCATCTCACTCCACTACACGTGCTCCTCCCTTCTTTCCTTTCCATCTTTGCTTCCATGTATGGTTTTTTCCTCCTTCCTGGAGAGAGAAAGAAAGATTTTTCCTTCGTTTGCGCTTCTCCCACAGACACTACCATCATCACAACCATTGAGTTTGATCTCATCTTACCTAGAAAGACGAAACCCAGTTGGAAAATCTTGCACTTTGGGTTTTCGGATCTTGTACTTGCATGTTCTTTGAATGTTGGAACTTCAAGTGTTATTTTTTTAGTATTTTGGGTCTTACACTCTTTCTGGCGTCGTTTGTGCTGCCCAGTAGCGGCTTTTTTCTCTGGACATGGAATCCTTAGTACCCATTGCAGGGAAGGAATCATTTGATCTTTCTCTTTGATCTTACTATTGCTCTATCCAATTTTGGCATCTCTCTTTCTGTTTTAGTAATCTTGGAGTGTACCCAGATAAAGATTGGTCTTGATTTGTCGTAAACAGATTAGATTCTTTGCTTTTTGATTGTTGGTAGCGTGAATTTCCAGTAGCTTTTGATGGAGGAGGAGAAAGAGTACCGGCATTCTTGCCGATACTGCGAAAAGAAGTTCATGTGTGGGAGGGCTCTGGGTGGCCATATGAGGTCTCATATGACCATGCCATGGAATGAAACAGATGATAGTTATCAAAAGATGAAGCGTGATGATCGTGCGAGTGAAGAGATGTGCGATGTTGAGGGCCACCATCAAGGTGGGTATGATCTGAGAGAGAACCCCAAGAAGTCTTTGAGGTTCTCTGATTCTGTAACGCTTGTTGCTAAGGATGCCAAGGTGTGTAAAGAGTGTGGAAAGGAGTTTCCCTCACTAAAGGCACTGTTTGGTCATATGAAGTGTCACTCTGAGAAGTGTGCACTAGACGAAGGATCGTGTAGCGAAGTGCATAATGCCTTGGATCGTCAGTCCGATAGCGAGGGTGTGCCGAAAAGGAGATCTAAGAGGAAGGTTCGGCGTGTTGCATTGTCGTCGGTTTCCGGTTTTCTTAGTGCCGATACGTCCTTCGTTTGTGACATCGAGCAAGAGCAGGAAGACGTAGCTATTTCTTTGATGATGCTGTCTAGAGATGTTTCGGGTTTTCGGAATAGTTGTGCATCAAAAGCGAACATCGTAGAGCCATCCGATAACAGTTCCGTATCTAAGACGTTCAGATCAAGACTCGAGAGGGGAGTTGATATGAAGAACAAGAAATCCAATGATTTTGTGGATGATGGTAGTGTGAGAAAACCATTCAAACTAAGAAACAGTTTATTTCGAGCTGGTTTTGATGCCTCAGCAGATATAGGGAGGAAGAGAATCGCCTCTAATGAGTGTAAGAAAGCTAAATTTGGTGTTAATGGAGAAAAGAGGGCTGTGCTGTCTGTTACTGAATCCAACAAAGAATCGCAATATGAATGTGAGAAAACAGATTGTGAAGTTTCAGATTCAGAGTTGGAGAAAGGTTCCCCTAAAGTGGCTGGATTCGATATATCTGGTCCTGACTTGGGAAGGAAAGCTCAAAAGGGAGCAAGGACCGACTCGTACGAGTCAAGCTGTTGCGCAAAGCAGTCTTCCAAGGAAGTAGGATATGAGTGCACCAGCTGCAAAAGGGTCTTCCTTTCATACCAGGCTCTTGGGGGACACATGGCAAGCCACAAGAGAGTGAAGGGCTGTTATGCAAGGATTGATGAGAGTGAGAATAATAGCACTGAAACTGATGTGTTGCCGGATCAAGATAATCCAAATGTAGCAGAAGATGAACTCAAGTATTTTGATACTGAGAATCCGATTGAGAGCGAAAATGCAGGACATACAGAGGTGGCCTATGTGGTGCTGAAGAAAGGAAAAGAGCACGAATGCCCTGTTTGCTTCAAGGTATTCGATTCAGGCCAGGCATTAGGGGGGCACAAGAGATCTCATGTTCTCAATGGAAACTCGGTGATCAGAGGTGACCATCCAAACACACTTGTGATTCAACAACAGATGTCTGTGAGTGGCGACTTCCTGGATCTTAACCTTCCTGCCCCTAATGAAGATGAAGATGATGATGGTTATTCTGGATTTAATTCTTGCTGGACTAACAGTGGTCATAAGCAAAATGCATTGGAAAAGCAACGGGAAGCTCAACTTGATTCGATGGATGCCATTGGTAGCAGTAAAAGGAGTGCTTTTCATAACATAAGCTCTCATCCCGCACCATGCTTGGAGGTTTAGTGCATGGGCTTACTATCCAGAATCATGCAATGGGAGTTTTTCTTTTTTTGTTATCCCATGTGTAGATACAGCTAAGAGATCTGATGCTCTTCTTCTCTGGTCGGGGTGGTTACTTTGTGCTAACTCATCCAGGAGAGCCGTGCACTGTTGACATTTTCAGCATGTGGGGGCTCCATGTAAGTCAAGGTACCAAGAGTGTACAGACAATTGGTGGATTTTTGTTCTTTTTGATGATTCTTTCGTGGATTGCTATGCTAAAGAGGTGGAAGAGATGGATCTGCTCATCAATCTCTGAGAAGCAGTTCGTTCTCTCTTTTTTCATTCACATAGGTCTTATGAGAATTTCTATTTCAAGAATAAATCAGTATGGAGATAAAGAATTTTACATTCGTTTATGCTTTGCTCTTCAATGAAACGTAGTAGTTGCAAAAATGCAGCTATTTTCATGTTATATCTCTGTAGATAGCTCTTCAGTTTCATATAGCAACTCAACTAAGTGATGACTGACCTTGTTAATCTTCTTTTGAATTTTATAGATCAGTATGGAGATAAAGAATTTTACATTTGTTTAGGCTTTGCTCTTCAATGAAACGCAGTAGCTGCAAAAGCGCAGCTATTTTCATGTTATGTCTCTGTAGATGGCTCTTCAGTTTCATATAGTAACTCAACTAAGTGATGTCTGACCTTGTTAATCTTCTTTTGAATTTTATAGATCACTTTGGTATTATTGGATGGTTAGAGAAATGTTTGTTTAGTCGATGCAATGTTTTAGATTTCTTTGAGAATGATTAATTGTTGTCATTGGATGTGCAAGTCTTGGCGTTTTATCTTCAATCAACTGTATGTGTCCCTTCAATCGTCATGTTCTGATTCTCGACCTCAAAAGGCTTTATTTACATTATGATCTTTGGAATTGCTTAAGCCCATTATCTATCCATAGTTAAACTAACAAAAGTTTCATGTAATCCGTCTTTTATTTTGCATGCAAAATCACACCAAATAAATCTGTATATTATAGTTGATAGGCTAAAGTATCGAAGAAAATGTGACATGATTGGAACTTCAAAAGACCGGTCTCAGAAATTATGAGTCACGTGGATGCATTCAGACTGTGATTCCAGTGAGATGGAAGCTTTCTCATTCTTAATATGCTTGTCTGTCTTCTCTGTGACACTTCCTTCTAGCTAGTTTGCACTACTAATCTGCAATTTATTATGGAAGTGCTAATTATTATTAGCATTTTTATCTGTTTTTGACTTCTATTGCTTGAGAGGAAGTATATTTTAGCACTATGCTCTACTGTGTCGAACACAGGAAGTTTTCAATTCATTTCTTTATTATATGCAACTTTTATTGATTAGAATCGAGGTTGTGATCGCAGTTGGTAAACAACCTCAACAATGTGAAAGGAAGTTCTTTTAGTTTAGTGGGTAGTACGCGGCTAGACCTATGTCAACGCCTAGTTGGCTTGCTATGGAAGTTTGCTCTAGTACTTTATTCATTTACTGTGAAGAGATGCCTGCAGATTCCATGTGTATATGTGACAACACAGCTGTGTTTAGGCCACACTAACTGGTTTATTATGACTGGCATGCTCTCGTCATAGGTCTTTAGCAATCTTCGTAATGGCATTCGTTTGTTTATTGACATCCAAGTCTACTTTCTGGTTGTTTCTGTCGATTCCAAAAGAAACCTCTCTCTCTCCATGATTAATAGATTCATTAATATGTCGTCACCCCTGGCAAGTGTCTGAGTCTCACCTCTCTGCTAGTCATTAGATTTTAGATTGGTAGAGTCGATCTGTGTGTGTGCCTGCATGCGTGTGTCTGTGTGTGAGAGAAAGGATTTATGGCTACTTTGGGTCCATGGAAAAGGATTATTCTAGTCTGGAGTGGAGTCCACAGTAGGCGGTTGCTTGCACATACAGTTTTGTTTCATCTGGTGAGGAATTCGTGAATTCTTTACTTTAGACAAACCACCTGAACCTGAAGGTGGTGACCCTGAGTGTTACACTCCCAGATGAGGACCTCGCTGATAAGGTTTATACCGGGCTTCAGAGTGGCGGGACCAGATGGCGCAGGGATCAAGTCTACACCACCCTTGGTATTAATCTTTTAAATCTAGTTGCTTCTTCTTCCTCTCGACGAAAGCTAGAGCCACCTTCGAGACTGTGAGCCGCTTTGTGAAGTGGACAAGCAGAGTGTGGGTGCCTTAGCATGCCTAACAACTCTACCTTTCCTATATATGGCAGTTGGTTGTAAAGAGAGTGTTTTGCACCCTGCGCAACACCCTTCAAAAGTTGATTTTTAAAGGTTTCCGTGTATGGTGGATACTTTTCTTTAATTCAAAAGTTGATTCTATGATGGCTCTCCCTTCGTGGACCGCTAAGACCATGTTGCACTCCGTGAAGACCTGCTGAGCATTTAGTGCTGGTTAACGCGGGCCTTGACGCACAATAAAAGCAGGGTTATACCCTGTTACAAGGCCCATCAGCGGTCCGACCCCTGTGGGGCTGCTGGAACTGGAATGTTTCAGTTCTGTGATCCCGTTCTAGCAATCAAACACCCCCTTGCGGCCAGGGGACACGAATCGGAACCCCCAAGAATGATCCCTTATTCTAAGGGAAATGAAAGTACGAGTTCCATGAAAACCAACAGTTCTTCTGGGTACTTGAGTTCTTCTGTGGCCCATCACTGAAAATGGGTTAGTGTACTTATTTCTATAAAGAAATGATGTAATACGGCTCCAATTGGACCCAAACTCGGGTCTGTCTTCAAAAAGCAAGTGTGGTTACCACACGCTAAGTATACTTGGAAGCAACAGACAGCAAAAAAGAGCAATAGCTCACCTGGCTACAGGGTCGACTCACAAGTTGGAGGTCATGAATTCCATACCCAGGGCGTGCATTTGGCTTCGGCCTCCCCATTCCACCAAGAAAGAAAAGCAAGGCACCTAATAGCAAATAATATCTTATTATTACCAGCCGTTGTTGGCTTTTATATGTAGTGAGCCCAGCAAACAAGGAAGATGCCAATGCCACCCTCAAATTTTATATGAGAAGCGGCATGTGCAGATGGCTTTTAACAAAAATGTGTGTTCACCTTGTTAGTGATGGCCTCCTGAGCTGTATGTTTTTTCTTTCCTTGGTAGTGAGTATTGATTATGATCTTAATCTTCTGCTCTAAATCTTTAAGTCTCGAAACATGTCGACTTTGGTTCGTGGCAGGCTTCACATATATGATGAAAGTGAAGGGATGTCCGGCTCTTACCTTTCTGTCTTCTGGGTTGTCGGAGATTCAGTGAACGCAGCGGATGTTGATGTCTCGAGGTTTTCACACGAGGGTTTTCTCAAATGACTGTGTTTTTCTATATCACTGTGAATCGGTGAATCTGTGTATCTCTTAATCTGTGTTTCACCTTGTAAGTGGCTGCCTTTTTATAGGCACCCGCTCCCCAGTCGTCTGGCTTTCTCCTCTCGTGGCTTCTCTCATCTGAGAGTGGTAACGGATGGCCGTTATCGGATTTTCAAGTAACGGCTATCCGTTACATATCCGGCCTCTCCTCAGGTAGCCGTTACCCGAGCCGAGAATGACCATTTCATTATAACATCTCTCACTTGGCCATTCGAGAAGTGTATCGACATACTGGTTTTCCTCCCATTTTCCCGGGGTTTTCACTAGTTATGTCGATCCCTGATTACTATTGCAATCAGAACCTGTTGTGTGGTTATTTCCCTACACAACAAATCACCCGTTGTATGGTTATTTACCTATACAACAACATATCTCAAACCCATGTTTCTAACATGTTTTAAGAAGAGTTCTTTCGTTATGCCTTTGGTTAAGGGGTCTGCCAACATGTCTTCTGTTGGCATGTATGAGATGGATATTTCCTTTCTCATAACCATATCATGAACATAGTAGTATTTTACCATTATATGCTTGCTTTTTGAGCAATCTGCTCCACTCTTAATAAGAGTAATTGCTGCATTGTTATCGCAATAGATAACCATCGGCTCATCTGTTATTTCCAGCTTCAAATCACGTATGAAGCGGCTTATCCAGACAGCACTTGTTGCAACCATACAACAAGCAATATACTCAGCTTCCTGTGTATGCAATGCTACACAACCCTGTTTCTTACATGCCCAAGAAACAACACCACCTCCAAATAAGAATATTTGTCTTGAGGTTGATTTGCTGTCATCTTTGCTCCCAGCAAAGTCAGCGTTTGAGTATCCTACCACTTCTAGTTCATTTGCTTGAAAACATAGTTTCAAGTCCTTTGTTCCTTTCAGATATCTTAGAATCCTTTTTACAGCTATCCAATGCTGCCAACCTGGATTACCTTGATATCTACTAACAAGACCAACAACAAAGTTGATATCAGGTCTTGTACACAACATAGCATACATTAAGCTGCTAACAGCTTGAGCATAAGGAACATTAGGCTTATCGTCTCCTTCACCGGGACAATTAGCCTTACTTAGTTTCTCCCCTTTTACAAAAGTGTATCTACAGACTTGCATTCACCCATTTTGAACTTCTTGAGGATATAGTCTATATATCTCTCTTGACTCAGGCATAAGAGTCTAGATCCCCTATCTCGAGAGATCTTTATACCCAGAATATAGGATGCTTCTCCCATATCTTTCATTTCGAACTTGGAGTTCAACCATGACTTGCTTTTGACAATCATTTCATTGTCATTTCCAGTCAACAATATGTCATCGACATACAAAGATAAGATGACAAAGTGGCTCCCACTGTTCCAAACATAAACACAGTGATCAAGTTTGTTAGCCACAAACCCAAGTTCTATAATGGCATTTTGAAAAGTCAAATACCATTGGCGAGGTGACTGTTTTAGGCCATATAGGGATGTTTTCAACCTATACACTTTATCTTCTTGGCCTTCAATCATAAATCCTTCGGGCTGCTGCATGTATATGATTTCTTCTAAATCGCCATTTAGAAAGGCGGTCTTTACATCTAACTGATGTAAATTCAAATCATAGTATGCAGATATTGCCAAGATTATATGTATGGATGCAAATTTCGCAGTTGGAGAATATGTCTCAACATAGTCTATCCCTTCCTTTTGCGAAAAACCCTTTGCAACCAACCTCGCTTTAAACTTGTCAATTGTACCATCGACCTTATATTTCTTTTTTAGAACCCATTTGCAGCCTATAACTTTTCTTTCTTTTGGCAAATCAGTCAATTCCTACACTTGGTTTTTCTCAATGGATTCAATTTTCTCATCCATGGCTTTCTCCTAGTCTGTTGCTTCTGATGAATTCATTGCTTGCTGATAAGTCAAGTTATCAGTCAATTCATCTAAATCTACCGAATTACACACTTCTTCTGAAAGATAAGTGTGATAATCCTTTAAATAGGATGGAGTGGCTCTTGGTCTCTTATGTCCAATTAAGGTATCGGTAGTTTCAGGAAGTTCTTCTATGGGCTCAAAAGATGATTGGTCAAAATCTACCAAATCATCAACATACTCTTCATTATTTTCCAAGATGTCATTCTTAGAATCTTCTAAGAATTCAATATCTATACTTTCAATGAGTCCTTGGTCCTTATGATAGAACCGATATCCTTTTGAACCTTTTGGATATCCAATAAATATACACCTCAAGGACCTACCGTCTAGTTTATCTCTAGACTGTTCAAGGATCTTGACATGTGCAATTGATCCCCATCTCCTTAGATAACCTAGGTTGGGTTTTCTCCCAAACCACATCTCATATGGTATAGTGAACACAGCTTTACATGATACTTTGTTGAGCACGTAAACAGCTGTACTTATCGTTTCTTCCCAAAAGACCCTTGGTAGAGAGGCATCAATAATCATAGACCTTGTCATATTTAATAAGGTTCTATTATATCTTTCAACTACACCATTTTGTTGAGGTGTTCCAGGCATTGTATTTTGTTTAGTAATACCAAAGTCTTTACAGAATTCTAAAAATTCTACTGAGGTATACTCACCTCCTTTGTCTGATATCAAGACTTTGATAGTATGCCCCAATTGATTTTTCACTTCTTGTTTATATTCTTTAAATGCTTTAAGTGCCTCTGATTTATGTGCTAAAAGATACGTATACATACATATATCTAGAGTAATCATCGATAACGGTTATAAAGTAACCCTTTCCTCGATGTGTCTTTACTCTGAAAGGTCCACATAAATCTGTGTGAATAATCTCTAACAGGGTTGTTGTCCTTTTAGTTTCCTTGGGAAAGACTTTTCTTGTCATTTTTCCTTGTATGCAAGCTTCACATTTGTTGAAAATATTTTCCTCAAATCCGAGTAATAAGTCAAAATTGGATAATTTCCTCAACTTTTTCAGACTTATATGCCCTAGGCGTTTATGCCATATATTCACATCAACAGAAAAGACACTTTTAATATAAACAGAAGATTAATGATTTTCATTATCAGATAACTTGAACAGTCTATGTTTTACATCAAATTCTCCTGAGAATAAGATTCTTCCATGTTTTCCCACAGTCACCTTGTTAGGTACAAACCTAACTTCAAAACCTTTCTTTACTAAGGCAGGGACCGAGACCAGATTGCGCCTTATAGATGGCACAATTAACACATCGGTCAGTATAATTGGTTTGCTTTATACAAATATCCTAAAGGATCCAATACCCAAAACATCAGAAAAAGTATTGTTTCTCATGTACACACGATGTTCTTCGGGTTGATATTTCTTTAGATCAATTGTCCCTTCCTTGGTTTTTGAGATGTATTTTGTAGCTCCAGAGTCTATCCATCAAACTGTAACTGAGCGGTCTAAGTATAAGTATTCTGAAATTACACAGATTATGTCCTATTTCTCCGATTGTCCGCGCTGTGGGTTGTTTCTTCCACCTTTCTCTCCACCTTTCTTGTTGCGACAGTCTCTCTTGTAGTGCCCTATCTTTCCACAGTTGAAGCACTTGATTCGGAAAGTAGTTTCTTGTGATTTCTTAAAAGCTTGACTGCCTTTCTTGTTATTCTTGCCAAACTTTTTATTTGGTTTCTTTTTCTGGTTAGATTTGGAGCTAGATGCCAACTCATCCTGAACTACTAGAAGTTTTTCCCTTTTGTTTTTTAGGATGTGTTCTTCCTCAATTGCTAGCTTTAGGGGCAATTCTGAAAGGTTGATTTCAGGCCCTAACCTTAAGGCAGTGGTGACCACATTCCATGATGGAGGTAAACTGTTCAGTATAGTTGATATCTGCATTGGTTCGGGGATGACTGATTTTGCTACGGCTAAATCCCTAACCATTACCAATATATGATTTACATATTCTACTATATTTTCTCCTTCTTTCATTCTAAAGGAGTTGTATTTTTGTAGTAGCAACTGCACATGCAACTTTGTAGTTGTATCATACTTAGCTGTTAACGAGTCAAACAACTCTTTCGCAGTCTCAAATTCTTCAAAAACTCTAATCAGGTCATCCTCCATATAAGTTAACATTACAGTTCTTGCTATGGTATCATCTTTAAGAAATGTTTTATACATTTCTAACTGTTGTTGATTTGCGTCTGGTGGTGAAGGATGCACTATTTCTTTTAACACATACTCTACACTTTTTAGTGTTAGAGCTAACGGAATTCTTCTCTTCCATTTTGGAAGTTCAGACCGTTTAGTTTTTCTGTTTTTGCCAATTCGGATACATATATCCTAGAACTCATTTTTGTTTGGCAAAAATACTAAGCAAGCGGTCTTTTTCTTTCTAAAGGAAACAAAAGAAAAAACACAGAGCAAGAAACACGTTAACTTGATGCAGAATTGAAAAAATTAATAATTTTTCTAAGGGTTTTTCTGCCTCTAAACCCTTAAACGAATACCAAAGGATAAATATGTAATTTTACTTATTTATCTCTTTTTGTATTTTTGTAAAATCACAAGGACAAACTCGTAAAATCACTATTTGGTATTCTTGTAAAATTCACAACTGATCGGGGTTAAAATCATAATTTTAACTCTCAGGGCGAATCTGTAATTTTTCAAAAGGAATAGGGGTAAACCTGTCTTTTGACTGAATGGCAGAAATGATATTTTCCAAACCGGGTTAGATAATACCGTAAATTAACATCCCCGGTATTATTGTAATTTTCAAAAACGACCAAAGGTAAACTTACCTTTTACCGTGGCAATTTCGTAATAATCAGAACACGACAGGGGGGCAATTCTGTCTTTCTCTCTCAAAACCTGAGGCGGTTTTCTGAAACTATTGGCGGTTTTAAAAAACCGCTAGTGGTTTTCGAGAAACCGACGGTGATTTTGAAAACTGCAGTTTTTTTAAAAATTTATTTATATCGCTATAAAAGCGAAAAAATAAAAAACTTTACAAATCTGGATTTTTCCAGAGAGAGAGAGAGAGAGGGAGAGAGAGGGGTTCGGCCGATGGCCGACCGTCAGCTTCGGTTGTCGGGTTCTTCTTCTTCTAGGCACTCCAACCGGTTGTTGTTCGTCGCTTGCTATTTCTGTCTCGCCTTCGGGCTTTTTTCGTCTTGTCATTGTGGCTTTCCGCCGGCCTGCCTCTCACTTTGCCTTTTGTGGCTTTCTGCTAGCCTGCCTCTAGCTTTGCCTTTGGGGCTTTCTGTCGGTCTGCCTCTGGCTTTGCCTTTTGTGGCTTTCCGTCGGCCTGTCTCTAGCTTTGCCTTTGGGGCTTTCCGCCGGTCTGCATCTAGCTTTGCCTTTAGGGCTTTCCACCGGCTTGCCTTTGGCTTTGCCTTTTGTGGCTTTCCGCCAGCCTATCTCTGGCTTTGCCTTTGGGACTTTCCGCTGACCTGCCTCTAGCTTTGTCTTTGGGGCTTTTCGTTGGCCTGCCTCTGGCTTTGCCTTTTGTGGCTTTCCGTTGGCCTGCCTCTAGCTTTGCTTTTGGGGCTTTCTGCAGGCCTGCCTCTGACTTTGCCTTTGGGGCTTTCCGCCGGCTGGCCTCTAGCTTCCCTGTTCCACTGCCGACTTCTCTCTCTTTCTAAAAAAAAAAATTTCTAACCCTCTTCTCTCTGTTTTTTTTTTTTTTTGCAGGGAACCAGGCCTTGATACCACTGAAGGGATGTCCGGCTCTTACCTTTCTGTCTTCTGGGTCGCCGGAGATTCAGTGAGGGCAGCGGATGTTGATGTCGCGAGGTTTCCACACGAGGGTTTTCTCAGACGACTGTGTTTTTCTATATCACTGTGAATCGGTGAATCGGTGTATCTCTTAATCTGTGTTTCACCTTGTAAGTGGCTGCCTTTTTATAGGCACTCGCTCCCCCGTCGTCTGGCTTTCTCCTCTCGTGGCTTCCCTCGTCTGGGAGTGGTAACGGATGGCCGTTACCGAAAAATCGGTTAACGGTTGTCCATTACATATCCGACCTCTCCTCAGGTAACGGCTGGATCCCGAGCCGAGAATAGCCATTTCATTGTAACAGAAAGATCGGTCCAGTAATTAAGGTCGAATTACCATCATGCAGTCAAATAATAAGGCCTGGATGCCTGTACCAGTATCCCAATTGCCTTCCCTAATGGCTGCCTCACCTCGCCCATGAATAAAATGAGCTATTAGCTCAGTTTAATCCCTGTTTCGTACTTTGGTCCGAGTGGCTGAACTATTTTTAAGCTTGATTTAGCTCGATCAGGCTGAGCTTAATTTGCAAGTGACCTATTGTGTCTCTCCTCAAAGTTTCTGGCCGTGGTTCATCAAATTTGAAGCGCATATCGCCGAACCCACTTCCATGATTGGATTGAGCTGGGTGGGTTTGAATGTTGAACATCTGTACACAAACACAAATTGTGTGACTTAATTTTGTCCGAGTCGAACGCGGTGAGTCCACACCAAGGCTCCAGTCAGCATTTTGCTACAACAACTGATGACCTTCCTTAACACGAAAAGATTTCTAATACGAGCCTTCTCACCACCTTGACCATCTAAAATCAATGAGCCTAGGGTTGCTTGGACCCAGTCCAGACTTTTTATTACCTAGAACTACAATGGTGGTCAACTGAGTCTAAGTCAACCGACCTCCTCCCGAAGAGACTCCAGAAGATCGTTGTAACTGAATTTGACATTGTAATCGTCAAAGAACAGTTCTTTGTTCAGACATTAATATGTCTAATTCCGCGAATAACTCATAATAGTTTGATTCGAACAGAACCTAGGTCACACCCATGAAGTTTTTTTTTTTGTTACAAGAGGCCGAAGCCTAACACATACACACATACGACTCACAAGTTGAAGGTCATCAGTTCGACCGCTGGGCCATGCAAGGCTTCAACCTCACCATTGTACCACCAAAACAACATTAATACAGGATACTCATGTTATAAATGTTCTTTACACTCTGGTTATAGGTCCTACAAGACAAGCTGAGCATGAACTAAGCACTAGACATGTCCACAAGCTGAACACTAGATGCTTGTTGAACTTAAAACCCAAAATTTTGATAGTTGAATTTCATTGCAAAGTAACAATCCTCAGAAGATAGTTCGAAACTTTATTGTAAATTTGAAACATTTGATCGTTTGAATGCATCTATCTAACACAATTAAGGTGTGTTCACGTCTTTCCGATTTGAGAATGAGTCCGAATGCAAGCATTCGGACCCATAAAATTACATCCCATGCTGAATATGAATCAGTATTTGGTTTCTTAATGAGTAAAAAGATTAATATTGAGCTTTTTATTCATATTGGAAGCTATGCTAAACAACACAAAATGTCGAGATTTGACATCATAAAGTAGGAAAATGGCTGATTTAGCATAACTTACGAGTAAAATTTGGTATTTATTTGAAGTGCTAATGTAAGAAAATGTGACAAACTAGTATATAATTGTCAACATACAGTTTTTGTATACTTTATACATGAACAACTTATTTTGTTATTCACTAAGTTTATTTGTCAAGTGATTGGTTATATACTTATAGTGTCATATTTACTGTTAAAACATAATGAATCATGGATCGGATCCAAACCAAACTGGAATAGATGGTGTGATGTGGTTTATTTTTAACTTTTAATGGTTTGGTTTGGTTCCTGAAAAATTAGATCGAATTAGATTGGTTTGGTTCGAGGTTGAGCCTAGAACCAACCAAACCTGACCATGAACACCCCTAGTTAGAGGTGGTTGGTCATTACAACTCTTAGTACCGCGTTGTTTGGATATGCTTGCGACTCTTCTTAGATATCCATCTCATCGTTGATGGCTGTATTCGAGAAGTAATGGATGAGCCAAGGTTGTAGGTTATTGATTGAGTATGTTCAAAGTAGGGGTTGCAACTTTGCACCCTAACAAACCGACCTGAAAAGTCCATGTCGAGGTGAGGATTTAAGCATACTTTGCTGGGTCCAGGTAGAAAGTATATAACATTCTATACACCCCCTCCCACACCCACACCCATCCACGCACGCACACACACACACACACACACACACATTTATATATATATATATATATATATATATAGAGAGAGAGAGAGAGAGAGAGAGAGAGCATAGTTCGTATGTACACTCATCCATGCTAAAATCTATTTAAAGATCTAAATCGTTTAATCTTTAAGATAAATGGCTGAGATCTTTAAAGTAAAACTAAAATAATACCACGTATATTTAATTCACTTACAAAAAGTAGTATAGTACTTTTTATTTTTAAATTTGAATTTGAACAATTGATCTCGCCAATCTAATGATTGAGACTTTTAAAAATGTTTGAGCATGAATTCAACAATTGATCTCTCCAATCTAATGGTTGAGAC
Organism: Brasenia schreberi; assembly: GCA_036023115.1. Taxonomy (NCBI): domain Eukaryota; kingdom Viridiplantae; phylum Streptophyta; class Magnoliopsida; order Nymphaeales; family Cabombaceae; genus Brasenia; species Brasenia schreberi. The sequence goes on along the minus strand of JAYKKT010000061.1, from coordinate 9,164,047 downwards.
TTTTAAAAATGTTTGAGCATGATGAAAGACATGGAGTGTCCAAATGAGAGTTGCAGCATTAGTTATATTGGAGGGTAAGTGAGAAAAAATCCTATCATACTTTTTTTTTTATGTTAAAGGCTAGTGGTAGGATTCATATAAGGAAAGGATAGTACTATTACGGACTAATAAGATGATAATGCGTTATGACAGTAAGACAGCTAATAGGTATAATATATTGTATACTCATGAGATTTTTCGAAAGAGGTTAATCGGTATAACTGTTATCAATTGATCTCTTTTGAAGTAAGCTTGATATAAAAATATAAATATTGATATATTTTGCTACAACAATGATGACTTTAAAGAGACATGATTTTGAGATATTTTTGAATAGTTAAAAAACCATCCTAATTGACGATAATAAAGGAAATTGGTTAAGTTATTGAATGAGCATTTGAATATTGGCTAACAATCTTAGAGGAGTCACCATTTTATCATCCTAAAGGTAAAGATCGAGCAACTAACAAATCCAAGAAGACAAAGTTGTCTTCATCATGCCAAGAGGATTGCTACTAGAGGAATGTTAAGGAAGAACATTATAACAATAAAAGAATATAACACCATATGTCATGGCTAAGATGTGGTTGTAGTCGAGAACATGGGTGCCTCCGAGGGTCTTTCATGGTCATGTGATGTTGACCTTGTCTCTTATATTGACTTGTTTGATATTGTATTTCCTTATGCTAGAAAGATTTAAAGAAGATTAGACTTTGAATAGTTATGTGTGAAGTAGATTCAGGGAGCTTTAGGAGATAGATAGTGGCTTGAAGCTCTTAAAGAATGTCTTAAGGAGGTTGCATATTATGGTAATTGTCAGTATCATTCTAATTATTAGATTTTTGTATTAAACATATATTGGGATATTGCTACTCGATCAAATGTCGCATTAGTACAATTCTCTAGGATTGAGTCGATAAAGTTCTTACATATGTGTAAGGCATCATGTCATATCATGATTTAGTATGACATTTTTAGCATAGTAAGTACCTTATGAATCAGTTAAACATCTTAATTTGTTTTATCAAGTTTGTTATCACTTACCTTGTATTATATTTTTTTTAGATACATATAGTGGATGGATACCCAATACCACCTATCTTTCCATCTTAATATTTTTAATTGTGTTGTGTACTTATATGGATCAAGTTTGTTATAACTTGTCTTTGTATGTATTTTTTGTGAACAATTTGAGTACAAAATGTATGTTTAATCGAGTTAAGGTTATTTTGAGGGGATTTCTCTGAGTGGTTCATTATTCTATAATAAGTTAAGCTCTAAAGTTGAGTTGAAAACAAAATGTTTATTTTAGTTGAGTTAAGGTCATGTGTTTCGTATTATTTTTTTTAAAGAAATCACCAACTCTTTTGTGTTTTGAGTTGTTCTAATTTGCTATTGTCAAGAAAAAGACAATTTATTTAAATGATTTTAGGCAGGCATCAACACAAATATCTCTGCATATAAACCAAAATCAAGTTCTAACTGTATTGAGCTTCATATCATATCATATATGTATATACATATAATGTATTGATGTATGTAGAGAGTCGGATTGTCAACGGCATGTAAAGATTCAACCTCCTTGAGCAAAAAGAAAAAGTGATAAACAGAGCGGTCAGGTTTCAAATTGGCTCTTAATATATCTCTTAATATATATATATATATATATATATATATATATATATATATATATATATATATATATATATATATATATATATATATATGTTGTGTGTGTGCACGCGCGCCCGTTTGGAATGAGGAACTTAGTAACTTTCCGTGTAACTGTTTTCCACTAATTCAACGTTGTGCTGATCTAGGGCTCGCCATCTCTCTCTCATTAATAGTTTTGGGGAAAGCCGCGGTTGACTGGAGGAATAAACGCTGCTGATGTGAAGGTGGAATTTAGTTCTAAACGTTGTCTATGAGACAATGATTGAAAACTTTCCTAGCGCTGCGAGCCTGCGCGCGATCTCTCCATTGCTCGTCCAAATTTTCCCTCGCTTATCATTAGGCAAAGCAGATGGCTGCTCTTGATATTTCTTAAGATTGCTCGGTTCCGCCTTGTGTGGTTTGAAAGTTAGATCTCTCTCTCTCTCTCTCTCTCTCTCTCTCTCTCTCTCTCTCTCTCTCTCTCTCTCTCTCTCTCTCTCACACACACACACACACACACACACACACACACACACAGAAGATTGGTTCGTTGGTTTTCATAACTTCTCAGAACTTGCACGAAGAATGTGACACCTCTTGATGGGTATCTTATAAAAGGAAAAATGGAGGTTGGTTTTTCTTTTCTGCAATCCCATCTCTTTCTCTCGCACCCAAGTTCGATTTTTGGTTCAGTTTTTATTTAAGTTCATTTGTAGAACATCTAGTTGTGATTCCACTAGAAATGATGAGAAGGATTAAAAGACGTTTTTCGAATTTCGGCAGTTTGCTGCAAACTCGTCTTCTTTATAACATGGACACCTTGGAATCTGTTAGTATGATTTACGCCATGGAGCTCGCATTTTATACGCGCACTGAGTGCTTGTTGCTATGCAAGACATCCTACTGAAACAATTATCTTCCAGGAAATTATTTCGTTCATAACGTTATGATTTCAAGTGTCACATGTTTGCGATGATATTGATTGCTTCAGTTCTTGGTTGGGCTTATACTTCAACAACAGCTAAACCTTTTCTCATATTAGATAAGGTCGGCTACATGGATTCTTTGTTTCCAAAAAGTTCGATCCTATCTCATGCTAACAGTAGCTGAACAGAAGAAGCACACCTTTGTGATCTTCTTGTTCCTCTTCTAACATACACCATTATTCTCACGCCTTCTTCTTACCAGTGCCTCTTTGGGTCACTTTTCCACGTGTCTATACCGTATTAAATGATTTTCTCTCGTTCTTGGTTTTTGATATATTGGTGTCACCTATGATTTGTATCTAATAACCTGCTTTTCATGTGTGACTACACATCCATGTCACCATTTTTGTTTCAGTAATGCATATCTTTTGCAAAAGTTTGATGATTAAATGCACAGCACTCATTACCATATGACATAGCAATGCTCCGTAACATTTACCTTCCAACTTTAATGAATAATGATATCTTCTTGCCACATATATCGTATCACATAAAAATACTTAGATATACCTCTCATATTTTAACCAACTTACATTAATTCTATCTATGTGTAGCATCTCCATCAATTATTCGGTCACGTTGAGGAACTAATGATGGGGGGTTTCTTCTTTAAGTTGTTTTTCCTATGTTGTGAACTTAATGTTCACATGATATAGGTATGATGACTTTTGTCTTAACATTTCTGTAGTGGAGAACTCAGTGCGTTAGTTCACCTGATAGGGCTCTCGACTCACAAAACACAGGGAAGTGAGTTCTATTCCCGGGGCATCCTGGCTTCCACCTCCCAGTTTGTAACCAAAAAACATTTCTTTAGTCGATGCATCCACCTTGTATGTTTTCCTTTTCTTGTTTATTTCTAAACCTCAACCGTTGGTTTTGGAACTGTCTTTCATGCATAAGATTGTTTGTCCTTGCTGTCTATCAGACTAAATTTCAACGAAATGATTAGTAGTTGAGCTCAGCACCAAGAAACATGACAAGTATCTGGCTTCTAGAGTATTGGCCCATTGTAGATGATGTTAATTATCACTTTACATTAAGTTTGCACTTCCTTTTCCTTTTACATGTTTGGGCTGCATCAGATACTTTGTCTTGACCTTGAAATTTCAAAGTTTCGGAGTTGCTAACATGTGCTTTGATGCAGATGTTCAGTAGAACATATTCTGCTGACATTGATGAACTGTTGAAGCTGGGGACAATGTGTAGAGAGGTACTCTACTTGAACTTCAAATTCATATTGTCTTGATCACTAGACATATGGGGAACTTCACAACATTTGCCTATTGTGTATATGTTGCCGAATTGGTCCCCACAATGGTAGGACGGCTGGTGCGTGTGTGCTCTTGTGCCATGTGCATGTGTATGCATGTGGGTGGGTGTCCAAGTGCATGTTCTTGTTTTTTTATGCCTGTCCATTTTTTTCAATATTCCCAACATCTAACATTTTGTGTGTGACTACACGCTTTCTTTAGTAGGAATCAACTTCTATACCATCTGGATTCTATAAGTTAGCATGCTCCTTAAGGGCTTTAGAATCACCGTTGCACAATGGTAAACTTTCCACACTGGAATAATTTATACTGTATTCTTGCGCTTGGTTTCTAACAAATGGTTCATGTTGAACACATGTAGGTTATCATTTGCAAAATGCATTTCAGTATTTGAAACTTGAATCCTGAACATTAGGGGGGACCTTTCTTAATTTTGGCACATGCATAACACATGTATTTGTGTGTGTATCTATCAATATGTATGTATGTATGTATGCATGTATGTATGTATGTATGTATGTATGTATCGTCAGTGAACTAGGGTGTTACTAGCAAATCAACCACCTTAACTGGAAAACTTTTGCAGATACAGAGGTGCTTGCAAACCCATAGTTGAGCTGATCTTCACTCAATCTAATCCCATCCCAATGACTATCGTTAAGCATGGTTTCTTTGATAGTGCAATATCCTAATTCATTGATTGGCCACTTGTTTGGTTCATCTAACTAATTTAGATGGGTAGACTTGTTCATTAACTAACTTTTGTTTTGCTTTTCAGCTGAGAAAAGAAAATGATTTGCTAAGGGAATCTTTGTCACATGAGCATTCCAAGAGTAGCCAACTATTCAAAGTAATACCTTTTCTAGAACTTCTTATGATAATTATGGATGTGGAGTAATACCATTTTCTGAATGGCTATGATTACAGATTTTGGTCAAAGTAATAATATGATAATAATGTGTCTATGTGGACTTTCAGCTTGGAGAAATAAGTAGATGTCAAGAAAACCTGTTGTGTGAATTATTTTTCTCGATGTTTTGCATTCAAAATAGAAAAATGGAAGTGAGCACCATTGACGTGTCTTTTGTAGTTCAAGAATTGTCTGTAAGCTAGAAATCTTGTGTGTAGATTATATGTTACCATATTTTGCATTAAGAATCTGTTTTATCCATGTAATTGTAAAGTTGCCACTTCAACAGAAAACTCAAGGAAGCATAAGAGGTGCACTTTTTGTACTGAAGGAATGGTCCACAAACTGTATTATATATAAATGGATGTGTTTGTATGTATTTGTTTGTGTATGTATATGTGTGTATATATACATATATGTATATGCTTGCCATCTTCAGAGATGAATAGTTGAGATCAAAATGAAAAGTACACTTGTTAATCAAGTATACCTGCATAATACATGCTTACTTTTTGCTTCCACTTTTGGACTCATCCATCCATTTCAAGAGTTGAAAAGTTGAGATTTTCATGGATATGACAAAGTATATGACATGACAAGCATATTATTGTGTATGTGTGTATAGAGTGAGAGAGAGTGCTCATCTTTTCTTGTGGCAATTCAGAACAAGAGCATATTTACTTGTAGGATATTAACTGTCACTGATTTTCTGTTGTGTGCTAAACAACTAGAATATGCAGAAGTTGCCCTTAATGTTGGAATAATATTTATTTTCAGCATATGAGCTGTCATTTAGTTGTTTTCCTGTCATCCCTAGATTGCATATCCATGTACTGGTAGTAGCTGGGCAGTATTTCACATCTAATCGGACTCACTCTCATGAAAATAATACTTCAATAAATCTTTCATGTTGGGAATGAGGTATCTTAGATTATATTCATTGAATTAAAACATTCTTGTTAAAAGACTAATTTTCATTTCATTGCCGACACATGATCCGTCATTTTGTTTGACTGTCTCTAACTGTTTTGCTGTCCAAGTAGTTTTCCTTTTTCTCGTGCTTTTGTACCTTTAATAGCCTTCTAGCTGTCTTATGTCCCTCTTTTCCATTTCATAATATCCAACTTTTCTTATGGTAAAAAGTCTTGTTCGACAAGAGATTATTGACATTTTTTGTTGTAGGAGTGGGATATCTATAACCATATGTGAAATGATTCTCGCGAATATTTCTCAAAGCCTTTAACTCATAACTCAAAAGTAGACAAGACCAAGTGGTAAAATAATGTATCTCAAGTGGCGTTAAGCCATTAGACAAAAGAGGTTTTCGGCCTCTCTAATATATCTGTAATCATATGTGAAATGATTGTTCAAAATATTTCGCAGAAACCTTTAACTCATAAACTCAAAAATAGACAACATCAAGTGGGAAAAATAATGTATGTCAAGTGGCACTAAGCCATTAGAGGAAAGAGGCATTTGACCTCTCTGTATAATATGAGGAGGATGGCTAGTCAAATGGCTAGCTGAACGAACTGTGAGGAGCATCAACAGCTAGTTGAGCTGGCCATTGAGAGTTTGCAACGCTAGCCCTTCCGCGCACACACACAAACACATACCTATCTCCTAGAGTGTACCAAGTTTAAAACTTTACATGCTGCCATCCTCTCATCATAACGCAGAATATAGTTTGTATCAAACATCACATTTCCTTGCAATCTGTTGTGGTATATGCAGAACTTTATGCTTGAAATCTCTACCAATCGCATCAAAACCTTCCAAATTTTATCTGAAATATGAATTGCTCTTAATCTTTAGTCTTACATTTCCTTCACAGAAGTTGGAGGGTGATGTAAGTCAACTTACTGAAGTTCATGTAAAGGATACAAAACTGATTGAAGAGTTGGAAATTGAGCTGAGAAAGTGTTCTTGTGAAATAGGTAACTCTTTCATCTTCCTAAAGTGACTGAAAGTTTTTGCTACCTATTTCATGGACTATATCCTAGTGCTGGAAAGTAATAATCCAACTGTCTGCCTTGTGGGTATATGTATGTGCAACTTTGCACGATTCTATGAAGCTGATGCATGCCTTTTCATATGGACATGTTTGTGAAAATATCTCTTTTGTTTTTTCAGTTATCTGATGTACTTCCCTGTAGCAGTCCTCAACTTAAACCAACTATATGATCTTTTAGTATATATATTTTGCAGAAGTTGTTTGTTTGGTGAACAATTCTTTTTCTGGTCTTTCATTAGTATCAGTTCCTTACAAAGAAATCAGAGTTTTCCCAGAAATTCCAGCTCTTCTGCAAGTGAGCCAAGGAACTCTTTTGGCTAAATAACTGCTGTGACAGAATACTTGCAGGATCAGTTACATTTGAAGAATGTAGAAGCTAACTGTGTAGCTGAACATGTACACGGCCTTGAGTTGAAACTTGTGGAAATCCGAAATTTGAATGAGAGGGTGAGTCAGATACAGTATGAATTCTTAATATCTGACTCTAACCGCTTATTGCTGATGCGGGAATTAGAGCAGAAACAGTTGGATCTGGAAAATTCAGTGAGGTACATAGATAAACTGGATGCAACTATTGAATCCAATACACTAGAATCTCAGTGTGAAATAGAGAGTTTGATGCTTGATCTGTCTGCTTCTGAAGAGAGGGTTGCTCAAGCTAAGAGAGAGAGTGAACAGGCTGCAAGGGAAGCAGCAAAAATGGCTTCCATGTTGAGACAGTTAGAGGACTGTCTTGTGGAGGAGCAGCATATGACTAATCAATTGCAGAACGAAAAAAGTTTGTTGCAAGAGAGGCTAGAGAGATTCAAGAGGCAAACCATATCGTTCTGTTGTGAGTTGCAGTGCCTTATAGATGAACAGCGCAAAAGTCGCTGTCACAGTGGATCCTTTGCTCTGAAGAACTCTTGCCTGTCTGTATCCATTGCATCAAACAATGAACTGCCAGAAGGAAAGGAGAAGTGGTAAGATTTTGCAGTCTTTCTGGTTTACTTTGTTTATTCACGGACTTGTACACCCTTCGAGGGTCTTGTTCAATGTGTAAAAGCCTAAGACTATGTTGCGTTATGACTGTACTGACTTCCATTACTGTGCCGACTCCAGATCCTATTTAAATGTCTTTGCCTGCATTAGAGATGCTTTGTCTATGGGATCATTCTGCATCTAGCCTTACTAATGTTCTGTAGATAAATCTTCAACTGATTGTTCCTAGATACAGACCAGGAAGTGGTTTTATTCAAGAATCAGAAGGCTAAAAAAATCCAGTACTGGAAGAAAATATTATGTTGAACAGAAACAAATGGATGTAGTCAATGAGAAACATTAGAAGGCTATATAAGATGGATTGAATTCTGTACTCTTTGGTTTTGACTGTAGCTGTCTACACATTTAACCGAGAAATTAGCGTACCACCAGAGAGGATTATGATGTGTGTGTGTGTGTGTGTGTCTGTGTTGGAACTGCTGAGTCGAGCAGTCTATTTCTTGGCTATTTTCTTTTCCTTGTACTCTGATCCTTCTTTTGCTGCTTCATCTATCTTTATATTGGCATTTTTTGTGGCTCTATTTTGTACCTTGCACTTCTTGCCTTCTTTTTAGCATTGCTTTGGATCACTTTGTCATTTAATAGAGGGCAATTATTCCTCCTCCTTTTTCTTAGTGGTTATCAACTTAGCAGATAGACCTGAATCGTTCTGTAGTTTATGGGTTTAGGCACATGTGGTCACATCCTCTTGTTCTAGCAAGATAATAATTGAAGACGTTACCACAATAGTTGCAGCAAAACTGTCTGATTCTCCTCACAGATTCAGACAATTACCTGAATCATATCAATCCAGGTTATGACGTGTAAAATCATAGTTTAATGTACAATACAGTATCATATTACAACATAGAACATAAACATTCCTCTGATTTTACAGTCCTTTTTAATCCCTGATGTGATGTCATGTTTCCTGAGTCAAACTCTTTGCCATTTTGTTATATATCATAGAAATAATAGCATTCAACTCTCTTGAATATGATATGTTGACATCCCTAGTAATGATAATGCTACTCCTGAAGCATTGGTGAGGAAATTTTTGCCCCATTACTCTCAAACCTGTCGCTTCTAAAGTGCTGGGACTGCAAGTTACTTGATGGAGGACAGAATCCATCATGCCAGTGCAATGGTTTACAACTTGTTAAGCAGCTTAAGGTATACCTACAGGTGGAAATATTTTAGATGACTTCTTTTTTGCTTTTAGTTTCTTTTTTGTTATGTGTGGAGCCATTCTTGTTCAAGTAATAATTCCTACATACTCTGCTAGGAAGAGTTGCAAGCAGAAAAGTTAAAGGCAAGGGAGGAAGCTGAAGATCTTACTCAAGAAATGGCTGAATTGCGTTATCACACCACAGAATTACTTGAAGAAGAACGCAAACGACATGCTTTAATTGAGCAAACATCTCTTCTTAGGATCAAAGAGTTGGAAGAAAACGTACTGAATTGCAAACTTGACTTTGGTGAGCAAAATGATGTATCCAAATTTTTAAAGAGTCTGAACTATTTTTGCTTATTCTGTTTCAAGGTACATAATGAACGTAAGAAACTTTTGGCTTCTGAGAGGCATCTGCGTGAAGCAGAGGAATTGTCAAAAGCTCAACAGAGGGAGATTATTCGCCTGAATGACGTTTTGTTGGTATTGTCCTTGCAGATGTGGTCTTTGTTTATTTCGCTCCATGTTCCTAGACTTCCTCATATAGGAGCATATAATCATAATATCGGTTCTCGGAGTCCTTGGTGTTTCTTTTCCAAATTTGTCACTTTCTTATATATCATATTGGAAAGCTAATTGAAGGGCATTGCATTGTCTAGTTTAAGGATTCTTGGGGCCTTTATTTCTCTCTGACTTTTGTTACTGATATTCCTGTTAGAAGTGATGGATGAGGTGAATTAACCTCCCTGTTTATTAGGACATTTAGTTGATTGTTGTTTATGCATTTGGAAATGTTTACCTACTACATCCTGGATTTGGCGGCTACCGTCTTGTAGAGGTAGTTACAAATCTATGTTTTTCTTTTGCCAATTTCATATAAACATCGTTCTCGAATGGCCATTTCCAAAGAGAGACCAAAATTTGTTTCTTGGGATGAAATTTACAGTGATTTCACCCCAACAGATAGGCCATCTAATAGGAATTAATCATACATGAATTGTTTGAGATTGCGGCTTTGCTTTATGCTGGTGGATGAAGAAGAAACTAGCACCTTTTGCTGTTTCTTGAGATAGTTTTCTTTATTAGTAGGATACTGTGGTGAGCACTAAGTGACTTCTCCAGAACAAAATCCTGCGTAAAGCAATTCAAGGAGACAAACATATGCCTGCATGCACAGACATTCCAGCACCCACACATTTCTCGTAAAGAATTTGATGAAATTTGAAACTCACGAGTCCTGCTAAATCACCTCAAAGGTGAAAGCCAGATAAAGATTTTCAATTTTCTTTTACTTTTGTTTTTTGCTGTATTAAGTTAGCAACCATTTTTCTGATGCAGAGACTACAAGTTGGAAATGGCCCCGATGCAGCTGCACAGAACGTCGAAACATGCACATGTGGGATCTGTGGATTCTCTGAAACTCCAGTGCCTTAGATGAAGACTATCAGCAAGCTGAAAACAATTCTTTCCGGCTGAAGCTGCATCCGGCCTTTACTGAAATTTGGTGAAGGCTGCAGAACAGGGTTCCTAGAGAGATGTTATCGCAGGAGCGCAAGTAATCTGGTTGCAGCATTGGTCATTATCTTGTGATGCAAGAATTGATTCTTCGATTTGCGTCAGCTCCGTGTACTAATGCTTCTTGCATTCACTGTAAAGCTTATTCTTGTATCTCTGCACACGTTTATTGGTAAAACACAAGATACAGCCCACCTTCAAGGGTCGCAAATAGTTCTCCGGCCACTGTGGTCCTGTTCATGAAGGATGTTGACTCAGAAAGGGCAACTTTCAAGACTCAGGTTGGGTTGGGTCAAAGGAGCCTCTATTAAGGCTGGCCTACAGCAAAGTAGAAATTGAAATCTCACCGAGGGCATTGGTTCACCTGGCAGGGCTCTGTGACCCGTGTTATTTTAGCTGTGAGTTCGACTCCCTGGTGCATACCCAGCTGTGGCCTCCCGTTGTAACCAAAAAATGAATATATATATATATATATATATATATATAGAGAGAGAGAGAGAGAGAGAGAGAGAGAGAGCTATTTGAGTGTGTTAGAATGTCAATCAAATTTCAACCTTGAATTCAAAAAGTATATTACACTTTTTAAATTTAAATTTCAATCATTCATCAACAAGGTGAAATTTGTTTAGATATGTTGACACTAAAGCATGTTAGCATATACCAGGTTCACATAGTGTGTCCTCATGCATGGTCCGGTATCAGGTTTGATCATGTTAACATTGTTACAACCTAAGTTTTGATCGATAAATGCCAGCATACAACAACGCAAGCAAGTGAAACAAAATCGGACCTCAAATCTTATGCAGGAGCACTGTGATTGATTACAGAGACTCAGCGTCCTATCCATCCTCGGACATTATTTAACAAGGGTTGAAGCTGGCGTCATGGCTTTCTTATGGCCAGATGAATGGATTTAGTTTCTACATGAATTGAGCTGCAAGCTTGCAGTATAAAGAAAAGCTGGCAACGACCCATGTTGAAATTGGTAAACCTCAAGGGATCCGAACAGGCTGGATTCCCCATATGTCTTTCGCGTACTCATGGATCGTTCTGTCGCTGCTGAACTTGTAGGAGCCTGCGGTGTTCAAGATTGACATCTTTGTCCATCTCTGCATGGAACAAGCACCAATAAGCTCCGGAATTACTCCTCAAATATTTAAAACAAATAAGAGGCCAAAGAATACCTAAAATGTTTTGGAAATAAATAAATAAATATATATATATATATATATATATATATATATATATATATATAGAGAGAGAGAGAGAGAGAGAGAAAAAAGAAAGAGAGAGTCAAGTAATTTGTGGCATCCTCCCCGCAAACCTCTATCAAATTTCTTCTTCTCATTGCAAACCTCTCTTTTAAATATCCTAACCGCATTTTGACTTGAAACTATTTTTATTTTTTCAATATTTGTAACTTGATGTCTGATATATCTTTTTTTACATTGGATGCTATCTAGAGTTAAAGATAAATTCCCGGAAAAACTCGTCATGACACTTTCCCTAAACAAGAAAATTATCTATACTGAAATGTGTGATTGACGTAACCATGCCAAAAGGAAAAGCTACCGTACACGCAATCAGGAGGCTCGATTCATATGAGTGTCATTTTACATGCATAAGCCAGAGCCCGGTAAAGGCCACAAGGTAAGGATCGTAGCGTTGGAGTTTTATACCAGGAAAGCCAATTATAAATCTCTCAACCGTGGTATTTGCAAGCCATAAACTAAAATGGGAAAGATATATGAATAATGAAACCAATTTTCTTCTTTTTCCCTCTTTACTTTAGTGATAGCATTGGTAGGACAAGTACAAAATGAAACTTACCTTTTGATCTGCATATGCAGCATCAACCTGCTCTTGACAGTCGATATAACTTGGAAAGTCCTTGCCAACCAGGAAATAATCTCCTCGACCATAACCTTCATTCCCCTCCAAGGACCCAAGCAACGGAGAGTAGTCATACTTTCCAAAGGCACCACTTCGGATAAATTCCTTTGCCTCTTCGAATCGAGGGTCAGGCTTAAACTGAAAAAGGAAAGAATCAGGAAGGAGTATACACTGGGAGCAAATAATTGTCTCTAATTTTTTCCCTGAAGCTGCAACTATGTGAATTGAAATGTTCCATAAATAAAGACCAAACAATAAAATTGGTATCAGCAGGGTATAATCTTATTTGACATCGATACCTTTCCTTCAGCTCTTTCTTTCCTAAATCCCGCAATCTCATGAGCTTGTGCACCAAACAGGAAGAAGTTTTCTTCACCAACTTCTTCACGTATTTCTACATTAGCTCCATCCAACGTTCCAATCAACACACAACCATTCATTGCAAATTTCATGTTACTGGTTCCACTAGCCTCCATCCCAGCAGTACTGCATAGTGCAAAAGACTATTCAGTAATTCATATGCATGATTGCATGTCCGTTTGTGCGCATATGTCCAAAACTTAGGAGCTTTTATGATGTCACATTTGACGATCAAATTTTCTCACACTGGTTTTGATGGAAGCAAAGGTCCTTTTACCAGGTTTTCCAATACCATTGGGACATGGTTTGAGCGTTTGCATAGAGCACCCCAACCTGGGCATGTTTTAAAGTAACCAGGTTATTGAAATATCCTGTTTGGTTGACACATGACTGGAAATATCATCAGAGAGATGGTCGATGCTTGCAAGATAGTCAGTGGGCCGCTGAAAACAGAAAATCTTGCATTCTCATGAAAGAGAAGCATCAATGACTTCTGAAATTAAGGTTTTAACAAGTTTATGATTGAAACCTACTCTCTCAAGTGACACTAAAAAGGATGGTATGTACAAGATAATATCCAGGCATTGTGCGTTTCTTTAAGCAAATCCTGGCACCACGCTACACATAACTTCAATGTCAAGTACAATATTATTACAAAGTACCTGATATGTTGAGACAATTCACTGGCAGGAATGAGAAGCTCTGCAACACTGACATTGTAGTTTGGAACAAAAATGACCTGCATCAGCATAAATGTTAAACAAGTTTCAAGAAATAGATCACACAGGTTCCTCGAATGCATCGCATGGTCACAAAAATTCGTACCCAAAGAATTCCAAGCTAAATAATAGCAAGCAACTTATTATAATCCAGAAGCTCTTTAAGTTTGTATTGGTTCTAACATTCTCTGGGTTCTGCTGATAATGGTTCGGAAGGAAGGATACACAACATATGCAGCACAAGAAGGCAACGAGTAAGTGGCGAACTACCAATACTTGAGAACATTCAGATTTAGTTCTGCACAATTGTTGAAAGAGCTTTTTTAAGTTAGAACTAGGCCATGAATGACAAGTCTTTAAATCAGAATACTATGACAGTCAAAAGCTCAAGCTTGGTCACATATGGACGTTAAAAAGTTTTTGACTTGATTGAGAATGCCCTATGCTTATTAGGTAATGGACGAACTTAATTTTTGTTGTGTTACCTCCTTCCTTTAACTCTTGATTCTATCCTATATTATTGTAAGCCACGACTTCTGTCAGCTGAAAACAGCTAAAAATAGCTTAAATTGTTCAATTTCATCATGGCATTAAGTTGCTTATGCAATTTCATATATATTATTACACTATTGAAATAAAGAAGTGGATGGAACCCAGCTGCCATTGACTGAATCAATGAAGGAACACGTCTACCCAAGAGTCTTTGGGTTTGTGAAGACCAATACGAAGAGGATAACCAAATGCAGAAAATGCTTTCGTTTAAGATGTAAAGCATTATAAAACAAAAAATGTAACGACATCATAGGTTCAACCTGTGAGAAAAGAATCTACAATTGCTAACTACAGCAATGGCGTACCTTCAAAAGATCCCCAATCTCGGGATCATGATTAATGACAGCTCCGACATCTGTTATGAACTTCACTATCCTCTTTGCTTGCACATATGTGGCAAAAGCCTTTCCTCCTATTATGCAAACCCGTGGTACAAACTTCAACTTCCTTTCTTCAGCACTCATCTCTTTCATTTTCTTATAGCGATACACAATACCCAGAATGTTCAATAGCTGACGCTTATATTCATGGATGCGCTTTACCTAAAGAAATGTTCAAATTATTTGAGATTAAAAAGTGGGACGATGTGAGACGAAAACAGAAGATATGAAAAAAAATACCTGTATATCAAACATTGCATCTGGACTAATGGCATAGCCCGTCTTTTCTTTTATGAATGATACAAGTTTCAATTTGTTATTTCTTTTTGCTGCAGCCCATTCAGCTTGGAGGTCTTCATTGTCAGCAAACTGGAAAACAAAAACAAAAGATTCTGGTCAGATATAGTGTTTACCCAGAATGCTGAAAGCTGCAATGTATATCCAAATATTTGAATTGACTCATTATTGCTCTCAATGGACAGGGCCTGAGCATACAACAGATATGCCACATTGAATAAATCTCATCTTGAATAAATATATGATTGCAATCAACTGTACGTTTTTAGAAAAAAACAGCAGATACTATATTATTTTATGTTCCTTGGTGGATCTACCTAGACACAATCCATGGTAAGTTGCATAGAAGGACTCTTGAGAGGATTTTGGAGAATAAGATTGTGACGTACATTTTTATTTAGACTTGACAAACAACTGCTCACAATAAAGTAAAAACATGATATATCTTGCAATTACTGGTAAACAGAACATGTTGATCACATATAGGGTTTCGAGATTTAGTTACAATGTTAGTGCCCAAAATTTTCTGGTCCATAATAAGTTTGCATATATGCATGCATGAGTGTGTATGTGTTTGTGTGTGTATTTGATTTTAACATTAATCAAAATCAGCAAAAACTGCTTATATATGGAAATTGGGTGAGTTAAGCAAATCTCTGGCCAATCAAACCATAGAAACCTCATCCCTAAGGCCTAACATGCAAAAGAAAGACTACTGTGAAAATCGGTATCTTAGACTAGGTGTTCACAGATGTGCAATCGGTATCTTAGACTAGGTGTTCACAGATGTGCACGCACACACAAACATGCACATTCACGTATTTGACCATTCATGATTGCCAGTGTTTGCGCAGGTGCACATTCATGTATTCATCTAAGAAGCGATGCACTGGTGTGCATTGGTGGAAGATTCATGCAGGTGGAAAAGCAAATGTTTTGCCCAGCCAGGTTAGACTTGGAATGATTCCAGTGATTCAAAAAATAATCAATCAGACAACAAAACAAGATTTATCACTCTCTGAATGCCATATTCCATGGATTTCCTTGAACAGAAATAGTATTTTTCTCCGAAGAATGGAAACAAGAAGTGGAAGTTAGCATTAAGGAAAAAATAATCCATTTTAAAGATATAACCTTTCTTAGCTCAGCCAGCTTCTTAGTGTTGATGACCCAATCCTCTGTACCAAGCCATTTGGTTATTATTTCACTCAACTCTGGGTTGCAGAACCGAATCCACCGCCTCGGAGTTACACCATTTGTTTTATTTTGAAACTTTTCAGGCCACAGCTGCAAATAGAGAGATACAATTTTTCTGTCATTAACCTAATAATATGCAACATTTGCAGCACTTAATCATCAGTTAAAGAGTGCACTCAATAACTTCCTTCGCAGACAATGTAACACTGAGTTTTGGAATTTAACCTTGTAGAAATCATTGAAAACTTCATCTTTCACAATATCACTATGGATTGCAGCAACTCCATTTACAGCATGACCTGCAACAACACAAAGATTTGCCATTCGAACTGTTTGTTTGAGTTTGCCTTCGCGTTTCTTATCCTTATTTTTCTTTTCATCCTTGTTATTGTTGCCTTCTTTATCTTTGGGCTTTTCAATTAATGCTGCAGCTGATGTAGGCAAAGGAGAATTTTCTAGTATTCTCATTTCTGAGATCTTTTGCAACAACCCAAGATCATTTGTCCCATACTTCCTAACAAGTGCCCCAATCAACTGCATTACATGCACAAAATAAAAAATAGTAAGAAAGCACACAGAAGATAGCTAACAATTGTGAAAACCAACCTCTTCGTCAATCTGTTCTATGATCTCAACATGTCTGGGAAGTAGCTTCTGCATGATCTCTAGACCCCATTTCTCCAATGCCTCTGGAAGGACAGTGTGGTTTGTGTATGCAACCGTCCTACCGAAAGAATACATCTAAATATGTGAATTACATGGAACCAAAAAGATCAATTTGGGGATTTTCTGTCAACAAGAACATGTTATTTGTTAATCATTCCTGGATGGTAGTACTCTTGGATCAGAAAGGGAAATCGTTTCTTCAATCTTCATTGCTGGGCCTAAATTAGGAAGACATCCTAGAACATACAAAGTACTTTTGTACTTGGGCTCAAAACCAATCATCCTAAGCAATTTCTCTGCATTTCAATAAAAAAATATTGGATTCCTAACAGTCAATATTTGGAAACCTACATAAGGAAAGAACTTAAAGCATTAATTCACCATAAAATAGCAAGAAGAAAGTTATGCACATTCCTCAAGATGATGTTAATTCTGCCAATAAGTTTGTGTTTGCACCATTAGCCCGAGTTTTGGTTGCATAAAAGATAAATACATAAAAGAATGACACAAGTATGCTTATTTCATCACCAGAACATAAAGTTTTCTTGCCTTCCCCGCTTAGACTACTTTTTGGTTGCTTTGCATGTAAAGAAATAAAACCATTAATTAAAAAAAATCATTTTTGCACTCTGTCATTGTAAAAGAAATTCAAAATTGGACCATGGATCAGCATACCACCATTCGGAGAGAGAGAGAGAGAGAGAGAGAGAGAGAGAGAGAGAGAGAGAGAGAGAGAGAGAGAGAGAGAGAGAGAGAGAGAGAGAGAGAGAGAGAGAGAGAGAGAGAGAAAGAGAAAGAGACCTTTAAGTAATTTCCCAAGCTTTATCCCAACTCATGCCCTTAGCATCAATCAATATTCTGAGCAACTCAGGAATGCACAACGTTGGGTGTGTGTCATTCATCTGGACTGCAACTTTTGAAGGAAACTCTTCCCAGTTGACAACATCACCAGATCTCTTCTCAAAACGAGCAATAATATCTTTAAGAGAGGCAGAACATAGTGTATATTGTTGCTTCAGACGTAGAATTTTCCCCTCAGTAGAATCATCTCCAGGATATAAGACATAACAAATCTATCAACATAAAAAAGTCCCAAGTTTTTTAATGCCTCAAAACCAGAAATACATAAACATGTGTACATACATACGTACATATATACATACAGAGAATAGAGAGAGAGAGAGAGAGATGTTATGCCTTTTCAGCATTTGTCTGGGCTTCGATAGCTTTGGAGTGCTCTCCAGCATTGAAAGCTTGGAGATCAAAGTCCTGGGCTGGAACTTTCGTGGACCACAGCCGAAGATTAATTGTGGTTTTAGTCTTGTATCCTGGGATAGGAACATCACAAGCGACAGCTGCAATATCTTCTCCACCAACCCAGTGTTTCTTTCCATCTAAACCTTCAACAACTTTTCCATAGAACTTTACAGGATAAGAAATATCATGTCTAACAATTTCCCACGGGTTTCCCATCTGCAGGGAACGTGTTGCAGATTAGTGCATAAAAATTTCTAGTTTTCTATATTTACAGGAAGTTGGAATCCAGACCAAGATGACATCCAGAAATTCAAAAAAATAGGCACAGCAAATAAGAGAAGCATTACTCCGAAATAGAGGAGAAATATCCACTTTAATTGAATTTGTTTCCATTAGTACCTCAAGCCAACTTTCTGCAACCTCCTCTTGACCATCTTTGGTTATGTTCTGGTGAAACAAACCGTATTTATACCTAAGGCCATATCCCCATGCTGGATAATCTAAAGTTGCTAACGAATCCAAGAAACATGAAGCTAATCGTCCCAGGCCTCCATTTCCAAGTGCTGCATCTGGTTCCTGTTCAGGAAAAAACATAATGGCTTATTTCGCGGATCAAATTGCATTAGGATAGTTCTAAGTTGATACCATGAGACCACCAAAAATGGCACCAGCCCATGCAATCAAATAATAGGAGGCTGAGCATGAAGTATATGAACTGATCCCCATGCGTGAAAACCAATCCATCAGCCCAAAGCAATTCACTCAGGATAATCTATAGTAAATCAAGTACATTCAGCTGCATGAAGGGACTATACTTAAGTTTCCAGTTGGGAAAATGACAAATCAAAACTACGTATATCTGATCTTCACTCTAAGAAAATCAATTATTCATTGTAACTTTTAAATAAATGTCACAGCATAACTATTTATCAGGACAATTTTATGGCGACAAAAAGTTTGTTTTGATATTTAGATCTTAGAATCCTATTAATGGTTGCATATTGATTTTCTCAAAATATTTGTACAGGAATGCACTTATTCTCCAAATGTCTTTCTTTTCCTGAGACCGCACATTTAGTGGTTGCATATTGATTTTTTCAAAATATTTGTACAGGAATGTACTTATTCTCCAAATGTCTTTCTTTTCCTGAGACCACACATCTTTAGGTCACATTTGCGTATGCATGTAGCCCAACATGCCTCTGTGACATAGACAGTTGAACTGTCAAACCCTGCAAATCACAAGGTCAGGACTGTGATTCTAATCACAAAGGTTCCAAATAACAGATCATATGACCTGTCACATCTGCGACCCAAAAGTGAGCTGATACATAAACTTTCAATTGTCATGTTCATTTCAGCCCTTGTCTCTAACCAATAAGTAATCAAAAGCTAAAGTTTCTACTAAAGGTATTAAATATATCAATATATTATCCTCTTAATTGAAGAGTTCAATGAATGATTTCATATTCTATGGCCTAATTATAGTGTTATAGCTACAGTACTGATGCTTCTTTATTTATCTTTTGGCATTACCGGCCTCTTGGTTTCAAAATGTTTCACTTCTGCATAAGTTAATTAGAGTAAATGAACTCAAGAAAATTCCTTGCGATTCTGAAGACGAAGAATCACACACTAACATTTTATGCTTGCTCTTACTTGAGACGGCTCTGCATGTGGGTCACTCCCTACATGTTGAGACCTTGCAAAGCGCCCAGCAAGTTTGGAAAGGATAAATGCAATTGTACCACATGCAAAAAGCATATAGTCGTTAAAAGATAATAAAGTTAATTGTTTAACTGTACCTAACATGGTAGCATTAAGTTTGACCATGTCACATATGGTCAAAATCATGAACTTCTTGTGTGTAACTGCTTATTTTGCTGTATGAAGCACATATGCCAGACTTTTGGAAAACTTCCCTACACAGTGGCTTTTGTTTACAAACAAGTGAACAAGCATGGAACAACTTTAGCTGGTATTTTCAAGCCAGAGGAACTCCAAAAGCTGATATTGCAAACAATAGCTAGAACCCAGATGTTTCTCAAAGAATCATCATATATGCAGCTTCAGTGGGAAGTGATGGTATGCATCAAATAAATAGGGAAAAGAAAGATAAAAATTCGACCTGGACTGCAACATTTTCCAAATCATGGCCAAGCTTTTTCAGAGCTTCCGCATAAGTTCCAGTAAGCTCTAAGTTCCCTATAGCATTCAAAAGTGCTCTACCCTGCTCAATACAAAATAATACAATAGGATCAGTCATGGTTTTGGTCAGGTGGTTATTTTCATGAAAAAGCAAAAACTAAGTAACCATCCATGATCACCTGTAGAAACTCCATAGATAAGTAATAAGCCTGTTTGACATTTGTCTTTTCATAATGTGCAAATGTCTCATTCCAATTTTTGATGAGAGCACCTCGGACACTTTGCGCAGTTGCCAGATAAGCTTTCGGTAGGCTGAAATGCTTTGGAGAAAATGAAGGTGTAAATTCAGCATGGAATTGGATATGGGATGCAACAGATGAAGAGTCCAGTGAAAAGGAAGTCGAGACAGCTGGAATGCCTGCTTTGTAGCAATAAGGTGTGAAGTTAGAAGCTCTCATGCAAAAGGTACATGATTCAACCATCTACCAAATCAACCTTGAAGATGATTATACAACAACAACTAAGCCTTTTCCCATACTAGATGGGGTCGGCTACATGGATTCTTTGTTTCCACATAGCCCTATCATGTGTCATGTTAGCAGTTAACTCACAATAAGCTAGATCATTCTTTATTGTTTCTTTCCAACACTTTTGTGGTCATCCTCTACCTCTTTTAATATTTTCAAAATCTAGTTTTTCATACCTTCTTAAAGGTTTTTCTTTTGATCTTCTTTCTATATGTTCAAATCATCTTAAATGATATTATCTCATTTTATCCTCTATTAGTATCACTCCTAATTTATTTCTAATAACATCATTATGTATATGGTCTTTTCTTGTATAATCACTCATCCATCTCAACATCTTCATTTCTGTCACGGACATCTTTTGTACATGTTGATAATTAACTGCCCAACACTAAGAAGCATAAAACATGGTAAGTCTAATTGATGCTCTATAATATTTACCTTTTAACTTTAATGGTATTTTCTTATCACAAAGAATATTTGATGCTCCTCTCCATTTTAACCAATCAGCATTAATTTTATGCATAGCATCTTCATCAATTATTCCTTCACTCTTAAAAATTGACCATCGGTATTTAAAACTTTTCTTTTGGGGGATGCAATGTGTGTCAATTTTAATTTGTATGTCCTCTGAAGTAACCAAATGATCAAACTTACATTCCATATATTCCATAGTTCCAATTTTCTATTAACTTTTTCCTTAGACTCCTCCACTCACAATGTCATCTACAAATAACATATACCAAGGTACTTCATCTTTAATATGTTTTGTTAACTCATCAATCACCATTATAAATAAGTATGGACTTAAAGTTGATCCTTGATGTAACCCAATATTAACTTCAAAGAAGTCTGTCACTGTTTCATGAGTCCTCACACATGTTTTTACACCATCGTACATGTCTCTTATAAGGTTTATGTATGTCAATGGGATACCTTTTTTTTTCAAGGTTCTCCAAGGAACCTCCCTCGGTACCCTATTGTAAGATTTTTTTAGATCAATAAATATCATGTGAATGTCTTTCTTTTTTGCTCTAAAATGTTCCATAAGACGTCTCAAATGGTGAATCGCTTCAACAAAAACTAATTCTTGGGGTCAGCTACATGAATTCTTTGTTTTCACATAACCCTATCATAATTTGTATAATCCATGGTAAATAAGTCGGACAATGTTTTATGCTGGCTGTCGGAAGCCTAACGCAACCCTCCTCCTTTATCCGAGCTTGGGACAGGCCATGCAAGGGTGATCCCTTACTTGGGAGGAGTTGGATAAATGCGAGAAGAAAATGCACAAGAACTGGGAAGTCACTCCAAGCTAACACGGGGAACTTGGATTCTCATGAATCAACCCATGTGCATCACCTGTTCATACTGCCTAAGCAACTTAGCCATCCATTTACTAAGCATTCAGTTGGGTGAAAATCATGACACAGACTAAAAGAAATGCCAAGAGAAAATGGGATGAGGGATTGCTAGCAACCAAACCAATAAAATTTATAGTGAGAAAATAGAAGTGGGATGGAATCTTAAGGACTAAAACTCATTATGATACAAAAACCAACATAATTAACGTAATCAATAACTATACAGATAATGGGTACTATTGATACTGAAATTGTAACCAAGCATAATGCAGTAAAAAGACATATATGGCCATCATTCTCGGAAAAAGGCCATTTCTTCCAATCGGAAGAAGATTCACAAAGGAGTATATATGCGGGTTCACTGCCTGATGCAACAAAGATCATTCACACGGTAACAAGAACATAGCACAGTAATACACAAATGTAACTCTGTCTGCGGCTTCACCAAATTAGCAAAAGAGATTTTGTCAAACTGAAAAGCACAGTAGTGGACAAGGACATAAGAAAGGTTTTCTTAGGATACAGAAAAAGGCAACAAATATATGAACGTAAATGAAACTCGTGCAGGACCCTTAAAAGCAAAGCGCATGCTTCCGGTTTTACGCTAAAAAATCAAATGACAACAACAAACACATTAGATGTTTTACCATTTCCTTGCAATGCTCTGGAATCACCAATCTGGACTCTCGCAAAGAGGGAAAATTGCAGTCATCACGAAAACGTACGGGAGAGAAAACCGAGAACCGCAATTCGTAGAATTAAGTGCAGAATTCTCACTCGGAACTTTAGAATGACGTTATAGCACTCAAAATTTCCCTCAAGGATTCAAGTCAGCACGAAAGTTCGAGCATCGGTTATTAAGAAACAATCAAGATCGTGATTTTTCGAGAGAAACTACAGAAACACACACAGCATGAAACTAGTTCCACAAAACACACATAGAAAGACCAGAACCTTCATCAGTGATGGTTTTCTCAGCTCTCTGATCTCTAGCGACGTTTCGGATCGTCCGTGATCTGCCTGAACGCCGGATTCTCTGGGTTTTGCATGAGTGAAGGTGAAGATTTCGGATCCCGGAGCTCGGATCGCCGATTCCGAGAAGAGAGCTCCGAGAGATAGGCGTTCTGGAAGCTGTTCTCGAAATTAGAGCCCCTGATGGAGGAAAATGTGCAGACATTGCTTACACAGACGAATTCCTTCTTCCTTCTCGCTTGCTACGCTCACAGAGAGGGGGAGAGAATGTGTGGTAATTCCAAGTGGCGAGGAAGATCTTCGCACATACTTATAGGATTCAAATGACTGTAGCTGTCCGGTATCTTAGGTCAATGACGATGTAGACGTTTGACTTCTATCAATGCGAAATTTTCATGCCCGAGATCTTTTTCGTGCATTTAGGGCGCCAGCCTACTCGGCAGGACTCTCGACTTACGTGTTGTAGATCGCAAGTTCGACTCCCCGGGTGCCCATACCCAGCTTCAGCCTCTCGTTGTAAAAAGAAAAATGAAGAAAAAGCTCTGTTGGTTTCTTACTTGGGGGTATTGTAGTCTTTTGTCTTTGAGTACTTATAGGCGCGAAAGATGGCTGATCGTTTCCCTTTTATTGTTCTTTTCGCTCAATTTTTTACGTTAATGTCTATTATCTTTCGGATAATAACGAATCTGCCAAACCCATAAAAGTGACGACTTTCCCAAATACGATGCTTTAGTGCTGGCATGCTCGAACACAAAAGAAAAGTTAACACCAAAACGGGATTACAAGTACACAATAAGAAACATGGAAATTGGGATATATATAGATATATATATAGAGAGAGAGAGGGAGTAAGATCAAGTGGACGGTAGTAACGAAGACGCTTATCTTGCAATATATTTAATGCACCAATAACATTGAACCTTGTGTCGTGCTCAATTTGTATGTATGCGATTACATAGATTGTATAAATCATCTAATTGAGTCTGGCATGAAAAGATATCTAGCAACTCTCAATTTCTCTATAATATAAATATAAATATAAAAATTAAGAGTTGATAGACATTATCTTATGTTAGATTCTACTACATAATTTGTGTTGATCATGATATCTATCAACATGATCACAAAAATCAATATCATTTAATGCAACGTAAGATGTATACCTTGGTCACCACTATCCAATTGATAGTACGAATAATGATAATGAACAAATAATGTCTAGTATTAAAAAGTTGTCAAGCCTTTCTCACTCTCATATATATATATATATATATATATATATATATATATATGAGTCACCGACCCTCCTTTGAGATTTTAAGAAAACCCCACACTCTTATGTGAGATTTTAGAGAAAATGTACTGCAAAATAAAGAGAGCAAGGGTCATGGATTCAGAAATTTGTGTTGGGTGGAGCAAAGTTCAGGTTTGGATAGGTGGGCTTTAAAAAAAAATATTTTTAATCTAAAAATTTTTAGATTTAAGGTCTCACCATAATGTGGATCGGTCACTAACAAGGGTAATTGTTTAAAGGTTTTACAGAAACATATATATATATATATAAGAGAGAGAGAGAGAGAGAGAGAGCTCCCATTTTGAGGGTTTTGGCTAGATAACACACAGAGAAAGAGAGCGAGGGTTACCGTTTTAAGGACTTTGAGAAAATGGGGAGAGAGCTTCATTTTATGTTGCCTTTTTTTAATCGGTTTTGGATATCTCACATTATATGTGAAAGTCTTGTCAAGCTATTGCTATTAGAAAGAATACATTTATTAACTTGGAGTTCAAAAGGCTCGTGAATCACATTAATTTAATGTTGCTCTTCGTTCTTCGGTTACCTTTTACTGTGGTTGAGTTATATTTTGTTGTCCGTTGTCGTGTTGTAACCTAGTTGTGCTGCAATGTAATTAAGCATTGAGCAGTGATAGTAATTTTCATATTTTGAAAATTAATATATTGCAGCCCAACTAGGTTTCAATATAATTAATATATTGCAGCCCAACCTAGCTGCAATGTAATTAATATATTGTAACAGTTTCAAAATATGAAAATTCAAAGGGAAATTTGGTAACCATTTAAGCATATTTTGTAACCCATTATTGAGTAAAGTTGCCCTCCTCTTATTAAGATTCCTAGCTTTGCCACTTTGTACATGTGTTTCCTCGCATGCGTGTAAAAATATAGAAAATAAATGACAAAAAGATAAATAATACGATATGCTCTCGTGGAGTCTTGACCTAAATATTTTCCACTTACTTAAAGGAGCAGAAAAATTTGTGCATGTTAATGCTGTTCTCTCGTATATCATGCATTTAATGTTATCAGAAATGTAATTAAAACATTTCATGCAAGTATTTCAAGTTTCGAC
The DNA here is from genome assembly GCA_036023115.1 of Brasenia schreberi. NCBI lineage: Eukaryota > Viridiplantae > Streptophyta > Magnoliopsida > Nymphaeales > Cabombaceae > Brasenia > Brasenia schreberi. Next base: position 9,138,768 of record JAYKKT010000061.1, on the reverse strand, counting down.
TTTATTTTGAAATGTGAAATAACAGTTTTCTGTGTATCACAACTATAACAAAATAAAAGCTATAAATTCATATCTTTTTATTTATAGTTTTTATTAGAAAGTAGAAGTTTATACTTTTTAAGAAAAAGTATAAATTAAAAATGATAAATGTAGAGAAACACATCTTAACCTTAACCCCAAGGTTAAGTCTCTCACTGAGTGGAGGGTTAGTAGTTTGGTAATAAAAACTATAAAATAAATTCACTTTTCATTTTTTTCTTAATTTGTATTTGCATGCTTCATTCTTTTTAGGAAGTTATCAATGTTAGACGCCCCATTGGATACACTTAAATCGATGATGAAAAAAAGAGACAAGTGCTTTAGAAGTATTACATTGTTCTTAAAAAAAAACACAAACCACTTATATATATACAAATATTTAGGTCTTTTATTGTTGTTTTAGTGTTCGCAATCATGGCTTTAATAGTAGAAGATGATTTTGAAAAGTGAATGAGTAATAGAAGACGGTGAAAGTTAGATGAAAATGGTGAAATCACATGAAATGAAATGGAAGGATCGGGTGCCATACTAAATTGAGCATGGTCCAATACCTCATATTTTTCGTTTCGTCTCTTCAACCACGGTAGCTACCCCTTTTACCTTCCGCCAGTTTTTTATTTTTCAAAATCACCTTTCATTTATCAAAATTATTGTCAATCACCATCAAAACTATTTATATTTATAAATATTTAAATATTTTAAAGTGGTGCAAAAGAATGTGATGGAGAGCAACATGACGAATTGGGTATGGACCACTACATCTCTTATATATATATATATAATATAATTGAGATTGGAAGCAGTGGTTTTTAACTTTTTATTTGTAATTTCAACTACCATCACATAGTTTATGAACAAGTAAGTTGTATCCTCCAACTTCTCTCTCTCTCTCTCTCTCTCTCTCTCTCTCTCTCTCTCTCATAATATATATATATATATATATATATATATATATATATATATATGAGTTGGGTATCCCTCGGAGCACCTAAGTCTCATATTTGAACCTAAACCTAATCGGGTCGAGTATTCTCTACTTCATTCAGGTCGGGTTGGGTTAGGATTGTACGGGTCGGTATTCTCATCCTTTATCCAATATGAGCGGTCTGCTTCGCAAGTGTTACTGCTTTAGTATACGTATAAGGAAGGGTACTTTAGTAAAAGTGGTACCACATTAGTGCACGAGGTTTTTGCTAACTCGGGATGGACGAACTCTAGCAAGGTGGGCCCCACTGTCCACGTGAGCAGGAAAGAAAACCCAGCGCTGCTTTTCTTTGATATTTTCTTCTTTCCTTTCCTTTCACTTTTCGTTTGGTAGAAGCGTTCCAACTGCCGACGTGGCTAAAATCGTCATATACCTTTTTTCTTTCTTTAAAAAACGGCGTCAGACACGATAAGGAGACGGACACGAATACACCTTCGATGTGTGTATTCGTGTCCACCCAAAGTGACAGAACGCTCTCTGGTTCGACCTGCTTTTAACATGAACATAATACGACAGTACATAAATACGGTAGATGACACAAAAAACCCTACACGAACACGATTCAATAAGTTGCGTGAGCATTAGCTCATCTAGTAGGAGTCTTTGGCGCATCACAAGAGATGAATTCGATTTTCGGGCGTGCATGCATGGGTGTGCGTTAAGCTTATTAACACAAAAGATCTATGGAACGATTTTTGGGGTGCATGCATGAGTGTGTGTTAGGCTTCGTCCTCATATTACCACAAAAGATAACACAACCCAAATAGTCGCTAACATGCCGCCCAAATATTCCTATTTTAGCATCAAAATGTAGAAATGACAAACCAAGTTTGCGAAAATATACACCAAGTCACTCAACCCTGCTTGTGTCACAGAAAAAAGTGAACACAATCTGAAACTTTCAAAGTTCAGTTTGGCTTATTCACGAACATGCAAAATGTTTTTCGGAAATCACCCTTGTCACCGTCAGTTTTGATGCTTACACACCACGTATTATGCAGATGGACAATGCCGTCGAGCTTCTCTCTCTCTATATATATTTATATATAGAGAGAAAGAGAGAGAGAGATTGAATATGTTTACACTTATACGCGTTCGTCTATTACTTTTGGATGGTATGAGTATAGTAAAAATATTTTTTCTAGGTTTCTAAAAATTCACGTAATCGAGTTTTCTTTTTTATATATATGTATATGATTCTTGGATATTCTTTAATTTAGTACACTTGATCATATTGAAAATACCATCATCCTCATCCTTTCCAATTTGTGTTCTTTTTTTTTTGTCTTTTTGATACAACGCAGCCAGATGATGTCTTCTTGTATCAAACTCATGACCTTCAACTTGTGAGTCGAACACCAAGCCACGTGAGCTATTGCCTTTTGTGCTATTTTCATTTGCTTTTAACCCAAAAAGAAAAATGTCACGCATGCACTCATGTTCCATAGCGATGAACCTTGGAATTTTACCCAAGTTATATAGCATGAAGTTTCATAGCTCACGAATGCAACGGTGAGCTATATCTTAATTTTGGAAATTTGGGAGGAAAATTTTTATTTTAGTGGGACAAGTAATTCATGGCTATATCGTGTGCCCATCATTATAGTCCACGGGCCCACAACCGCCGGCATGATTTTAGCATGCCCCACCTTACTTCATTGATATGGATCAGCCGACGGGTCCATTCAAGCCTTTTTCTTACATAACTAAACCAAACCACAATGCGTTCAGAAAACTGACCCAAACCACACCATCATTCTGGTTTGGTTCAGTTTTGAGCCATGGTTTTTCATATAATAAAGTCACACGATGTCACACATGAAGATATATAAAAAAATAAGAATTTTATTGTTATAAAATTTAATATTAATCATGTTTTATATGTTAGAGTAAGTTTTATTGTGGGAAAACTGGATCCTACAAAAATAAAGGATAATTTTATTACACTCATATTAAAAAAAATAATGATCACATATGAATAGACAATGTCAATGATGAGCAAGATCCAAATCACTCTTTTATTGTATTATCCACACCGTGATCCAATCTTCTTCTTTCTTTTTGGTTACAAGATGAGGCCGGAACCTAAAACCTACACCCACACATGCACTCCGCATCAGCACCAAAACACGCTACCGTTGAGCTAACGCTCTGGGTGCATCATGGTCCAGTTTTTAATTAGGTTATAATCACCTTTAAACTATGATCAAAACTTCCAAACCACAAAGCAAAAGAATCAAATCAAGCTGCCAGTTTAGATCGGTTTAATGAGTTCAGATCAGTTATTTGAACACCAGTACTCCTCTAATCATTCACTTGAAAAACCATTTCTGAATTTTACGAAGATAATAAAAACTTTGAGATGTTGCAGATCTTAAAGAACCCCCATGAAACCCTAAAAACAAATATTTCAGATGGTTAATATGTTTTTTCATGGTTTCAAGCAAGGTATTGAAGATCTACAAACCATCGATAAGAACAACGCGATAATTTAATGTGACCAAGTAAATAACCTTGCGATTACTTTCAGGCAGGCGGTCCCGTGGGCGGCTTACTTATTGGCAAGGGGTGGTGTTCAAGGTAAGTGATACTCTAAGACTCCCACGGGATGACCTGCCTTAAAGTAATCGCAAGGCTATCTACTTGATCACATTAAACTATGGAGCTGTTGCTGTGAACTCCATTCATCCATTTCTTTCTTCGTCTTCGACCGGGCTCTTTTGGACTGGTTTTTAAGTGAGACTTGTGGCATAGTTAACCATTGAGGATGCCAAGGGCTTATCCTCTCAACTTCCATTTTTTTAGCATCCTCGGAGCTCGTAAAGCAACATGGGACACCCTAACCCAAGTGTTTAAATTCGGTTTATCCACGTTATAAGCAAATGATATGTTCTCGGTCGAAGGATCACATTCTTAATCAAATAAATTTTGTGAAAAACTTATTATGTCCCATCTTGATTGGACTTTCTTCATAAGCACAAGTCATTCCTGCTAACTCCAATCATGGTGTGCCACCTAGTACTTGTATAGAATCTAAACTGTGGGGCCCACTCTCGACCGTTGGACAAGCTCCATTTTTCGACACCTGTGTCATGGAGATCACATGGTCATGCCAAGTGAGCTAACCCTATGGGTGCTAAGTATGTCAATTACCATACCCAGGCTTGGGTCTTTGGGAGTTTTTATGAGGAAAAATCATACTTTGTTCTAGATTTGTTCTGTTTTGGTTCCGGTTTCAGAACTGGCAGTTTCATAATGGTTTCGGTTTTGACATTGAAACTGTCTTAAAATCATTATTAAAATTAAAAAAAATTAATGTCTCTACTAGGAGATGAACTCTCCACCTCTTGATGAGATGAGACAAGACCCAACTCTTGACAATAAGTCTCGAAATAGAGTAGATAAGAGAAACACGGCTGAACGGGTATTTGTGATATATAATTTTAAAATAAATATATAAACATTAATGCAAAGTTTGAAACCTTCAGTTCTAGTTTCAGACCGATTTCCTAAAATATCAAATTGGAAGCAAACCGGGGGGTCCCCGGTTGCGGTTATCAGGACCTATGATTATCGACAATTCTACCGTCGTTTCAGTTTCGGTTCAAACCGTCAGTCCGATTCCAAACCGGTCATGTATACTTAACTCTAAAGGAAAACTCACACCGTAAAAATATATTTTTATATTCTAAGATTGTATTTGTGCAATTCTTGGCCGCAACTCAGATTGGATATGTTTCGTTATATAAATTTTTTCACTATATTCATTTTTTCATGTATTAATATGATTTTTACAGTTGACTCGAAAAATTAAATATACCTATTTGATTATAACCTGTATGCTATGCATGCAGAAGCCCACAAGGACCCTGCCTAATCTCGTTCTAGCCGGATCGGCCAACCACCATAGGGTTAAAGGTATCCTCCATTCACAAGACACAAATTCATGACCTTGCTTAAGCGGAACCATTGGCGGATCTATATAGAAGCGAGCAGTAGATCGAGTCAAGGTGGGGCATTTGCTCCACCCGAAATTTTAAAATTCAAAAGAAAAATTATAGCTTACATATGATATTGGGAGTTTGAAACATATTTCACCCCACTCTAAATTGCTCCATAGTGTATTCATATGCCCCACCTTATAGGAACGTCTAGATTCGCCACCGGAACCGAAGGCAGGCAGGCACTCCACATGAAATTTGAAATATCAATGATAAAAGCTATAGTTCACAGTTGAATCCGTGATTATAATACAGGGTTTAGGCCCTTGAAGAGTTTCATGGGTTGTTTGCGCCACCCAACACCAATTTCTAGATCCACCATGGAGGGGAACGAGTGCCGAATCACTTGAACCAATTAGTGATTACTTCTCTACACGAGCTCATTGTCTTGGCAGTTTTTATTATCAAGAAAACAAGGTTGTATCTTCTGAAGATGGAATGCATGCATTTGTTTCTCAAGAAGTAACTACAATAACAAGGTTTTTCCCATACTAGATGGGGTCGGTTACATGGATTTTTTGTTTTCATATAGTTCTATCATATGTCCTTTTGACAATTAGCTCAACATGAGGGAGATCATTCTTGATTGTTTCTTTCTAACACTTTCGTGGTCTTTTTCTTTCTCTTTAATATTTTCACAAGCTAGTTTTTCATATCTTCTTACTCGAGTTTTCTTTGGTCGTCTTTCTACGTATCCAAACCATCTTAAACGGTTTCTACTCATTTCATCCTCTATTGATGTCACTTCCAATTTGTATCTAATAACCTCATTATGTACATAGTTTTTCCTTGTGTGACTACTCATCTATCTTAACATCTTCATTTCTAGTTTTTCCAATCTAGTTTCTTACGAAGTAATTATAATATAACATTTTTTATATTCTAAATGTTTTATATATTGATAGATCGCACGCTGTGGTATCCAAGAATCTATGCGATCTACTCAGTCTAGTATGAGAAAAGGCTTAGTTGTTATCGTTATTGTTAAAAGTTTTATATATCTAGGTCAACCTACATTTTCTTTACTAATTCATGAACCAACCATACTAGATACGGATCCAAGCTTGCTCAAGTAAATCTTGGTTGCACTGAGTTCAAATTTACCTAGAGAGTCAAGCTCAAGTTGTTTGAATGTAACTGAAGCTTGAGCTCGAGCTCAAAGATTAAAGCTTGTTTGAGCTTGAGGAGGTGACCCTTTTGCTGATGGATCAAGTAGAGCTTGCTTATAATTAAGCTTGACTCGGCTCAATTACACTCCTAGATGTAAGCAAAGTTATTGACAATCAACCGAATTTTTCATCCAACAAGGGACCAACATTGACTGAAACAATATGAAATAAGATCCGGTTCCAAAAATATTAGAAGGAAAAAAGATAAAACATTATTTGGTCAATTTAGAGTCAAAATTGCTAATATGTCAAAAGATCGAGCATAACAGTTGTCCTAACTCAAGTGTGGAAGAAAGCTTGGTTTTAATTTCCATTAATTTCTTACATCTTATCACAAAAGCTCAAGCTGACAATCTCTCGAAAAGATGAAATGACCTTTGTGCATACTCGTCTATTTAAGTGGTCATACATCCACTTAAACATCTTTATTTCTCTCATAAACACTTTTATTTGCATATGTGCATGTAGTGCTACAAAAGATATTCATAACAGAAATAAAGATGCTAAAATGGATGAGTGATTACATAAGAAAATATTGTATATATAATGAGGTTATTCAAAATAAATTAGGAGTGACATTAGTAGATGATAAAATATTAAAAAAATAGTTTAAGATGGTTTGGATATGTAGAAAAGTGACAAAAAATTCTACTAAAAAGATATAGGAAACTAGATTATAAAAAGTTAAAAGAAAATATTAAGTTAATTGTAATCATAACACATGATCAAGTTCTATATAAAGAAACAATCCATGTAGCTGACCCCATCTAGTATCAGAAAAGGCTTAGTTGTTATTATCGCATTTGTTCATGTTGTGTGAGAATTTCAATAATCAAAATCTTAAGGTATATTAAATCTCTATATAAAAAGAACAATAAATCCAAAAAAATATAAGCACGTCATAAGCTTCATTTGTGATTCAAGTAAAGACTATTACTGATGCCTATGTTGGTGGCAAAAGGATATATCTCAACTATTTGGAATTAAAAAACGTACGTGAATTAAACTTGAAATGGTCGGCGGTTTGTGGACTTTCAATGGATCTAAATTAGGCCTTTCCTTGAAAATATATAAATTCTAAATTAAGCCTATTTAAAAACTAAGTGGATCTCATGTCAATATGACAGCCACTCCAAAGCCATGGATTCATCCTCACCTCCCTTCTCACCATTCAATGCAAGGTGCATTATGTTCACAAAACTTCTAAAATAGCTTAGTTTAGCCATTTCTAAAATAGCTAGTTCTAGTGAGCTAAATAGACTGATTGAGTGGCTGCCCATGGTAGATCTACGATAAGGCGAGGAACAATGCTGACTCGCCGAAATTTCAGAAACATAACAGGTTCAAGCATAATTATATACATAATTTGTTAAGTTGGAGAGTGAGGAAGTTGTGGAAGGATCATCCTTCTACTGGTGCCCTTGAGTTGGTATAATCTATACATAATTTCATCATAAACATACCTGATAGGGTTGCTTTAAAAAAAATTATTCATTATACGGGCTATAGTATACAACAACAACTAGGCTTTTTCTCATACTAGATGGTGTTGGCTAAATGGATTCTTTATTTTCATAGAACTCGACCATGTGTCACGCTAATAATTAACTTAACATAAGTTAAATCATTCTTTATTATCATCCTTCTACTGGTACCTTTGAGTCGGTATAAACTATACATAATTTCATCATAAACATATCTTATAGGATCACTTTAAAAAATTATTCATTATACGGGCTATAGTATACAGCAACGACTAAGCTTTTTCTCATACTAGATGGTGTTGGCTAAATGGATTCTTTATTTTCATAGAACTCGACCATGTGTCACGCTAATAATTAACTTAATATAAGTTAGATCATTCTTTATTATTTCCTTCCAACACTTCTGTGGTCATTTTCTTTTAACATTTAGATAATCTAGTTTCTTGTACCTTCTTACGAGAGCTTCCTTCGATAATCTTTTTATGTATCTAAACCATCTTAAACGATTTTCTCTCATTTTATCATCTATTGGTGTCACTCTCAATTTATTTCTAAAAAAATGAGCTATAGTATAGCAACCATATATAAAAAAATGGGCTATTTAACATCAAAAAGGTCTTCCATATTCACCATTAATCCCCCCTTTAAATAATTGAAGCTTGATACACATTATCATGCCTAATCCTTTAAAGCCAAAGCTTACTCAATTGGAAGGGCTCTCTCATGCCCGTTCTGCAGGTCGGAGTTTGAACTCTAACCATGGAAGAAGACCCTGGATACATGACTCACTAATGTCTAGGATGTCTGTGGACTCGGACCGGTTTGGTTTGGTTCTAGGTTCAACCACAAACCAAATCGATGGAGGACTAAACAAAATCATTACAAATGTATCAAACCACATGGTTTATTCTGGTTTGATTTTGTTCTAAAGGGCTAATATTGAATGAGATATCTGTCATTGTCATAATAATTTAATATTAACTGTATTTTCAGAGGTCAGCTCGTGCGTGAAGAACAAAGTAAGCCGAATAAAATTTTTAATTGGACCTGTATTCTCTCTCTCTCATATATATATATTGTGTATGTGTGTTTCGTTTGTGGTAGAAATAAAGATACTTACATGAATGATTTCTGATTTCATGAAAGGTAGAAAACCAAATGGAACCGGGTGATTCCTGATTTCGGATCCAATTCTGGGAATTCAGGTTTTAGTCGGTAAACCTAGAGACGACTCAAATATTCGGAGTATGGCCTCCTTATACGCAACATTTTGATATGGTTTGAGCTAAAGTCTTACTTGACCATGTGGGTTTGTAGGTCCAGCCATCCAACTTTGTAATGAAAAGTCAAGTCTTGCATTCACCCGGACTGATCGCACCAACAAATAGTCAAACCTGACCAACTTGGCGAAAAACCAGAAGCAATACGAGTCTTGACCATTCACATAGAAGGTTCATTGCTGAACCTGACCCAGTCCATCGTGCAATTCATAAGGACAAGCTTGGTCATTTAACGTTCTCAAATTCTAACTTAAGCGCCAAGAGAGGTTATTTTGGTACGTATTTTCTAGCCTTGTTTCATGCGTTTGCAGCGCGCAGCAAACTCTCTCTCTCTCTCTACCTGTGTTCGTTGACGTCTTGATTTCCTTGTTAATCTCTCCTATTTGAGGCGTTTCCTTGTTGCCAATTTGCTATAAACGCTGTTTTGACCTAGCTTGTGGCGCGTAGTTCAGTGGAGAAACTCCCCGTCTGCGCTTTCTCTTCTTACCTTTCGCTTGAGGGAGTTTCTCCAATCTCTCTTCGTCAGAAATCACGACACCATCTTGGAATTTCTTGTTCAGCTTCGCAATCTTGACGATTCCTACCATTCAATCTGATTTGTCTCTTTCCCGCAATCTCTCGTTTTCCATGATTTAAATCGACTCCTATCTTGTTATTGTTGGTTTTATCTCTCTACTTCTTTTTGTTTTCTTCTCATCATGTGGATGTTCGGACGAAGCAATCCCAACCCCGGAAGTACTTCAACGAACCCATTTGATTCAGAATCTGATTCTGATACAAAACAACCAGCAAAGCCACCAAGATATTCGTCTGAGCCCGCCCTCAAAACCTTCCCTAATAACCCGTTTGATGATGATGACGATGGTGGAAAGAGTTCTTCAAGAAACCAACATAGCGACGACGAGTCGAAGTTTAAGTACTCACGTGAGCAGAGAGATCGGTATAAGAAAGGATTCCGCAATGAGGGAGGGCTTGAAAACCAGTCTGTGCAGGAATTGGAGAATTATGCGGTGTATAAATCCGAGGAGACGACGGATGCAGTGAACGCCTGCCTGAAAATTGCAGAGGATATAAGGGGCGAAGGGACGAAGACGATGGTCATGCTTCACCAACAAGGCGAGCAGATCACAAGGACTCACATGGAGGCCGTGGGCGTTGATGAGGAACTTAGCAAGGTAACTGTATCTGTTTTCTCTTTTCTTGTCAATATTTTCTAGCTTTTGCGCTCTCCGCATTGCCTTGTACCATCAATGGCATATTATCCAGGCTACTTGTCTCGGCTATTGTTTTTAGAGAGAGAGAGACTCGGCAATCGTCCTATATACTATACGAGTAACTTGTATTTAATTATGTACTTTTTTTTATCATGCTCTTGTAATTAGCCTCTTCTTTCTGTGGTTTTCCTTTCATTCGTTGAAGTGATGTTTGTGAAGAGCGTTTCAACTATTATAGGGCTGTTGATAGGACAGTGCCTTCAGTTTTCCTAACCTCTCTCTTATATATATAATACATACATGTCTACATACATACATATGCATACATACATAATATATGTACGTATATACCTATATGTGTATGTATGTATTCACATATATATATATATAATATATGTGTGTATGTATTAGGGAAACGTAATTCATTCCTTGAGGAACTAATGATAATCATCTGAAAGAATTAAGTGCCTCGTTTTGGTGGACTTGCTTCACCATATGTTTTTTTCGTAGGTCCACGTGCTCCACAGTATGCAGAACTCAATGTTTTGACCAAATAGTATTTAAAAGAACAGGGGAATTCTTGGCTTCCCCCTCAGGAAAATCTAAAATGGGCCTCCATCTATGTGTTGAGGCGAAACTAAAATCAAGACATGAAGGCATGCAAAAGCAGCCTCATGTTTTCGGCTGTAATCATTAAAACTAGAGGCGAGACTTTTGCTTTGAATATGCTCTTTAGGAAATGTTTGATGCAGGTATGATCTTTGTTACTGAAAGACATGCTTGACTACTGAAAGATATCACAGAAAATATAAAGAATGATGACTCGAAATCGACAGTGGGAGTGCATCTAAATATTCCAATCGGGGGAGCCACCGCATCCACGAGAAGAGCTGATGAATGACCTCCTATTTGGATTTATGTATCATGTATTTGTGAATTTGCACAAAGAGCAATAGCTCACCTGTCTAGGGGGTCGGCTCACAAGTTAAAGGCCATAAGTTCGTGACCCAGGGCATGCATTCTCTTTTCCTCCCCATTGTAAAAGGAAAAAAACTCGTCTGCATTTGCAGGAGAGTTGGAGATGGAAGTTGTCACCATCACAACAAAGACAATTCATCATACAACGCAGTGATTTCGTAAATCCATCACAATTCGTTGATCAGGAGAAGCTTGTCATTTGATTTATTTCTTCCCTCCGTTTCTAAAATATCATATTTGTTCACCAGGGGGAGAAATTGCTTGGCAGTCTTGGTGGGATCTTCTCAAAACCATGGAAGCCAAAGAAGACCCGTCAAATAACTGGTCCTGTGATTACAAAAGGCATGGTCACAGCAACTATGTCGTGTTGTTAGAGGTTCACTCTTACTACTGTTTATTGGGTTGGATTTCTGGATTTGCAGGAGACTCATTCAAGAGAAAAGCGGCCAACATGGAGCAAAGGGAGAAGCTAGGAATAGCACCCGCACCCAAGGGAAAATCTGGCACTCGGCAATATGCTACTCCAACTACTGCTCAAGAAAAAGTCGAGGTAGGAATCTCTGTCACAGTCACTTCTACCAGGGTCCCAAACTCGTGTTGTACCTTTTCCTTGTTTTACTTTTCCACCGACTATTTTAATATTTTCGCTAAAATTTTCTAGTGCTATATCATATGGACACTTCATTAAATGTTGATTGACTTTTAGTTTATTAGTAGAAAATTATGACACCGAGAGCATTGGCTCAACGGCGCTCTAGTGCCGTTGCTGCTGGTGGGGAGTATGACTCCCTGAAGGTAGTAGTGCATGTGTTAGGCTTCGGCATCCTCTTGTATATGACTTGTGAAAACTAAGTTTCTTTTAGATTTAACTGTTGTTTTCTCAAAACAGTTTGAGAAAGCAAAGCAGGATGACGCACTAAATGATTTGAGCAACTTGCTTGGTGACCTCAAGGGTATGGCTTTAGACATGGGGTCTGAGATAGAGAGGTAAGTTTCTTGCAGACGAAATACCTATATAATCGAACTTTTAGTCTTTGTTTTGAGTATCTTGTTAATGATATTGGAGCATTCAGGCCATATCTCTGGCCTCACTTGCATTGTCTACTATCTTATGTTGCCTGTAGATCAGATCTTATTGTATTTCTTTGTGTGTCATTCTGATATTTCCAGGCAAAATGAAGCTTTGGACCATCTCCATGATGATATCGATGAATTGAACTCCAGAGTGAAAGGTGCTAATGCTCGAGGCCGTCGGCTGATCGGCAAGTAAACCTTGTTTTTGAGTAATCTGATTGATGTTTAAGCCGCAAAGGACCTGTACTTTTTCATTGTAATGCATTTTATTTTTGGGGATTTCACATCAATTATGTGAGACTTTCCCCTGTTTCTTTTCATGTAACGATTTACAGGAAATTCCACACTTCACTTATTTGTATGTCATTCTTAGCCTTTCACTTTCTTTGTGGCAATATTATAAGTATGGAATCGATGATATAGTATCAATCTAAATAACATTTCCTCATCACCCATTGATTGGCGTGTATCACACTGTATTGCACGATTAGTGGCATCGAATCATAATGATTCTAGGATCATCTTTCGAGGGGTCAGGATAAAAACTTCTTTTTTTTCTGCAATGGGAAGGCTAGAGCCAAGCTATGTTTGCAGAAACAGAAAATGTTCGAAACTTAAGAAACAAGGAAACATTATAGTTATATATACCAAACGGAAACAAAAGCTATTTAATTTATTATATATATTATGCATTTTTATTTATGTAATGTTAGAAATAGTTTTGCACAAAAGACAAAAATAGCTCACCTGGGTAAGGGGGTCGACTCACAAGTCGAGAGTCATGAGTTCGACGCCACGCCGGGAGTTTGTACCCTTAAAGCAACTGAAAAAGCTGATGGACTGCACATTTTTAAGAAAGAGACAGCAATGGGAAAAGTTTGCTAATGGAGACGGTTAAAGCTAAGCGTATCGTCGGGTTAGGTTAAGAGATTAATTATGAACTTCCTAATTAGAATGTAGTGGATTCAAATCCTGCTCTAGAATTCTAACTATAGAAAAATCCAGATTCAATCACTAATTGATTTCGTTTAAGAATTACTCGGTCTGGTAAATGTGGTAGGTATACATTGAGGGTGAGGTGGAGCATCCACCTTCCACCTAGACATATCTGGTTCGGAACTGAGTCAGTACCGTGTCAGAAACTGTTTGGAACCGGATGAACTGGACCCAAATCTGAAACTGAATTGGGACAACTCAATTTGGTTCCGGGTTCATCTTTCTTGGAACTAGAACCGGGGTTGCAAACCACTGGTTTATCCCCTTTTTTGTTATTTTTTCAAGTTTCTTTATGCTTTTCATGGTTTTCCACAATTCTAGACTCAAACCAGAACCGGAACCAGTCTGTTCTGACCGTTAAAATCGGAACCAGACACGTCCACTTCCAACAAAGTACACCTGGGGGTTGAATCCATGAGTTATAATTATGGCCCACGATTTAAACTGTAATCTATCTTAGTCTCGTCAAAATCCATGAAACTCTTGTTTCTGGAAGTAGGATATGTCTAGAGGTGCAAGTGAACCGAGATACTCACGTGCTGCTTGAGCTCGAGTTGCACACAAGCCAAGCTTGAGCTTGCCATACTCAGTTCAAGAAGTTCAAACCTAATAAAGCTTTACGCACACAGATCAAACACGCCCGTGCACACACACACATGTGAAACCGAGAAGTGGCCATTCTCGGCAGATTCACGAGAACGGCTGGATTGGCCATCCAGCCATTTTCCGTGGAGGTGGTTACAGAACTAATCCGTAAGAGCCGGTCTGTTACGGATGAGCTCTGTAACCGACCGACCGGATAAGGGCTTCGAAAATGAAAAACTGAACCTGGATATTTGGAAGGTGGAGTCAGACTTTGCTCTATAAATACACAGCAGCGCACGCACAGAAAACATACTGAAATTGAAAGAAAACCTCTTAGGAAAACTGGCTGTGTGGGAACCCGAAAACATACCTCAAAGCTTCCTCTCTATTTCTGCTTTCAGTCTTCTTCCATTTCATCTGTTGCACAACTGCTTTTGTCGAAAGCTGTTGAAGAAACCCGCTCAGGCAGTCCGAGAATCCAGCCGTCAGACTTCGCCAGATGCCAACAACACACACATATTCTTACAAGTTTGAAGTAGTTCACAACCTCAGTTGAGCTTGATCGAATTCAAGCTCACTGGATGATCTCTAGCGGAGTTTAATCAAGCCTATCTTGGTTTTACCGATCTGAAACGAGCCTAGCAAGCCAGCTCGAGCCAAATATTTTCCTGATGAGTCGAGTAGAACTTGCTTGTACTCACTCAACATGGCTCAGTTAAAACCCTATTAAGATGTATCTTAGCATGGAGGATTATCATATCATGCATATTCATAGTTTCAGAATTAAGTTTGATCGGAATGAATGGATCCAACACGAGACCAGAAAAGGGGTGGATCCCAAACAGAGAATGAGATTTTCAGGATATTCAAAACATATAAAAGTTCAAATAATAAAAATAAAATAAGAGATAAGCGTAACAAAAATGTGGAACGACATAAATATTCGCGATTTTCAAAGAGCAATGGCTCGCCTGGTTAGGGGATCCACTCACATGTCGAAGATAACGAGTCAGATACCTAAGGCGTGCATAAAGCCTCTTTCAAAGTCTCTTTATATATATATACGCTTCCAATTAGACACGCATTCTTCACAACACACACAACAATAATTCACTTGGCTAAGGGGTTGACTCGCATGTCAAAAGTAATATGAGTAACGTGAGGCGTGTCTAAGCCTTTCTCAAAGTCCATATTCTCTTATATATATATATATATATATATATATATATATATATATATATATATATATATATATATATATATATATTTGTAAAAAATATACATATACTTTTTACTTGTTAGATTTAAACTTCAATTGAAGATAAACAATTGAGGTTCATTTGAATTTGTTAGCACATAAAAGTACTAGTATATATATATATATAAGGTAAACAATGCAAACCACTTATACATAAATTGTATTAACACTAATTTGAATCATCCAATTGAGGGAGATGAATGATTGAGATTAAAAAAATTATATAAAAGTAATTAAATACCATGCAAAAATACATATACTTTACAAAAGTATATGTACATCTTAACTTTTATGTTTTAATCTCAATCACTCATGAGATTTGGATAGAGTTTGCGTATGGTGTTTTGTATTCTCTAACTCTCTCTCTCTGTCTCTCATATATATATATATATATATATATAAAAGATCGCATGTCACGTAAAGAAGTTGTCCTTTCCACGAATAAACTTTTCTACGACAAATAGTAGACACGACACGAAAGAAGAGGGAGGTGGTATTCGGGTCATGGACGTCTTGTCTGTTATTAAAAGAGAGTGCACCTCTCTACAATTCAGCAACACGAAATAACTAGTTCTCGGTGACCGCTTTTAAAGAAGAGGCAAGACGCCCATGACCCTACTACGACCCTCTCTCTCTCTCTCTCTCTCTCTCTCTCTCTCTCTCTCTCTCTTGCTTGGCTATCATGAGCATGAGGTCGCTTACCGGAATCTTGCCGTCGCCGGCCACCTACAGGAATCTTGCGGTCGCCGGCCTTTTATTCTTCTTCTTGGCATCATGGTGCGCTACTGCTCGACTGGAGATGATCACAACCGTCCATCACCGCCATCATCATCATCATCATTGCTACCATCTTCATCACAACGGTGAAGTTTCTCTCTTTTCGCATCTCCCACCGTACTTTTGCTATCAGCTGCTACCAGCTGCTAACCAACCATACCTCCCACAACCACCGCCTGCACCACCGATCCAAGAACTTGATCCACATTACGGTGTTGAGAAAAGATTGGTCCCCAGCGGCCCGAATCCCCTCCACAACTAACAAACCGTGTCAAACCGCAGGAGTTGTCAGTATCTCTTTTGGATATGCGGATTTTAATTAGCACTATTTAGCAGAATTCTTGGTTTTTGCTTTATTCTCTCTCTAGCGACATGTACATTCTCCAAGTTTCTCTCTCTATAATTCAATTCCTTAATCTTGTTTCACCTTGAAGCCGGATTGTTGCTACTTGCTCCCTTTTATTTGGTCTGATGAGTTTATTTTAGAAGAGAAGTGTCTAAAAGGATTTAATGGCCGTCCGTTGGAAAATGGTTGTAAGATCGATGATGAGGACGTTAAACCTTTCCTTTTAAGCTGCACCTATATGGAGAAGAGTTCTTAGAAAAGATCTTAAATTCTTTAAGGGTGCCTGATGCGAAATGGTTGAATGATCGATGGCTGAGAAACAGAAGTTATGCTTCTCTCTCTCTCCATGTAATTATCTCGGTTTTGGCATTCTGATCTTGTCTCTGTGGCCTCGGCTCCCTTAATTTGTCTCTGGAATTCCCTTTCAAAGTCAGATTAACGTGTTCTTCGTCCTCTTTATGGTTTGATCGGCCAAGAAGACTATGCACTCTTTTTTCAGAGAGCAAATCAGAATTAGTGATGCAAATGCAACGGGGACAATAAAGTTATGGACGTGTTCGCGCTCATGCATTGAAGAGCTTCAGAAGCAGCCCATGAAATTCATTAAAGTTTTGGGTCTTGGGAGGCATTAATGATCTCAAGGCATCATGATTTTGGTGATGCGCCAGTCAATTATCTTATATATTTTACCACGAAGCGAAGCGTTTCGGTATCGTGTACTGCTTTTCTGATCTGATTTTGTTTTCCCTCGTCTGTATTTCACCGCCGTGAGATTACTTGGCAAATTTAAGAATACCATATCCTCTCTTTCTCTCTTTATATATATAATATATATTTATGAATGATAGAGTATATATAAAGTTTTCGTAAAGTACACTTGGGGACTCTAACCATTCGATCGCTCCTCCTTACGAATGAGAATGACAATAAAATGTCGTGGAAAGAAAGACGTTATTTTGTTTAGATTCTTCTCTTAAACTGTTTATAAAAAAATGAGATATATACTCTCAAAGAATACTCTAATATATATATATATATATATATTACTCATTTGGAGAAGGAAAACCCGAAAATGCACCCACCCGTTGAGGTTCGAGTCAGGATAGGTATAGGTAATACCTATTCCTAATCTATCCCTACTCCAACCTTTGACCCCCCCCCCCCTCCTAATAAAAAAACAAAAGACTAAAGAAGGTTATTTAAACCCTCCAAAAATATTAAAATTTTATTAACTAGGTACTAGTCTGGTCCCTTTGAATGCAAATTTAGCAAGTTTTTGGTTTTTTCTTTATGAGGTACAATATGGAGGAGGGCATGTCCTCGAGTATCAAACTCATGACCTTCATCTTGAGAGTTGACCCCGCAGCCAGGTTAATACTGAAACGGAAATGATAATTAGTTTGGGTTACTTTTATAAGTAATTCATGCAATGGATTTCTTAATCTGAAGTTATGTTAGAATGCAATTACGAAATCCTGAATCCTAGTCCTTTGGTAACGTAACATGATTAAACAGGTTTGGATACTCGGGTTTATGGACTCAAATATTTTTATGGTCTTTCTCTTTTTCTTTTAATATTTTCACAATATAGTTCCTCGTACTTTAAAACTTCCTTGTCTTTCTGTATGTTCAAACCATCTTAAACTATTTGCTCACTTTGTCATCTATTGGAGTCACTTTTAATTTGTTTCTAATAACCTCTTTATGTATACGGTTTTCCTTGTATGATCATTCATTCATTCATTTCAGCATTTTCATTTCTATCATGAACATGTTGATAATTAACAGCCCAACATTCATAATTATAAAATATAGTGGCTCTAATTATTGTACTTTATAATATTTATCTTTCAACTTTAATGGTATCTTCTTGTCAAATGAAATACATGATGCATCTCTCCATTTTAACTAACCAAATTGAGTTGAGAGACAAATTTCTTTAAATACCGTAACAGAATGTCCTTTATTTACCTAAATTTTCATTTGTAATGAAGTACAAACAAAATTGATACTCTCTTAAATACATTAATACCATTACCTTAATCACATGATTTAGGTAAAAAATGAAAATTTTGTTGATTGACGAGCTTTGACAAGGGGAACTAAGCCATGTTCATGTTCAACTCATACGGTTTACAGAACTGAAGGCAAACGAGCAAGGAACAAGCCGAACCAAGTGGACTACGAGCAGCTTGGTTCATTTATAGGGTGTCCTAAATGCATTAATGTTTTTTCATGCATAATTTTACATAAACATCTTCACAGTTTGATCTTTCAAGCCAATGTAGATATTTGAATTATTATGTATCAAATGCAAAGTAATTCAAAAACTACATCGTTGATGTTAAAGATCAAATGCAAACATCTTCATAGTTTGTCATAATAATTCCTATCCTTGTCAAAAATTAGTTAGTCAAAATATAACCTAATCTTTTTCTCTACCATTGGTGGACACAAACACGGACTCTTCATGTAAGGTTTGTGTCGGGTCCTCGTGTTGCATCTGAAAATTGTCAGTGATTTCATGTTTCGGGTAATGTTTGAAGAACAGGTTGTTGGACATGGCAAATTCGATTATGTCTCTTTGGTTTGCACACACTTAACCCCACCTTGCCTATAAAAGAAAGAAATCATCCGTGGTGTCGCTTCAGCCGCTTAGAGGAAGCTCAGTTGACTGCATGATGCTAACTATTAACCATTAAAGACTGGTCGGGTTCCAGTTTTAGTTTGAAACGTCGGTTTTGGTTTCGGTTCAACAGAACCGAATATACCATGTTCATAGGGTCTTCTTCCTTTAACAAGTCAGCGCATATGATTTAGTCAATCAAACAGAAACGAGTCAAGGACTAAGCAAACAAAGCGAAACTACAAGCAGCTTGAATAATTTATCAGCTATACTTGTAAAACCACATTCAATTGAACTAAAAGTTTTATTTTCAAAGATCTCATTTTTCCTTACTAGTATGCCGCTCTTTTTTGAACTTTAAATGTTAAAGCATGACTAAAACAAGGTTTATTTCTTTTTGTAGAATTATTTACATGATTGAGTGGAGATAATCATTCAAAATTGTGCAAATTTGGGGTTCAACTGAATCAAAACCCGAGCGCTAAATACATTTCTTTTTAATAGGAGGGTTATCCCAACGGCTAGCAACTGCACAACCGAACTCTTAACATCTTGCTAGAGGCAACAGCCAACCAGAAGAACGCTATGCCTCTATCAGGCATATACATGCCAAAGACTTCCGATCATCTCAACAAGAAGTTATCGACTCAGGAAAATTTTGGTCATTCAGATTCATCTTCTTAAAAACACACTTCAGAGCGTTTGTTGTATCAAATTATTCAAACCGAATCAATCTGTGCTGTCATATCCAATGAAAACAACTCGCAATTACAAACTGAATCAATCTGCAAGATTCGACCAAACCAACTTGTAACAACAACATTGTGAAATCAAAAGGATCTCCCCGTGGGCCTTAAAGCTAGGTTGCATGATCTCTTCCATTCAGTGGCAAACCTGATTTATACTCTCCCCATTTTTTCAGTTAGCCCTGTGTGTGTATGTGTGAGAGGGGGGGAGAGAGAAGGTATCTTGCAACATTATGTAGACTTTACTGTGTTTTTTTGGTTATTACTAAAAATATACAAGATGATACATATGATTCATCCATTTTAATAACAATAAGAATAGCTAATAATTTATAACAATGGAAGTGTATATGGAGCCAAAAGGAGAGAGAGAGAGAGAGAGAGAGAGAGAGAGAGAGAGAGAGAGAGAGAGAGAGAGAGAGAGAGAGACCTCAAGAACCCATTGTGGCTCTTGCAAAAAGTACACTCACGTGGAACCCTAACAAAATAAGCTATTGTAGTCAGACCAAGAATTCCGTATCAGATAATTCAAGGACCTTATGTACACCTTTCCCTTCCACACCGGGCTTGAACTGGTTGCCCTCTATATACCTGCATCTAACGAGAACCAGCCAGTCATTCAATGCATTCTTTAGATTTTCATAGACAAGAATAAAACTTCTTGAAGGTGTGGTTTCTTTGGTCAAACATATGTGTGGCGTGGTTCAAGTTAGTCTGTCAATGATGCCAATAACTGCTAGTAAAGAAACATCAAACATTCGATCACAAGGGAGAGCCATAAGGGGTTAGTTGATGGGCCTCAGCTGAGAAATGGGCAGCTAGGGTTCGATTCCCACGCGTTATCCCCTTAAGGAAGCTGAAACCCAGCATAGGCCCCACCAAATGGCTCATCTACTTGGTTCCGAATTTTAAGGATGATTTATAAAGTAAACCAAGCACACTCTTCCACAACAATCTAATGCTAAATTGAAGACAAATCACTCACAGTTCTTTCAAGAAAGGATGCTTATAAAAGGCATCTGGAATCCTCCCTGTGAACAAATTATGATCCAGATACCTGGAAACAACATAACAAACGAAGTGAATTTGAGAATGCCAATAAGAAAAGAGGAAAGTGTGAATAACCTCCCCTGCAATAGATGAAGAGGCAAAAGCATGTCTGCTGTTTTCATCAAATACAAAAGATGAGACCATGTAGTTGGTGAAAATATGATCATGAAATCATATGCATCACCAGAGAATATGTATTCATAGTATGTTTCCCACTTTGAAGAGAAAAGTTGCACACCTTCCCATCTACTTCTGTAAAGCAAGATCTAGAGGTTTGGGAAGGAGTTCTCCTACGGTTCTACCTATGGTGTTGATTTCTTAGAGAGAACTCAATGCTCAGACACATGAAATAACTTCTCCTTACCTTCATCACTTTTAGCAAATCATTAAATACAACCATGAAGGCATAACCACCCTAAAAGCAAAGAAAGTGGAGGCACAATCACAACTTAAAGTGAGAGAAATGGAGGAAATAACTTCCTTGACAGGCGCACTCGCTATTGCAAACTACCAACTATTACAAATGAAGTAAAATGATTAAAAGTAAACAAGTTAACTCTTAAATAACTTGACTTAAGAGTTGAGGATCTGAATTTGCCATTGCCGCTACAAACAACTTAATTTTTACATCTAGTGAAATAAAATACTTCACCCGAAGCAAAACTTGACAACTTACAAATAAGTTAATCTTGGAATAGTGGCAAGGCCTGTCGGAATTATCCCAGACATCTTATTGGAGGAGAGGTACCTGAAACACATTTTATTCCTTCAATAAAAGGAAAGAGCGAAAGTGTAGTAGCACACAGCTTCAACTGCAATAACACTCACAAAATTTCCAAATTTGTCACATTTGCAAGCTGAGCAGGAATTCCTCCAGTCAAGTAATTGTTATTTAGGTACCTACATGCCAAATTGTAGAACTGTCAAAATGATACCACACCGAAAAAAGCAATGATGATGAATCTCAAGACCAAGTAAAAGTAGAATCCAAAGGATTGACACAAAGAACCTCCAGGAGATCAAGAATGGCATCCAAGACATTTAAAAGAACCATGAGCAACATTTAAAAAATTTGTGGTCACCACAAATTACAGGTGATTTAGAAACTTGACCCCCAAACCCAACAATTTTGACTCATTCTCCCAAAGACCAACTCAAATACATTTACCATTTAAGTTGAATAATGGATATTTAGGAATTACACGTCGGTTTCTTGCATCTTAATTCTAAGAAATAAGCATATAGAGGATCCAACTGAGCAAAGAAAGTATACCAAGCCTTTTATGCTCTTATTTTGTTTTGCATTGTGTACGCTACTTTGAAGTTCATAAGAGAATAAACCATCTTGATCATTCCTTAATGGATGTGATATTGTGGCCAACAAAAAAATTGATCCCTGCTTTGAACTTGATATCTAATCAGTGTGTTCCTTCCCCCTTCCATACTCATTTGACAGGAATGACGTCTAAACAATGGAATGTGACACAAGATGCATAAGGATTTCCCCCATTACTTTATTCATCTGTCTAAAAATGGTCCCAACATAGGTAAGATTTTCTTCTACATGATGTCATAATTCATGTTTTCTGAGTGCATCATGAAACGAATCTTCATCATTTAGCATTACACGAGAACTAGAACGCATCCAAACATATGTATGGCACCATACTTACAGGTTACGCAGAGATGGGAAGGCACCTTCTACACGTATAAGTTCCCTTATTGTTCCCACAAGATGGTTATTTCCAACATCTCTGACATAAAAATGCACAAAAAATCACATACGTTGATGAAACAGCAAAAAGAGAGCTACTCACATGAGGATCATCATACGCCATCAGAGGATTGAAATTGCACGAAGCAGAACATAACTAGTTACATCAGAGATTAAGAACATACAAGTGCCTGAGATTGGGAAGATTCCCCAGTTCTGGTGGAATACGTCCTGCAAGGCGATTTTCCTGAAGGTAGAGATAGCGGAGCTCAGGTAGATTAGCCAGCTCCTTCGGGATTTCACCCTTGAAGTTGTTGAAGCTCAAGTGCCTACCCAGAAATGTCAGCAAATGGAAGATCTCATGGATCACCCCTTCACACTAAACTTTCAACTGCAGAATACAAATAAACTTAAAAATGTGGGAATGGAAGACACACTTACAGATAGGTTAGTTTTCTCAGTTCCCCAATCTCGGGAGGGATAACATCTTGAAGTTTGTTCCACCTCAGGTTCCTGAAATTGAAAGATAAAGAATGAAGCTTCTGTTTAAAGTTGATAGTAATAGGAACAAATAAACCTAAATCAACGGAAGCTATGCAAAACCCAGAAATTGTGAATATTATGCATCGTCACTAACATACAAACTTGGCTAATTTATACAAGCCCACTTTGCAAGTTCTATGACACTAGTTTTATTGCCCATAACTTTTGACATGGATACAGCTGGTGATATAAGATGGATAAAATTCCCAAAATAGCTAATGTATCAGGGGGATAACCAATGTGAAAATTGCCTGCAGAAAAGGAGGGTCAAAGACTGAACAAAGGTGCTAAGCTGAATATGTTCCAGGTGGACAAGTGAGGCACAACAGTCATGTCCTCTTGAGCGGTTACCTCGGTGACAATTCTCGCCATCTATATCAGGAAACATGCAATGGGAGGAAAAAGTGGTGAGGGTGATGCGGTATCATCAGGCAAAAAACTGTTCCTCTGTTGTTTCATCTCTTGGAGGGAAATGCATAAGAACACTAACTGCACTGTTCACAATTCAAAGAAACACTATTGTTTTCATGTATCACGAAGAAGAAAAGGCAATTGATGATGTAAAGCTATCAGACTGCTGCTAAGTCCATTGTTCAGTAGCTTCTTACCATATGGAAGTTTTCACTACCATGTTCCTCTTTGTAACTGCTTTCACTATTTATTTTATTTGAAGTATTTTATTTTTATTGAGCTGGCATTTTCTGCTATGTTATTTTTTTCAATAAGATTTCCCCTTTCGGATATTGACTCAAAAAGAGAACGAAGCTCCACTTATCCATTCATGTGCATCATCAGTCAAGCTTTTGTGTCACTATGCTCAATTTTATAATATCTAACAGTCTTCTCCTCCCTACCTCATAGTTCCTTCACCTTCTATTAAATCCCCCAACCATAAACCACTGACCCAAGTGCTTAGGATGACACCGCTACATCATCTTGAAGATCTACCAAAAATTCAATTACTAGCAAGGTTTTCCAACTAGGTCTGGGTGGGCATCAGCCCTACCACAGTGGAAAGGTCAAGCTTACGTGCTTTTCCTTTCTCATTTTTTGCATTATCTACCAGATATTCAGTCTAAATCAAGGCCAGTATACATCAATCAATCACAAGCCCCTGTAAAAGCCAACTGGAGTTCAAATTGGAAACTTTTAGAAAGTCACTGTAATTTGCCCCTCTGACTTTTAGTTCAAGTCCACCTAATTGTCCTTTCAGTAGATCCACCAAACCAACATTTGATAAGGTCCCCACTTATGCGTATTGCGAAACAACCCAAATATGATTAATAACAAATCAAGAAGAAACGACAAAGATTGAAAGCAAGAAGGAAATCGGCGTCTCCATGGACTGCCGCACCCTCTCTCTCTTATTTTTCTTGCTTAAGTCACACGACTACACTTAGGGTATTTCTAATACAGATTTATAACTTGAAAGACAGAAATACCCATGATTAGTAAATCTAATGATAATTAGCTCTCAATAGATCATATTATGATCCAATTACAAAAGTTAAATGCAAAAATTCAAATTACAGAAAAAATTAATGTTCAACACGCCTCCTCAAGTTGGGTCTTATGCTTAAAACATCCAACTTGCCAAGAGCCTTCTTTAATCCGATAGCAGTTATTGGTTTTGTAAGGATATCAGCCAATTAGTCTTCTTTCTGAACCAACATGAATGATGTTGAAAATCCCTTGAGATACTTTCTCTCTAATGAAATGACAGTCAACTTCAATATAATAGAGATAAAATCTATAAACCCTCACACATACCAAGGGCAATCGCACGATACTATGATTCAACACTAAATATGGTTACCACAGATTGTTTCTTACTATTTCACAAAACAATATTACCTCCTATACATATATTTAATCATCTGCAGAACCAACCCGACTAGCATATGAATAAATCTCAACACAGAGAGATAAATTAGGAGTATAACATAAACAGTAATAGATGACTTTAGGTATCTCATAACAAACACCATATTCATGTTGTGTCTAGAGGGTGAGTGCATCTATCTACTAACATAGCTTACTGTAAAGCTTATATTTGATCTTGTGATGGTAAGATATATGAGTTTCTCAACTAATCTCTGATATCTACCCACATCTTCATACAGGTCCTTAGAGTTTCCAACTGGCCCCTTTTAAACTTCGATGAGAACAGTACATATATGGGAATCTTCCATCTTTATTTCTTTTACCATATCCAAGATATACTTATGTTGACTTCAGAACAAGCAGCCATTACTTTGAACAATTTTGATTCCTACGAAATAGTGTAGCTTTCTCGAGTCTTTCAAGTGAAATAGTGTGCACAACTCCCTCTTTAAATCTATAATTCCTATTACATCATCACCAGTAATGATAATATCAACATACACTCTCCTTTCTAATGAATAATGTGTGATCATTAGTGTTGCGTTTGAAGCCCAAGCTAAATACACCTTCACTGAATTTTTCAAGCCATGATTGTTTTTAGCCATAAATTGATTTTTTCATATTCCATACCTTATGTAGCTGAGTCTTTTTATCATAATCATGTGATAAGTCTTATATAGATATCCTCAATAAGATCTCTTTAGAGAAATGCATTCTTCGCATCCAGTTGCCATAAGTTTCATTTCTGATTATCCGCCTACACATAGGAGAACTATGATAGTATTTAATTTTGTAACTGGTGCAAAGGTTTCTGTATAGTCCATACCATAATATTTCTCTCTAATGGTAACTCTGTAAGTTCCCAAGTTTGATTTTTTTCTAGAGATTTAATTTCTTCTCTTATAACTGCCTTCTATTTTGGAAATTATTCAACCTCTTCAAATGTCTTTGGAATATAAGAATCGTGTGCATTCATAAAAAACAATTGATATTCGTTTGGATAATTAGTACAACAACAACAACAACTAAGCCTTTTCCCATACTAGACGGGGTTGGCTACATGGATTCTTTGTTTCCACAGATCCTTATCGTGTGCCATGTTAGCAGTTAACTCCCAATAAGCTAGATCATTCTTTATTGTTTCTTTCCAACACTTTTGTGGTCGTCCTCTACCTCTTTTAATACTTTCCAAATTTAGTTTTTCTAACCTTCTTACAGGTTCTTCTTTCTTCTTTTGATCTTCTTTCTATATGTCCAAACCATCTTAAACAATGTTCTCTCATTTTATCCTCTATTGGTGCCACTCCTAATTTGTTTCTAATAACCTCATTATGTATACGGTCTTTTCTTGTATGACCACTCATCCATCTCAACATCTTCATTTCTGTCACAGACATCTTTTGTACATGTTGATGATTAACTGCCCAACACTCAGAACCATAAAACATGGCAGGCCTAATTGCTGCTCTATAATATTTACCTTTTAATTTTAATGGTATCTTCTTATCACAAAGAATACCTGATGCTCCTTTCCATTTTAACCAACCAGTATTAATTCTATGTGTAACATCTCCATCAATTCTTCCATCACTCTGAAAAATTGACCCTAGGTATTTAAAACTTTCCTTTTGGGGATAAAATGTGTGCCAATTTTAATTTTTTTTCCTCTAAGGTAACCAAATGATCAAACTTACATTCCATATATTCTGTCTTTGTTCTACTAAATCGGAGGCCTTTGCTTTCTAATGTTTCTCTCCACAGTTCCAATTTTTTATTAACTTTTTCCTTAGACTCCTCCACTAATACAATGTCATCTGCAAATAGCATACACCAAGGTACTTCATCTTGAATATGTTTTGTTAACTCATCCATCACCATTATAAATAAGTATGGACTTAAAGTTGATCCTTGATGTAACCCAATATTAACTTCAAAAAAGTCTGTCGTTCCTTCATGAGTCCTCACACATGTTTTTGCACCATCATACATGTCTCTTATAAGGTTAATATATGTCAATGGGATACCTCTTTTTTCCAAAGTTCTCCAAAGAACCTCCCTCGGTACCCTATCATAAGCTTTTTCTAGATCAATAAATATCATGTGAAGGTCTTTCTTTTTTGCTCTAAAATATTCCATAAGACGTCTCAAAAGGTGAATCGCTTCAATAGTAGATCTACCTGGCATAAATCCAAATTGGTTCTCTGTTGTACTTGATACTTGTCTTAACCTACGTTCGATAATTCTTTCCCATAATTTCATAGTATGACTCATTAACTTGATACCTCGATAATTCGCACAATTTTGAATGTCTCCCTTGTTCTTATATACGGGTATAAGTGTACTTGCTCTCCATTCCTCGGGCATCTTTTGGTTTTTCCATATTTCATTAAATAGTCTTGTGAGCCAAGTGATTCCTATTTCTCCTAGTATTTTCCAAACTTCTATAGGAATATTATCTGGTCCTACCGATTTACCACTCTTCATATGTTTAAGAGCCTCTTTGACTTCATTCTTTTGAATACGTCGGTAGAAATTGTGGTTTATATACTTTTCTGACTTGGCTAAATCTCCTAAACTAATACTAACATCTTTATTTTCATTAAAAAGATTATAAAAATAGTTTTTCTATCTATTTCTTATATCATCATTTGCCACTAAAATTTTTTCATCCTCGTCTTTTATGCATCTAACATAATTAAGATCTTTAGTTTTCTTATCTCTAGCCCTAGCTATCCTAAAAATATCTCTTTCACCCTCTTTTGAGTTGAGTTTTTTATATAAGTCCTCCCAAATCTTAGTTTTTGCTTCACTAACGGCCTTTTTTGCTTCCTTCTTTGCTTTCTTATAAGCTTCTAAAGTATCACTAGTTTTCTTAGCATAATGTAATTTGTAACATGCCCTCTTTGCCTTGATTTTATTTTGTACTACTTCACTCCACCACCAAGCTTCTTTTTTGTGCCGGTACACCTCCCTTAGATACCCCTAACACATCTTTCGCCACTTTCCTAATATGTATAGCCATATTGTTCCACATATCATAAGGTGTGCCAACATAATTCCAAACATCTCCTTAAGGACTTTATGTTTAAATATATCTTCTTTCTCGCTTTTGAGGTTCCACCATTTAGTCCGAATAGCTCGATGCACTCTTTTCTTCTTTGTCCATTTTCTTATTTGTAAATCCATAACTAAAAGTCGATGTTGGGTGGTTAAGCTTTCTCCTGGAATTACCTTACAATCTTTACAATTTTATAAGAGACAATTGTTACTTCTCATTTTTCATTACGAAGAGCAATAGTTAAATCATTTGAAATACTAGGAGTCGATGGATTTACCCGAGTAATTATTGAAACTGATTGAAGGATCATATCTTGGTTGAGGGTAGCATTAGAACTTGGTAGGACTATCTTTCTTTCTCCTCTTGAGTAAGTTTGTCACTTTCTTTCTTCAGGAGATTTAGTTGCTTTCTCATCCTTTTCTTCCACTAGCAATATCGGTAAGACAATAGAATTGGGAGAATTTGATGACTTAATCCCATCGGCACCAAAGTATTATGTCTTCATGAAATGTAACATCCATTATGATATACCACTTCCTTTTTTAGAGGTCATAACACTTATATCTCATCCGAGTAGAGGAGTATCCCAAGAAAATATACTTAACTGCTCTAGCATTACCAAAAATGTGTATAAAACAAGTACATCCAAACACTCTTAATGGTACATGAAATTGTTTTTGAGTAGAACATAAATAATGAAAGGGAGAATCACTATTAAGGATATTAGTGGGCATATGGTTTATAAAAAAACATCAGTTAAGACAACTTCACACCAATAAGGTTTAGGGACATTATTCTCAATCAACAAGGTCCTTGTAACTTCCAAAGTGCTTATTTTTCTCTTAGAAACCCCATTTTGTTATGGGGAATATGAACAAGATGTTTGGTGTAATATCTCATGACTCATAAAATATGAATGTAGCGATGGAGACATAAATTCACCTCCATTATCACTACAAATGATTTTGATAGGTAGCTGAAATTGAGTATGAATGAATTGATAATACATAGACAAGATATTCTTCACTTTATCTTTGGTTTTCATGAGGTAGACCATAGTGAATCAAGTGTAATCATCTATAAAAGAAATAAAATATCTATAACCATCCAGTGAAGTAGTAGAACATGGACCCTAAACATTAGAAAAAATAATTTCAAACGGTTTAGCAGTTTTAGTTTCATATAACGGAAAAGACACATGAAAATGTTTGGCCTTTTGGTAAGTTTCACATTGTAAAATAAAATAACTTCAACTAGAAAATGCTGATAATGTTATCCTAAATTTAGAAAGTGGAAGGTATCCCGGTCTCTGATACCATAAGATAAAATCTTCATTCTTTTTCTCTATAGTATAGATAGATTAAATCATTGTTTTTCTGGTATTCTCGAAGCATAAAGTCCCTTCCTCATGCTATCCTAACAAAAGATCTTCCCCATCCTCAGTTCCCGAAAAATACAGCAAGTAGAGTTAAATGTTACAAGACAATTCAAGTATTTAGCCAAGGCGTGAACTAATAAGAGATTAATTGAAATGTTTAGAATTATGTTGGTACACCCTGTCATATGTGGAACAATGTGGCTATACATATTAGGAAAGTGGCGAAAGATGTGTTAGGTGTATCTAAGGGAGGTATACAGCACAAAAAGAAGCTTGGTGATGGAGTGAAGTAGTGCAAAATAAAATCAAGGCAAAGAGGGCAAGTTACAAATTACATTATGTTAAGAAAACTAATGAAACTTATAAGAAAGAAAAAAAGGAAGCGAAAAAGGCTGGGAGTGAAGCAAAAGTTAAAATTTGGAAGGATTTATATAAAAAACTCAACTCAAAAGAGGGTGAAAGAGATATTTTTAGGATAGTTAGGGCTAGAGATAAGAAAACTAAAGATCTTAATTATGTTAGATGCATTAAAGACAAGGAAGAAAAAATTCTAGTGGCAAATGATGATATAAGAAATAGATGAAAAAACTATTTTTATAAGCTTTTTAATGAAAATAAAGATGTTAGTATTAGCTTAGGAGAGTTAGCCAAATCAGAAAAGTATATAAACCACAATTTCTACCGACGTATTCAAAAGAATGAAGTCAAAGAGGCTCTTAAACATATGAAAGGTGGTAAATCGGTAGGACCAGATAATATTCCTATAAAAGCTTGGAAAATACTAGGAGAAATAGGAATCACTTCTCACAAGACTATTTAATGAAATATGGAAAAACCAAAAGATGCCCGAGGAATGAAGAGCAAGTACACTTATACCCATATATAAGAACAAGGGAGACATTCAAAATTATGTGAATTATCGAGGTATCAAGTTAATGAGCCATACTATGAAATTGTGGGAAAGAATTATCGAACGTGGAAAGAATTATCAAACGTAGGTTAAGACAAGTATCAGGTACAACAAAGAACCAATTTGGATTCATGCCAGGCAAATCTATTGTTGAAGCGATTCACCTTTTAAGACGTCTTAAAACATTTTAAAGCAAAAAAGAAAGACCTTCACATAATATTTATTGATCTAGAAAAAGCTTATGATAGGGGTACCGAGGGAGGTTCTTTAGAGAACTTTGGAAAAAAGAGGTATCCCATTAACATAAATTAACCTTATAAGAGACATGTATGATGGTGCAAAAACATGTGTGAGGACTCATGAAGGAATGACAAACTTCTTTGAAGTTAATATTGGGTTACATCAAGGATCAACTTTAAGTCCATACTTATTTATAATGGTGGTTGATGAGTTAACAAAACATATTCAAGATGAAGTACCTTGGTGTATGTTATTTGCAGATGACATTGTATTAGTGGAGGAGTCTAAGGAAAAAGTTAATAAAAAATTGGAACTGTGGAGAGAAACATTAGAAAGCAAAGGCCTCCGATTTAGTAGAACAAAGACAGAATATATAGAATGTAAGTTTGATCATTTGGTTACCTTAGAGGAAAAAAAATTAAAATTAGCACACATTTTATCCCCAAAAGGAAAGTTTTAAATACCTAGGGTCAATTTTTCAGAGTGATGGAAGAATTTATGGAGATGTTACGCATAGAATTAATGCTGATTGGTTAAAATGGAGAGGAGCATCATGTATTCTTTATGATAAAAAGATACCATTAAAGTTAAAAGGTAAATATTATAGAGCAGCAATTAGGCTTGCCATGTTTTATGGTTTTGAGTGTTGGGCAGTTAATCATTAATATGTACAAAAGATGTCTCTGACATAAATGAAGATGTTGAGATGGATGAGTGGTCATACAAGAAAAGACCATATACATAATGAGGTTATTAGAAACAAATTAGGAGTGGCACCAATAGAGGATAAAATGAGAGAATATCGTTTAAGATGGTTTGGACATATAGAAAGAAGATCAAAAGAAGAACATATAAGAAGGTATGAAAAACTAATTTTGGAAAGTATTAAAAGAGGTAGAGGACAACCACAAAAGTGTTGGAAAGAAACAATAAAGAATGATCTAGCTTATTGTGAGTTAACTGCTAACATGGCACATGATAGGGATATGTGAAAACAAAGAATCCATGTAGCCGACCCGTCTAGTATGGGAAATGGCTTAGTTGTTGTTTGTTTGTTTGTTTGGAACATGTAAAACATTTT
Source organism: Brasenia schreberi (assembly GCA_036023115.1). Lineage (NCBI taxonomy): Eukaryota > Viridiplantae > Streptophyta > Magnoliopsida > Nymphaeales > Cabombaceae > Brasenia > Brasenia schreberi. The sequence goes on along the minus strand of JAYKKT010000061.1, from coordinate 9,107,352 downwards.
TAAGAGTCCCAAGATTTATCGCTATACTCCCCTTTCCCGCTATGGGAATATTGGATCCATCGGCCAATTTGATGTCATTCCCTTTTTTAATAGACTAATAATCATAAAAAAATTCTCTCATGTCAACCATGTGGTCAGTTGCACCATAATCAACTATCCATATCTTGGAATTAGATGAAAGAGCATTACCTAATGCCATAAAAGAGAAAGTCATCGTAGCTTGAGAATCGACAGTATAAGAAGTCAATGCAGTTTGTGATTCATTTATTCTGGCTTTAAGTACTTCAATTTCCTTCTTCATCTCATCCAATGAGTTCATCATAATACTAACTCATTGACCTTCCTTCCTGTCTAGATTTTATGATCTTTTCGATAATCTCATACGGTTTAGCTACATTCTTCTTTTGGGCATATGCATCTTCGACAACTAGCCAGATGTCTTTCACTGACTCTAGGAACATAATAGTGTTGCCAATAGATGGTGTCATGAATTTAATAAGTCCACAACAACATTCTCTCTATGCCATATGGAGTATGAACTATGAAGGATCATCAGGCATGAAAATATCTCCAGTCAAATAACCCAATCGCCCCCTTACCATCATAGCCCGTTCGATAGATCTAGCCCATTGGAGGTAATTTTTACCACCCAACTTGAGATCAGTGATCCCTTATCTGAACCAACATTCTCATCATAGTTTACCATTTTTCCTCTTCCAAACATGATGATTATCCTTTGTTTTTAGAGTTGAAATATATCTTTCCTTTTATTTTGCAATCCTTTTTCGTTTTCCTCAAAATGTTTTTCTAAATCAACCCTTTTTGAAGTATAAAGGACCTTATTCAAATCTCTTTGGACTGCAATCAATCCACTCTGCCCTAATCACCTCTTATTCCTCAAATCCATCATGAAAATGTTATAATCTCATAGGTTAGGCTATGATACCATGTTGTGAAACAACCCAAATATGATTAATGACAAATCAAGAAGAAACGACAAAGATTAGAAGCAAGAAGGAAGTCGGCGTCTCCATGGACTGTCGTACCCTCTCTCTACCACACCCTCTCTCTCTTATTTCTCTTGCTTAAGTCACACGACTACACTTAGAGTATTTCTAATAGAGATTTATAACTTGAATGACAAAAATGCCCCTATTTAGTAAATCTAATGATAACTAGCTCCCAATGGATCAGATTATGATCCGAAGAGATTCGTATGACCCAATTACAAAATTTAAATGCAAAAATTCAAATTACATAAAAAATGAATCTACTATGGGGTATAAGGCAACCCGATCAAAACCAAATACTTTTAGAAAGTTAATTACGAAAATCGCTCCAAATGTGTGGTATGAAACTATATATTGGATTTTATGACGCAAAAGACCCTAGGGAAAATCCAAGCCTAATAGTTGTTGGACTTAGGCATCTTAAAAGAGGGATTATAGAAAGCCATGCCACACATATCTTTGAAGGTTGCACTTATAGACTATTGTTTTGTCCCTTTCTGATGCTCCATATATCCAACCCAAGTTAATAGTGTGAATTCAGAGATACTACCACCAAGCCCACATGTTGCAGCTAAGGTAGACAGAAAAGGAGAGGAAACCACATAACATTAACCAGTTGTGGCAAAATATCAAGCAAACCATCTACACTTACAGTATCAGGTTTCTTATGAATAACAAAGCAATCAAATGCTCACAGTGAGTTACTACAGTGTTGTAGCACACTGTTACATAGAGGAATTGATACAAGAAACGATCAAGATCAATGCCTTGCATCCATTCAAAGGAAAAAATAAGAGAAGGAAAGATGAATGCATTGCATAAAATAAAGTAATAAAATTTTCTTCATAATAAATATAGTGAGGAGAAGTACATCTATAATATAATTTGACTCAGAAGAAATAACTAGAGAGGACCACAAAGAGTCCAAGAACCATACAATATTTTCAGACGTTTCAGTCGCCCAATTTGAGGAGGGATTGGCCCGGTCAACTTATTATTGTGAAGGTCCCTGATAAAGAGCAAACAAAGGAACATATAGTAAACAAGAAGCATCTCATTGGTAGAAACTAGAAAGTAGGCGATTCAAAAAGTACCTAAAATTCACAGCTTGTACAAGTAAAAAAAGAAGCCCTAAAAAGGGAGAAATCTGAGCACTCACAGTCTTCTAAGGTCAAGCAGATTGGTCACAGCAGTGGGAAAAGGTCCAACAATAGAAACTGCATAAACTTCCCTGTAATGTACAATCAAAATAAGAACAGAAAAAGGATTGGAGAAATCGTCCTTAATGAAATATCAAAGAATCATATCAACTGATAAATGACATGAGCATAAGGTGGAAGTTCCAAAGCCATAATTACCACACAAGGGCATACACTCATTTTTGTGGATAAAATGAGAGAATATCGTTTAAGATGGTTTGGACATATAGAAAGAAGATCAAAAGAAGAACATTAAGAAGGTTAGAAAAACTAAATTTGGAAAGTATTATAAGAGGTAGAGGACGACCACAAAAGTGTTGGAAAGAAACAATAAAGAATGATCTAGCTTATTGGGAGTTAACTGCTAACATGGCACACGATAGGGATCTGTGGAAACAAAGAATCCAATGTAGCCGACCCCGTCTAGTATGGGAAAAGGCTTAGTTGTTGTTGTTGCTGTTGTTGTTGTTAACTCCACTTTATCTGAAAAAAGGAGGAAATTTAAAACCAAACTGAATCCGCAGTCCAAACTCCAAAGACTCCAAACTGCTAGTCCTAGTTTCAATTTGGTTCTCCCACAAATAGAACCAGAACCGAACAATGGGGTTCCCCAGTTCTGGCTGCTTCCTCTAGAGGTTTGGGTCGGCTTCAACATGGCAGGCCGGGTTGAAACCCAATAGGTCTACCTGGAACTACGCTGAGCTTGTGGCCTTGTAGATAGCATCATGACGAAGGGAAAGAAACAATCACCACAGAAACAAAGAAATAAGTGGTCATCAATATGTTTTATTAGAGAAAACAATTCTAGTTCAGTAAACTGACTGATGTTCACTAAAAAGAGTGCACAATCCTCTTGTAAGCTAAAAACTGACTTGACATCATAGTAAATGAATAACTTCATCAGAGTTAACTGCAAGACGGTTTCCCTTGTGAGAGATTAAACAAATTGAAACAAGCAATGTCTTCAGGTCTCCTTGACCTTTGAAGTTGATCCAGATGTAGAGGTTATTCATGCAGTAGGCAACTGCCTCTCCTGCATCTTTAAAGAGGATCTCAAAGTCACACAAAGACATATTTATACCGTAAATATATGAAATAGAGGGCTCAGTAAAAGGTATCTTAGCCATTCAAACATCAAACGAATTTTCATATACAGATAATGTCCAACAATTTCAGTTAACCATCAAAGAGTTCTGAAAACATAAGGGTCAACTTACAACTCTGTTACAACCCTGTAATCACCCTGATTGGAACACTTGACTCCAGTCCATGGTGGTAAGTCACCATCACCACAAGGATCATCTCCAACCCAAGCATACACAACTCTCCAGCCAAGAGATGCCTTTATCTCATTTAGTGCTTTAACTGAAAATAAGATAAAGAGTTTTATTAGAAAAAAGAACTCAAAGCTTAACCATCAAGTTCAGAAGGCCTCTCTAGCATGACATTATAACCCATGAAAATCTACTTCACATGAACTAGAAAAATAAATTCAAATGAAATCGTTGTTGGGGAATTGCCAAGAAGAGTATTGGTGATATTATGATTTTAGAGCATTTGTTTGCATTGACATGAAATTTTATGGCCAGCGTAGGTCCGCCACTAACCATTGAGGCCGGCTCAGGGATGGCTACAACTTCCCCACGTGTATGAGAAAGACACTAAGCATGATATCAAAATTTCAACCTCTAAACTCAAGCATAGCTAGACAAGTTTCTGGCAGAACAAATGAACACAAATATCACCTAATGACAGATAGTACCTAGAAGCATAATAATTCTCACTGAGAATAGATAATCGTACAGAATTCCTACTTTTGAGTCAGTGGTATTCTAAAGCGACTCTTCCATATCGACAGCAAAGACGAGCAAATCGAGTAAACAAGAATGCCCACTCAATGATCTATAGAGATTTAAAACCATAAAAACACTCGTGATTAACAACGAGACACAGTAAGCCATATATAACCTCCACAAGAAATACAAAGATAACCTTTGTTAAATGTTCGTGCATAATCGTGTACCACATATCATCGTAAACACCAAAACAACAAAGAACACAGAAAACTGGACCTAGATCAAAAGGAAAAACACGAGATCCAGCCGTTCAACTCGATTTTCATGTGAACAAGCATTTAGCTAAGGGCGAACGCAACCGCGATACTGAAGGCCGAACAAAATCTCTCAAAAGCTTCAGAACAAGTAAAAGACGAAACTTGAGGGGGAAAATCTCACAAATTCAAAACGGAGCACGAATTACCGTCTCTCTTTAGGGTTTTGCACTGCGAGACGCTCAACAGCAATGCAAGAGACAGAAGGAAGCCAACCACAGAAAAGGCTGATCTCAACGCCATCAGAGCCGATCGAGGAACCCGCGGAAGAAGAGAACAACACGAAAACGAAGAAACAAAACTGTACGCAGGGCTCACTTCCCGGCCGGCGAACCACAGATCTCCATATTACTTCCCGGTACGGACTCGTCGCCGACGATTGGCGAGTGATGAAGAGTTGGATCCGGGAACTCGGGCTCTTGGATTTCATACTCTCGTCGCTTTCTTACTGGATGGCATTTCAGTCAATTCGCCAAGCAGAAAGAGACGAGACATAAAGTCACGGAATCGGGTAGAAGAAATCCGCGTGGGTCCTGGAGATGTTCTCTTTTTTGGCTGGGTTGAGTGGTCAACGTCCACGCCTTCCGTTTTTTTGTTGTATTGGAAGATCGAGTTAGGCAAAATCCAGCAAGGCCAACAGTGTGATAATCATCTCTTAACCCTAATCATAACCTTAATTGCAGCATTTACGGTAACAAGGTCGTCGGAGCATACGATAGCAAATTCCCGATTCCCTTGCCGTAATAATTTCTTGATTAATGCAAAAGAAAACCTCAACACCAACCTTTATCAAGCCTTCATAAACGAACCAACAAAGCTTTCAGCTGACTGTCCGCTACCTTTTGCAATCTAAGCCACCGTCACAAACTGTGCATGCCTACATTAGGTACATAAAACTTTTAAGTTTTGCAAGCCTAAAATGAAGACAAAGGAACCAATTCCTGAATTTTCCGTTACATCTGGGATAAATCTGGAAATTGTGGTGTAGAAAATAAAAAATGGGATGAACAGAAGAAGCAAATGCCAGCGCACATACCTAACTATGAAGAGATTTTCCTCAGATGACCATCATGAAAGGAATTGAACTACTCTCTCCGAACTGATCTAATCGATGATGGGTCTTTCTCTCTGAGCTGTTTTATCACCGTGCATCAAGCTATGGCAAGAGATGTACAAAGAAACAACAGCTCACCTGGCTAGGGGGTCGTCTCACAAGTTTGAAGGTGATGACTTCGATACTTGGGTTGTGCATCTCGCTTCGACCTCCCCATTGTCTGCTGGTAATGCTAATATAACACAAGATAGAGCATAATGGTGAGTAAGAAACCCCTAGCCAGTCAACTGTGCCCCTCTGGGGCTCCTTTTCTTTTCTCTCGATCTTAATTATCTTGTACTGCCTTCTGAATGGAAATTTGCCACAATGATCACCACCATTCAACCATCGGAACTGATTTTGATCTTCTTCCAATAATTCCTTTCCCTTCTACAGGTCTGCAGCTTGCAGTTTGTATTTCTTGTGATTTTTTGTTGTTGGATATCTTGAAGGGAAATGGACCAATCTTTCATGGATACGGTTTTTATGAAGTTGGCTTGTTATCGAGTTGTACGAATAATATTTTTGACACGCATTATTAGGGATAGAATCATAGAAGAACTGCTGATCAACTCTCCACAGACAACCATACGAATCGACCTTAATATATGAAATATTCTAATATATAATTAATTTATAGGTATTGAAATGACAAAAGTCAGTAAGCCCGTCATGAGGCGTCACCACTTCATCAACCCGAAATATCAATACAAAAATGATTTCAGAGATAGATTGATCATAACATGTCAACCTCCATCAGGGGGCCAATCTAATAACACCAATATTTGACTGTATTTTGTTTATTGGATTGGTCACTGCGAAAATTTGAAAAGAATGGATTGGATATTAGTCAAATAAATTGGACACCAAGCTACGAATAAGTTGATTGTACATTAGGCCAATGAATTGGGAGTCTTCTAAACTACATTCAAAAATTTACAATTCAATCATATAAAGAGATGATTGGATCAATGAAAATGTTAGTTTGATCCCATTATTATTTTTATATTGGTTGGGAGAATTCTAATAGTTCTTGGATTTGGATATAACTGATCATTTAATACCCACCTGAAATTCGGGTATGTTACCGAACCATGAAGGGGAGACACACACGTGTGTGCACGTGCATGCATACACACACACATATATATCGTACACGTAAATGAGGGAGAGTACATGAAACATAATCGATTGGCTTTACGGTCAGCTTCTACCCATAGTATACATGGCTGGTGGTTTCAAACCACCGGTTCCGATTATCCCAAAACCTCAAATTGTTATTGAACCGACACAGGGCCAGTTTCACTTACGATTCTAAAACCGTCGTGCAAAAATATTTTAAAAATTAAAAATATTAAAGGAAAAGTTAAAAATTATCAGAACCGATGGATTGGAGCCGCAAATTTTGAATTCTATGAAAGGTGTCAGAATCGAACCGAGTAGCCCAAGTTCCAGATCTGGTTTCACCAAACCTAGTTCCAATAAGTTCCCAGTCCGGCCTGGTTCCGATTAGAACCGGCATACTGGTCCCAAGCCGGCCACGCCTAACCTAACTTAAATCTCCCAAGCAAAAACGTGGGGTGCTGTATACATGCTCATAGACTAGTGCCCAGGACGTTAATATATTACAATTAAAAAAGTTCACCCATTTAAGGGTGGTGTTTGTGGTCTGGCTCTAGCCCCAACCTCCAACTAGATCAATAAATTGACTCTTAATTTTTCGAGAACCGAATCAAACCATTCTAGCAAATTTAAGGATTCCTTCTCGTCAATCAAAGCAAAAGTAGAAGGGAGCAAATGATTAAATAAAATGATCATCCCCTTGTTCAAGACGGATCTCTTCTGAGCAAAGATAGGGTAGCAGATGCTCTCAATCTCCTCTGTCTTGACATCAAACTTCCAGCGTCTGCTAGCTGGCTGCTACCAGCCATTAGATTACAGCATCAATGGCGTTCTTGATTTTGTTCCTCAAGTTATATGCACGGTTCTCGAGCACGTACCTTGCCGTAACCTTCGTGTCCTCATCCTCCCCCTTGTACTTCTCAAAGTCTTCAGCCATCTTCGCAATGTCTTCCTTGCTCAATCTTCCTTGTCATCTTGTTCTTCCGGCCCGCCGGCATGTCCTGTGAAGAGACATTCAAGATGCTATTAACGTCAATGTCAAAGCACATATTGACCTGAGGAACATCGGATGGTGCCAGAGGAATACCATTAGGGAATTTGGCAGCTCAAGGATATTTTGTGAATTATACGTTGCTTTTAATGGCTAGGCAGCCGGGCCATAGCCCATATATATAGTTTGATGAGGCTGCCGGTTTTTGCTATGAGCTTACGGATACACTAAGATCTACAGATAGAAAATCGGTGGTTAAGTACAAATAATCTGGTATTTTTGAGTGAACGAGGAAGAACTGTTTGAGAAGAAACTTTAGGTTCGGGTTTCAAAATGAAGTTAAGTTCTTCGTGGTTCATCTTATTTTGTTAAGGGTACTTAAATGAATGCATTTTCTTGTACTTAACCATCTCCCGAATAAAGTAAAATGGTCGTTAAAAAAGAAAGTATGATATAATGTTAAGAGAGAAAAACTCAAAAGATGAAAAAGTCATGTATAAATATAAAGAACTGTACAAAAAACATATAGAGTTATTCATACTTACGTTCTTCTAAGAAAACTCTGATCACGTAACCTGTAAAACAATATACACTATGCCTTGTTTCAATTCCTTTTTCTACATTACAGGAAATACACAGAAAACAAGAAGCAGAATCGAAGGCGGTCGGCTTCCGCTGCACCACAACCAAACATTGGCAGATAGACGGCTTCAAAAATTATCGACTGCCCCAATATAACAAACCACCGAACATCGGCAGATAGACGGCTTCAAAAATTATCGACTGCCCCACAACCATTCCTTTTCCTTTTTCTGCTGGAGCGAATGCACAGGAAATTGCAACAGTGTGTTCATGATACGAGTATATAATTCATGGCACTGACTACTAATTATTGGTTCTTCTGGGGGTTTTGCATCTCTGCATCTGGGCATCGATTCGTGAGAAAAGAAGAAATCCAGGTTTGTACAGCCTCCTGTTTTGTTGGGGAGACCAGAGTTGAGTTCCACAATGATCACACCCACACGTTAGTTTTTCGGGAAACAAAGGTAGGATGCATGGGTAATTCATTACTATATGTTATCTTAGGTTTATATGTTATCTTAGTTTTGTTGTTGAACTTATATGTTTTGTATGTTTCAACTTTTAATAAGTTTTGGCATTTTAATTTTATGTATATTTTTAATTTTTATATAATGGCATACTCATATCTTATATTTTTCTAAATTATCCTAAGAAAGGTTGGGACTGCACGATGTGGAAGTACTTGATATCAATGAATTACTGATATTAAGTATTTTGTTTTTTATTTTCTGAAAATTTCGGGGAAGTGCTCCTTGTCTTCATGTCTTTGAATAGCTGCATAATTCTTTTCAGTGGACCGACCCCAAGAGGCTCGCTCGCAGCGCCTATATCAAGTGCCATGAACTCATGTGATGGTTTACTGGTCTATGCTGGATTTTGGGATGGAGCTGTCGTCGTGTTCGATGCTGAGACTTTCTGCCGATACAGTTGGTTGACCTAGAAAAGAAAAAGGCTCCTCCCCAAAACCCAAAGACAACAAAATAACAACAGAGAAACCCTAAAACCTGTTATTTATTGAAAGCTGCAGCTCAAAACTCTCTCACACACACACATTGATCACCTTCCTGCCCGCGCCTACCTCAGTATTAATATTATTTCAAAACCCAGCAATCCTCTCTCTCTATAAATATATGGGAAGACTATTGGCTCATCTTCTTTTCCTTTGTCTGCTTCTCTTTCTCTTCACCGTAGTCTTAAGTCTCGTCATCAAATATGCCAACAGCTCTATTCCAAAATCCAGCACAGACTACAAAACTATCACATGAGTACAAGGCACTGGATATCGATGCTTGGAGCGAGTTTTGGGTGTAGCCTTCTTGGAAATACTTCCGCAAAATTTTCAAAAGATGAAAAAACAAAATACTTACATATCGTTGCAGTCTCAAGCTTTCCATCATATATGGAACACTATCTGTGTTTCATGAACAACCAACAAGTGGGTGTCTGGTCAGTGTGGAACTGAACTCCTGTCTTCCCTTCCAATGGCGATGACCAACCAGGAAGAGACTGTGTACGAACCTGAGTTTCTTTTTTCCCACCAATGGATGCCCCAGACAAAAAGATTCAAAAAACCCGGCAGAATCAACGGGTAGCAGTCAGTACCATTAAATATATACTCGTACCATCAACACACTATGTTGCAATTACCTGTGCGTCTGATCCAGCCAGGATATTAGGAAAATAAATTGGACAGTAAGCTACCAATAAGTTGATTGTACTTTAGACCAACGAATTGGGAATCGCCTAAACTATCACCAAAAATTTACACTTCAATCAAACAGAGATGATTGGATGTATGGAAATGCTAGTTTGATCTCATTATTGCTTTGATATTGGTTGGGTGAGTTCTAACAGTTCTTGGATTTGGATATAACCGATCATTTAATATCCACCTGAAATTCGGGTATGTTACCGAACCATGAAGGGCGGAATCCAATTGTGGTCTGGTTTGGTTTGGCTCTAGCCTCAACCTCAAACCAAATCAAGATAGTTAGTTCTTTGATTTTTCGAGAACCGAACCAAACTATTATAGTAAAATAAACCGAGTCAAACAAAACCATGCGTTGTGCTAATATATTATCGTCATATTGTATAATTAAAATTAATATGAAGGGCACATTAACCAAGTTATGTCATGATTCAAAGAAGAGAAGAAAACGGTCCATCTCTGCAGGTGATGTCCGACGTGAAAACACAAGAAAACTCTGATGAGTTATGACGACCAATACAAAATACAACACCAGAAATGACAGGAGGATCAACATTCGCTGATCGGTTAAATAAAAAGAAGGCATCACAGACGAATAAGGAACACTATGATCGGTGGCTAAACGGCGGCGATCGTATGGCAGATTTCCAATATCGAAAAAGAACCAGGAAGAAGATGGAGAGACAAGAACAGAAAAGATAATGATGATCATCTGGTAGCTGAGGCTCATTGTTGCTGCTGCTGTTGGTTGTGAAGGTAACCAATGGCACCGTCTCCATCACCATCACCCTCTCTCAAGAATCCCATCTCTGGATCCCACCCATATTTGTAGAAATTAAAACTTGGCAAACAAGTTAACCTTGATGATAGTAGTAAGTAGCGCGCTACCATGGTGTCCTGGATACAACCGTATCCATGAGGATGTTACCACAAAGTCCTGGATACATTTTACATAAGGATGACTCTCCCTCTCCCTCTCTCTCTCTCTCTCTCTCTCTCTCTCTCTCTCTCTATATATATATATATATATATATATATATATATATATATATATGTGTGTGTGTGTGTGTGTGTGTGTGTGTGTGTGTGTGTGTGTGCACACAGAGAGAGAGAGAGAGAGAGAGAGAGAGAGTATTCTTCGTTAAGGTGGTAATGAAAGAGACTGGAACATCTGTAAATAGCTGGATTTGGTTCTGATTTCATGATGCTGATACCATACCCATATCCTGTCCAACATTGGCGACACTGTGACAGAATAATGTGCAATTGCTGATTATCTTCTTGTTATTTCATTATTACCACCAAATTCAAGATGCAATTGCAGAAAGATAACGATGTTGTGTTCTATTATTTAATTATCTTGTATACTACAGAGTTTTATTGAGTTATATTCACCACGAGATTCGATTCGCAAGATGAATAATGAACCATTAACAGTGGATAAAGAAACACACACATAGAAATGGCCGATTCTGGAACCAGCTCGATGGTTCTAACTGGACCGAACTGGGTTAGGAACCAACTAGATCGAAAACTGGTGAAACTGGACCCAATGACCACATAGTTAAGTTCTGTTTCCACCTTCCATGGAATCGGAACCGGAGGTTTCAAATCGCATAAACATATATATTATAATATCAATAAACTTTTCATGATTTGGCCAGTTCAGAGCAGTTTAGGACTCAAACCGAAACTCGTTGAAACCATGGGTTCTGGTTTACCTGGAACTAGTCATGTCTAGACACATATATATTGGAAAACTAGACCATACAACCTAAAGCATATGCATACTCGTCTATATTTCCTTTAAATTCTCTACTCTTGATAATTAATATTGCAATTTCAATCAACAGTAACATATATATCCTTTAATCAAGTTAGATGAGATAGGGTCACATTAAGTAAGAATTATCAAATGAGACTCACAAATAAATCGTAGATGCTGTGAGGAAATAAGAAAACATAATATATCTTTTGGAGCTTAAAGACTAATTTTATACAACTAAAAGAGGAACTGAAGTCGTGATTCCATGTAGCCGAACGCCCCAATGTGGGAAGATGCTTGGTTTTTCTTTTTCTTGGCATAGATTGATTCAGTTTGAACAATTTGATACAAGAAACACACCCAAGTGTGTGTTCAAGAAAACAATGACCTTGAACGGCCAAAATTTTCCGAGTCGATAACTTTGTATTGAAATAAAGAACTAAAGACTTTGGCATGTATATGCTATGCCCCAATGATCACCACCATTCAACCATCAGAACTGATTTTGATCTTCTTCCAATAATTCTTTTTCCGTCTACTGGTGTTGCATTTTGTGTTGGATATCATGAAGGGAATGACAGGGAGGATCAAGATTAATCAACAGAAGGTTGGATCTATGAAAATGCTAGTTTAATCCCATTATTGTATTGGTATTTGTTGGGAGTCGCCGAAACAGAAGGTGGGTGAATTTTCTAATATTTCTTGGATTTGAATATAACGGATCATTTAATATCCCATTGTGCTCTGGTCTGGTTTGGTTTGTCTCTTGCCTTAACCTCCAACCAAATCAACACAGTTGGTTTTCAATATTGTGAGAACTGAACAAAACCATTATAGTACATTAACCAAAATATGTCATTATATAAAGAAGAGAAGAAAACAATCCATCCCTGGTGGTGAAAACACAAGAAAACTCTGATAAGTTATGACGACTAATACAAAATACAAGACCAGAAATGACAGAAGGATCAAGATTAATTGATCGGTTAAATAAAAAGAAGACAGCACAGACGAATAAGGAACATCATGAACGATAACTAAATTGCAATGATCTTATGGCAGATTTCTATTAAAAAAGAACTCATAAGAAGATGAAGAAACAAGAACAGAAAAAGATGACGAGGATCATCATCAGGTAGCTGAGGCTCACTGTTGCTTATGCTGTTGTTGGTTGCGAAGGTAACCAATGGCACCGTCTCCATCTCCATCACCCTCTCTCAAGAATCCCATCTCTGGTTCCCACCTATATCTATGAGGATGTTACCACCAAGTCCTCTCTCTCTCTCTCTCTCGACTATGTGTTACTATCTATACTACAGAGGGAGAGTGTGTGTGGATCTGGATCTGGATGCTGATACCATACCCAGATCCGGTCCAATATTAGCAAGGTTCTCACAAAATGGTGTGAAATTGCTGATTATCTTCTTTTTATTTCAAGATTCTAGATAAGGCTATATGGTTAAGTATGTGTATTCTATTATTTATCTTGTACATTACAAAGTTTTATCGAGTTATATCCACACAAGATTTGATTTCAAGATGCATGAACGATTAATAATTAATAAAGACATACACACCCACAGACATGGCCTGTTCAAAACCAGCCTGTCGGTTCCAGCCAGAACCAAACCATCTAGAACTAGGGATAACTGTGTTCTGTTCCAGTTCTACCTTTCATAGAACCGGAACCAAAACCAACAATTCCAAATCATAGGTTTAATATGTCCTTTCAATCTTCTTTTATAATTTCAAAAGTTTTTAATGATTTTGGCTGGTTCGAAAAGCCGTAGGACTCAAAGCGGAAATAGAAGCCGCTTCATCCCAATTTGGTTTTGGTTCCTAGTAGTAGGAAACCAAAACTAGTTATTTTTAAGTACACACACACACACACACACACATATATATATATATATATAGAGAGAGAGAGAGAGAGAGAAAATTGGATCACACAACCTCCGACACATGAATACACATGCATACCATCTTCAATCTTCTTTTATAATTTCAGAAGTTTTTAACGATTTTAGCTGGTTCATAAAGGCTTAGGACTCAAAGCGGATAGAAGTGGCTTGATCCCGATTCGGTTTTGGTTCCTAGTTGTAGGAAACCAAAACTAGCCATTTCTAAGTACACACACACACACACACACACACACACATATATATATATATATATATATATATATATATATATATATATATATATATATATATAGAGAGAGAGAGAGAGAGAGAGAGAGAGAAAGAGACAGGAAAATTGGATCATACAACCTTCGACACATGAATACACATGTATACCATCTAGATTTCATTTAAATTCTCAGTTTTAATAATTAATATCACAATTATGATAAACAGTAACTTATCCCTTGATTGAGTTAGTTGAGATAGAGACATATTAGGTAGGAATTATCAACATAACTCCACCAGCAAATACTTGAAGTGAGATTAACAAATGCATCATAGATATTAAGAGGAAATAAGAAAATATAATCTTGCTTTTCAAAGTCGTGATACAATGAAAGAGCAATAAGAATCGTTATTCCATGTAGCCGACACACACGCCCTGGTGTGGGAAGAGGTTCGGTTTTTTTCTTGTTATTCCTTCAATGGGGAGCCCGAAGCCTATGCACCCCTCCGTATCGAACTCATGACCTTCAACTTGTGATTTGAACCCCCTAGAAAGGTGGAGCTTTTTCTCTGTGACCGACGGAGAAGGTACGGCTTTGGTAGATTTTCAACTGCATGGCCGCTGAATGTTTCTCGAAACTGCCCACTTAATATTCACAGAACTTTTCAGTCGTATCTGGAAAAATTAGTTCTTTAGTTTGAATATGAATGAGCGTCTAGAGAAAGCATGAAATTGTAAATGGAAATATGTCGCGTTAACTAGTTGGTTGGTGAATGAAAGAGATTTCCAAACTGTTTATGAGATCAATCAGTTTGTCTATGGACGGTTAAACTTAAATTGATGGTAACCTGAACCACTAAATTATCTAAAAAGAATATAAGACAAATCGATACATCAAATTTTTACTTGACAAATTAAATGGAGAGAGAGAGAGAGAGAAAATTGTAAATTCCAAAGAAAGGAAATTCTTTTCTTTATCGTAAACTCTTTGATGGATCGGTTGAAATTAGCATGAATATATTAGCATATATCAAGTTGGTTTTTCCTACGCTCTGCTCATGTAAATATTCACCGAACTTTTCAGTCGTCGTCTCGAAACTTGTTTCCTTTGAACATGCGTGCCAACTTAGAAAAGCATGGAACAGAGATGTTCGATTGGTTGAAATAGTATAACTGGAAATATGTCACGTTAAGTACTTATTTGGTGAGTGAGAGAGAATTGCTAACTGTTTGTGAGATCATCCTGTACGAAAGATTAAAGAATCAGTTTGTCTATGGAGAGTGTTAAATTTAAACTGATGGTACCAAATTATTATTTCTTAAGAGCCGAAAATTCAATACATCAAATGTTTATTCGATTTAAATGCAGAGAGAGAGAGAGAAAGGAGGGGGATATGGAGGTGTAAGCAAATGCAAAAAGACAGCTTGGGGCCTTGGGCTATTTGGTGAATTGGTCTCTCTCTCTCTCTCTCTCTCTCTCTGCATGGACAACCACCTATCCACCTGCGATTCCCTTTCCCACTGTTTCTGAAAAATGGTTCTCTCACCTCTGGTCCAGAAACCGAGGCGGCCCAGATGCTCATTTTTTCTCCGTTATCGCCTTCTGGGTCCTCTATCCGATGCGTCTCCTTCCTCTCCTTCTCCTTTCTCCTTATGTTCTTCCTTTACTAGAAGAGGGATTCCTCGCTTAGACACCTCCTGTTGTGTATCAATACGATGCAGATCCACATCTCTCCTAACATGAGAACCATCACAATTTCGACAAGCAATGGCTTTCTCGACTTCATGAAGATCAAGGTGGCCGCGCGTCACATATCTTACCGCACGCTCTTCCACACCATGCTCATTCTCGGCTTCCTCTTGCCCTTCATCTTCATCTTGACCGCAGTTGTCACCCTCGAAGGCGTTAACAAATGCTCCTCTTTCGGTAACTCCCGGCCGAGTCTCTGGTTTTCCGGCTCCTGTTTGAGCTTTATATAAATTTGGATGGGAATTTTGTGTGGATCTCTTAATATTGGCGCCCGGATCACTTTCCTTGATGATGGTAGTGAAAATTTTCTTTCCTTGTTTTGAGTTGCTTTAGATTGCTTAGGCAAAGATTGTATCGGTTTTCGATCTACGATTGCGTTTAAGTTATTCTGGTGTCTTGCTTCCAACTGTTGTATGCTGATCTGGCTTTAACTTGTTCCCTTGCTCTTTTGAGATGTGATTTAATCGATATTAGATGTGATGGACGTTAATAATTTCTGTAATTAGCCTTCTTGAACAGATAGGAGCCTTAACGGAGATTTGAGCTGATAGAACTAGGGTGCTCTATTGAGTGAAGGTTGTGGCAGAAAATTGATGTTGATACTTTTCTCTCTCGAGTTTGATTTATATCTCGATGATTGTCGATCTTGAGGAGCTATCTCTAACTTGTCTCCCCAGGTCTCCAATGATATTTTGTTCGTATGTTGTCAATATGGAGCAATTATCCATCTTTCATTTGTAAATCTTCACAGGAAGTAGCTGAATCTATATCTGAGCCTATGGATCCCTAGTTGATGTAAAATCTTGGATCTTTCTTTACATATGTGTGGCAGATAAGAATCATGTTTTTGCAGTCTCATATGAATAGAAGAATGATATGCACTGCTTTGTTTTCTCTCAGATTGTTTAGGCAGACGACTTGGGCCTAGATTTATTGTTAGATCAGATGGTTCAATGGTGAGTCTTCTCCTTTGGTTGTTTTGTGTTCATTCAAGGTCTCATTATTTTTATTCAGATATATTTTTGAGTATCTAAAGGATATATTCTTATGCTGTTATAGAGGTTGGTCGACGATCTATATAAGCTTCTCAATGAGGTTGATGATGAGGGAATTCCTGATGGTCTGATCGTGCCAGCAACATTTGGTGAATTAGTTACTGAAATAAAGAGCAACCAGTATGATGCCAAGACAGTTGCTGTCAAGTTAAAGGGCATGGTATAGTAACTTCTTTTGCTTTTCAGTTTTCTTGTTCCCTGAATTACTTGTAAGTTGTAACACTTCTGCACACATAAACACAGTTATTTGAACGTGATAGAGGAAGTTAAGCATGCATGCTTTGCTACATGTCCTTTTGCGACCATCTGCATGTTATTTTCTATATGTATCTTTTCAATATTTGATCTAGGCTTTATGTCAAGACTTAGACACTATTGCAGAATGTCATCTCCTTACGTGATAAATGCACTAACCGATGCATGTTGCATAATATCGTAGCAAGTATTTGTCTACCATTCCAATTTCCATGTTATGCTGCATCATATAAGTCAAACAATTTTCAAGTAATGTCAGCTATGTCTGAAATAGCCAAAAGGCATTCCTTAAATACACATTTGACACCTGAGCCGTAGTATTTCCTATTATAGAGGTTCACTAATAAAGTTTTATTGTATCATCTTGGAAGTCAGGTAACTTGATGGTGTACCCATATGATGAAATCTTTGTGGGGGCTGAAAATTATAAAACTCCCAGTAAAGACACTTAAAATAATCACCTCGACAAAGTTAATTTTTGAAAGGGTGGGATTTTGGGAAGTCTGGAGAAGGCTGATTCTTAATTTGGATTATGAGAACTTTGTGGACAAGAGGAACTGTCTGGATGCATTTAATAATGTTTGGACTGAAGGGATGAGATTTTGTAGCAACTGGGTTTCGGAGGGCCTAATGGAATCCGTTCAAATTCTAGAGGTATTCAATCAGTTCATGACGAGATTTTGGTAGGTGTTCCAAGTGCACTTGGAGCAACGACTAAAGGGGAGTCCTAGTACAAGCAACCAAGTTTTCTTAAACAACATTTGTTCAGCATATAAGTCATATTGGCATGCTTCATCTAAGGTGGTGAAGCAATATGCCTGTACCTTCTATATATGTGCGCCAAATTCTATTTGGTCTCTATTGTCCCAATTTATAAAGGTGAGAATGAATTTCTTTACTATGTTCTTTTATTGATCTAATCCTTGCCAAATGGAATGGGTTGACTTGCATTGCTTTGGAGTGACTTTTGTAGCATCTATCGGTTTTGGATCTGTAGTATAAAAGAGGTTCTGGAGGGTTAGAGTTAGACTCAGGTGAGCTAGAGCCAGGTGGAGTAGTAGTAGGTGTTGGGTTAGAGTACGCCTAGCCTAGGGTTGGTTTTGGATGTGCCTCATAGTTCTTGGGTCCTATAGGATGGGTGTCCAGAATATCTGGGAATTTATCAAGTTGGTCTAAATTTTTGTTTTGGTTCGGATTCTTCGGTTCTGGGTATGGTTGGAGTCTAATAGATGGAAATGGACTGAAACGACTCAGTATTCATTAAGGGCATGATGGAACCAGCTTTCAAGTCTTGAATGTATTTTTGTATAAAAAACAGGTTGGATTGTCAAATAGTTTATTCAATGAACTTGTTTCTTGCCTCACCAATCACACACTCATGAGATAAAGGAAGGAATCAACCGGTGGAGTTGGGGGTTTGCAGCCCACCTGAAAGATAATAATGGTAGGTATTGTAAAGAGTGCCCAATGGTCCTTAAGCATTTTGCAGTTAGTGGACAACATGATTTGCTACCGCATCATCTACAGTGTCTGGCAAAATCAAAACAAGCTTATGAAGATCCAAACTCAAAGGCGAACCTTCTCCAACCTGGAGAGAAATGATGCAAAGAGAGAGAACAGGGACACAAGGGAACGGAGGATCCATTTGGATCCAAACTTCTGCTACTTGGATATAAGCTTTTATTTTGGACATTTGTATCGTTTGGTCCTTTTCTTTATTTATACTCTTATGTAACATATGTTTAGATATTAGTTTTTTGTTTGTTTTTCTTCTGAGTTGTGATTTTCATAGTGGATGGAATGATGAATTTTGGGTTATTACTTGAGTGTTTGGATTGAGCTGCTGTGTTCATTGATCTAGAATAGCATTTGCTAGTTCTGTAGTGTAAGTCAGATCAACCATAGTTTGGTGAAAATTTGTCACATGATGAAGGACCAAGGAAGTCATGTATTGCTTATCGGAATCTTGAAAGGAAAGATATTAGAACAAATCATTGTTTGAGTAAATGTGACACGATTAGAAGGAAATGCATGCATATTGTGTTTGTATTAGATATGTTAGAGGAAAGAGATTGGAAAGAATTATGATGCCAATAAAATGTGACTGAATAGGTGGGGACATTTCAAAGATCAAAGAACTGTCAAATAGGATTCTGCAACAATTAGATCATGAGGCAAGTTCCAAGCTTGCCTTTTCTATCGTGTCGAAGTGAAGTTGTCACTTTCCAATGCCATGATTATTGTATTAGCTGAAACATTAATAATGAGATACTATTTCCTGTTGAAATTCTTCAATGGTACAGCAGAAAAGCAAATATGAAAAATATAAATAAACATTTAAGAGTAAAAGTGGAGATTTGAAGGAGAGTGTAGGCCCTCCAATGAAGCCCCCCCCTCTCTTTCTCTCTTTATATTAATCAGACTCTTAATATTAATACAAAACGTCAAGTCCTTATATAATGGGTTGTAAAACATACAACAACAACAACAACAACTAAGCCTCTTCCCATACTAGACGAGGTCGGCTACATGGATTCTTTGTTTCCACGGAGCCCTATCATGTGCCATGTTAGATTTTAACTCCCAATAAGCTATATCATTCTTTATTATTTCTTTCCAACACTTTTGTGGTCATCCTCTGCCTCTTTTAATACTTTCCAAATTTAGTTTTTCATACCTTCTTAAAGGTTCTTCTTCTGATCTTCTTTATATATATCCAAACCATCTTAAACGATATTCTCTCATTTTATCCTCTATTGGTGTCACTCCTAATTTGTTTCTAATAACCTCATTATGTATACGGTCTTTTCTTATATGACCACTCATCTATCTCAACATCTTCATTTCTACATGTTGATGATTAACTGCCCAACACTCAGAACCATAAAACATGGCAAGTCTAATTGCTGCTCTATAATATTTACCTTTTAACTTTAATGGTATCTTCTTATCACAAAGAATACCTGATGCTCCTCTCCATTTTAACCAACCAGCATTAATTCTATGCATAACATCTCCATCAATTCTTCCATCCCTCTGAAAAATTGACCCTAGGTATTTAAAACTTTCTTTTTGGGGGATGAGATAATGGGTTGTAAAACATAAAATAACCAAAATACACTTAGTACTATAAGCAATTACAGTAATACCCAAATATCATAAATTATAAAGCTAACACTAAAAGCAACAAATACATATATTCTTCAACACCCCCTCTCAAGTTGAGAGTGAGATACTTCGAACTCTAAACTTGCCAAAAAATTAGTCCTTTCTTCACCACACTTTCACCAATGATCTCTATGAGGCTTCTTTAAATCAACTTGAACAATCAAGAACACATGGGTAGCACACGACCCTTCTATGGGTGTCGGTTGTTTCCTCTCTTTCTTCTTCTCCATTAAGTAAATGGGCAGCCATACAAAGTCATATTTTTTTCCTTTTGAGAAAGCTAATCTTTTATGGTAGGAGGTACTATCTCTACCATACACACTTTAAACGGTTTTTTCAGCGCCCCTTCACATGGTGATTGCAGCCGGTGTGTTGGTTGGGTCATGGGTGTCCTCACTCTATAACTAAGAATCCATGTAGCCGACTCCGTCTAGTATGAGAAAAGTTATCTTCTATAATTAATTTTATGGTTTCCTTCCCCACAAAATTAGGAAAGTAACTTTCTATGATTACTTTTGTGGTTTGTTTTCCCACAAATTTAGGAAAATAACTTTCCATAACTATGTTTCTGGTTTCATTTCCAACAAAATCAGGAAAGTAATTTGTAACTTACTTTTCTAGCTCTAACATTTGATATTCAAAATTTTCTTTTAGAAAAAAAACAAATCTTTCTTTCAAGAATTTCTTTTAACTCCCTTTAAAAAGTCTGGAAATGATGGGTCAATCACCATCGTCACTTTTGGCAGCTAACACTTTTCTTTTTCTCTCTTCTTCTACCTTTAGAAAACCTTCACACTAGGCTCATGCTTCCCTTCCTCCCTTGTTCAATTAATTACTGGCATAAAAATGGCAGGATCAATTTGAGAAGAACTAGTTTGTTGCAATAAAGGATCATCTGCGAACGCATGCTCTTGAACACTAAAAAGCCTCTCTGCACTAAGGTCCCGCTCAAGACATTATCCACTTGATTCATAGTAGTATCACAATTGGGTTCTGCATGGATATCTGCCTCCATGGACTTCGTGGCTACATCTACTTGTTCGTTCTGCTCAATCAATGAGGATGGACTTACAAAACCAAGATCAGACGACCTCCTATCCGCTGATGCATTCTGATTCCTAAAAAATAACCCAAAAAGATTTGTGCAACATAGTTTTCATGATTGCCAGAAGCCACAACTTTTAAAGCTTTGTGGGACTTTGCAATTTTTAAAAGAAATCATGGACGCTGCTGCAATCTCTCTATAATATGTGATGAAGAATCATTAGGTCACCTGGGAGCTAGAAAGTATTATGCAAGCCTTCCGAATGTCCTTGTGTTGGACTGCGACTTTCATGTTAAAACATGAAATCAATTGTAAAGCCTCCATTGTGCTTGTTAAACAACATTTGCATTTTACATGCACAAAAGTTGGGGTCAAATCTGTGTATAAGAAGTTACTACTACTTCGTCCATGTCTAGAAAGGAGATTTCAAGTAGAGTTGTTCCATTGGTAGCTTTAAGTGAGTCAAGTTTTGTTACCAAAATGAAACATATAACCATGCTCACACTCATAAAAACAGTGCAATTCATGAGGCATGTTTCTAGAAGCGAAGCAGTTGTGCAGATGTTAAGCAATAGTCTACTTTTCCCCATGGGAATGGAATTGGGCAGAACGAAACAATTGTTCAAGTACCCACGAATTCTTTAAAATCAAAGAGTACCTCTTTCTTTTCTCCTGCAAAACTTACTCGCAACTGTTGCTCCTATCGATCGAAGGCTTTGATACCATGTTGAAATTCTTCAATAGTGTAACAGAAGAGTAAATATGGAAAATATAAATAAACATTGAAGAGTAAAAATGGAGATTTGAAGGAAGGGCCATGCCTTCTAATGGAGGTCGCCCCTCCTCTCTTTCTATTAGTCAGACTCTTTACTACGGGCAATTACAATAATACCCAAATATCAGAAATTAAAAAACTAACACTAAAAGCAGCAGATACATATATTCTTCAACATTTCCAACTACATCAAGTAATTAGAAGTATTTGGGTAGAATTTCTAAGTGATGATACATAATGTGGTTAACCAGTCGGTTGATTACAGCATGTCAGTCGAGTAGGTAGACAACCGGCAACTGACCACAGGAGATGAAATCTGAAACTGTGTTGCAAGGGGAGCACTGAGGCGCTACCTCTATGAGATAGCAGACCATTTGGGCACCATGAACAAGATGTTCTTTTTGATTAACGCCCTTACTGAATTGATGTTTTAAGATGGTAGGAGTGGTTGGCAATGATATCTGATATGACTTTTGGGACTTTACCCTAGTTAGGGTGTGCTCTATGCCAAGACTGCTACCTGAGCTTAGAAATGCACTTTTAAGACATGATCATTGGGAGTAAGACTGACAGAAGAATCTCCATGTGGCTGATCAGTGAATAATGATACTGCAGTGTGCTCTAGCACCTAGGTGTCTGGATATTGAACTCAGATCCTGAAATACAGAACCATAGAATGCATGATCGAGATATGCACCTAGACCACTGGACGCAGCATATTTGGTGCTTTATGTCGGGTTTCTCCTGTGTTGACATGACATGACATGACATGATAGTAGCAAAATTGCTAGTTTTGCAAGCAGTGAGGCGGGAAGGACATCACTAATTTTAGACCACTTTAAGCAATGATGTCAGTTCATACCTGTATCGGCTTTGCATGTTGATGGTGTACTCGAATTATATCATATTGATCAGTGTGTATCACACAGTATCAGTTATCTTTTGGATTGTTGTGTGAAAAATATCTGGCAGCCTGGCACAGACAAGTGGGCAGTTGTAATCAGTGCACTTACTTATAGGCTTAAAGAAACTACACAGACCAAGTAGGGCTGCTGCCTGTAGCCAATGCACCTAAATTTAGCTTGGAAAGGCTGAAGTGGCATTCCATGTACTAATGGCTGTAACAATGCATAAATTTGTCTTAGTGAACACCTGACCATGTTCTCAGAAGCTAGTTTTAGCTGCATTTTGTCTTTATCTTTCTCATTTACTTGATTCTTGCCTTACTTCTTTTGAAGTTGTCACTGGTACTAGTAGGCCTATAAAAAATTTCAACCAGGATGTTTCCGTGTTCAGAAAGTGCAGCAGGTCCTGATTCTGATTGCCATCTAAGTTATATCCAACGGAAAGAACCAAAACTGAATCCAAACGCAATCTAATCAGATTAGAGTGTGATTTAATTGACCATTGAACCCTTATTTTAGGGATCCTGTTCTGGACATGACATTTTTGGTTCACCTTGAATGTCTGATTAATTTTATCTGTTTCTGCTCCTAGTCTGATGCAGCCTGTATATGTGTGTAGTGTTTTTTATCATGATTCTTGTACCCATGAATTTTCAAGCTTTCAGACATCCAGGCGTCATTGGCTTTCCTAACTAGTTGCCTTGTGGGTATTTTCATTATTGGAGTGCTTTGCAAGATGAAGTTGATGTTTATACTGATACTTATCTTTCATGCTTAAACCAGTGTAATTTTCCATAATGCAGGTGCAACATCTGGAGAAGGAGGTCAAGTTGGCAAAACTGCAGGAGTCCCTTTACAAACATTATGCAGCTACCTCTGTCCCTAAGCCCATGCATTGTCTGTCTCTACGCCTGACAGATGAGTATTCTTCCAATGCTCTTGCGCGGAAGCAACTCCCATCACCTGAGCTACTGCCCTCTCTTTCGGACGATTCCTACCATCATTTTGTTCTTGCCACTGATAACATCCTTGCAGCGTCTGTGGTTGTTTCTTCAACTGTCAAAGTATCATCAAAGCCTGAAAAAGTTGTCTTTCATTTGATCACTGATAAGAAAACTTACGCTGCCATGCACTCATGGTTTGCGTTGAACCCTCTTCCTTCTGCTATAATTGAAGTAAAAGGCACTCACCAGTTCGATTGGTTGACTAGAGAGAACACACCGGTTCTTGAAGCACTAGAAAGCCATCATGGGATCAGGAGATACTATCATGGGAGCCACACTGCTGAGACAAAACTAAGTGACAACCCTAGGTTGGTTTCTTCAAGGTTGCAAGCACGGAGCCCAAAGTACGTACTGATGCTCAACCATCTTCGTATATATCTCCCTGAGGTAACTCCTGAAACAGGCATCTCTTAAGTATATAAGTTTATAAGCAGGGATTTGAATGGCATACCCAAGGGCACATTGGCTGTCAAGTATTTGCTCATCTGATCCCAATTCTCTGTGTTTCAGATAGTTTAGAAGCATTTGCATGTCTGGTTAGTTGGCTTTTGGAGGTCTGGGCCAAGACTAGCTTCTTTAGGGCCATTGCGAAATTTCCTTTTTTTATGTCTCTTCCATTTCTCAAGTATTTCACCTGTTGTTCTTAATATAGAGTTCCGTGTAAATCTATCTGCCAAATCAGGCGCCTTTGCATGAGAATTCAGAATGCTCGACAGGGTATCTCGCATTGACTGATGGGCCACCTTAGTTTATCGGGAAGATGGACTCACTGTCAAGATATTTTAGTGTTAGCAGGGTTCTCCTATGTAGTTGCATTAACTCTAACAAGGCTAAATCCTTTTATCAACAGCTCTTCCCCGATCTAGACAAGGTGGTATTCTTGGATGATGATATTGTGGTTCAGAAGGACCTGGCACCCTTATGGGATATAGACCTAAAAGGCAAGGTTAATGGAGCTGTTGAAACTTGTAAAGGAGAGGACTCATGGGTTATGTCGAAGCGGTTTAGGAATTACTTCAATTTCTCTCATCCCCTTATTGCTGCTAATTTGGATCCTGAAGAATGTGCATGGGCTTATGGGGTGAATATATTTGACTTGCATTCATGGAGGAAGACAAATATCAGGGAAACATATCATCATTGGGTTAAGGAGGTAAGGCCGACTACATTTTCAACATTTTGCATGAAACCAACTGATTATTAGGGTTGTCACAGTGAGTACATTGATTTGGTCGAATCAGTTTAAGTTTGAATTGGATCGAGATGATGTGAACTCAATATCGTACATTATTCAACATCCGAAGATCGGTACTGTCAAGTGTCTTGTCATAGATGACCTTGGCACAAGCTTGCTGTTGTGCCATGCTTTGATCATTTTCAGAGTTTTTCTATTCAGTTACTTTTATTGTATATACTAGATAGCCAAAAGCATTTGCATGACTTTCATGTATACGATTAATCTCGTTCTTTGACGCATGTCTTTTGGTTCAGAATTTGAAGTGGAACTTGACTCTATGGCGATTTGGTACACTGCCCCCTTCATTGGTTGCATTCAGAGGCCATGTTCACCCCATCGATCCCTCTTGGCATATGCTTGGTCTGGGTTATCAATCTGCGACAAATCTTAATGCTGTCAGAGAGGCTGCTGTCATTCACTACAATGGCGATTTCAAGCCATGGTTGGACATGGGGTTCAAGGAGCTGCGCCCATTTTGGACAAAGCATGTCAACTATTCCAATGATTTTATTAGGAACTGCAACATTATGGAACCATAGTAGTTCCTGTCGATTCGCCGACAACCTCATTTTTTGAAGTGGAATCCCGTGAGTTATTCAGCTTAGGTACATTCTTTTTCAAGGCGAGTTGAAGATATTGAAACGATGCACGCATCCTCAGAAAATCTACCATTTTTTAACTGAGAGAGATTCTTTTTTCATCTGTAACATGGCAATCTGTGTCAGGCTTTGATTGAAAGGATACTTCTTTCTTCCTTATATGCTTGAAGACTGAACCATAGCCTATCAACGAGAACCAGAACGATAGAGAGGGGCACTGCTTGGTCATGCAGATGCCAGTGCTGGGTAGACAATCTGAAGGAAATGGAGGGTATTTCTTCACCGTATTTTTTCTGCTCAATATTCATTATATTTTTTGTTGTATTCATCGGGCATATTATTAAGGGATCATGGAGGTTGCCTTTTGTTACATATCCCATTGTTTGCCATGAGAATTCTTTCAAGTATTGGTTACAATAGAAGAGAATGATTCTCTCTCTCTCTCTCTCTCTCTCTCTCTCTCTCTCTCTCTCTCTCTCTCTCTCTCTGTCTCTCTCAAATGCATTTTGAGACACATTTGAGATGATAAAAGTGGTGTGTTTTGGTTCTAAATCATGAAAGTCCTATATCTTGCTTGAACCCAGGCTAAAGGCCCTTTCTACTAAGCTAGCCGCAATCGACATCCCATGTGAGACAGGGCGGATAAGTTGTATTTATACACGGCCCATGTGGTGGTTATGTATAGTATTACTAGTCACTGTACATAACCCGTGTTCTGGTTGTATAAAGTGTATCCTATTTTATCTGTTGAAGACCTGAGTGGACTCCGTGCATATATATATATATATATATATATATATATATAGAGAGAGAGAGAGAGAGAGAGAGAGAGAGAGAACCGTATTTTTCCATGACAGTCATTTATTTCGATATATTTTGAGATGGGTGAAATATTGACTTCAAAATTTATTCAACTGGGGTGGTCACGATGCTTAAAGATGTATGCCAATCATGCAATGAAAATTAGCATGGAAAGCGACTTCAGTAATGCCTTTTTCTTGCACCAAGTGGGGTCGACTACATGGGCACTTTACTGTTTATTTGTATTGAAGTACCTCCTTAATATAACCCACGATGAAGGGCCACTTTTGCAAGGTGGGCCTGTAGTTCTCAAATCCTGGATGTAGCACCCATAGCTTTAGCTCAACGGCAAGCCTCTCTAGCGCCGTTGCTGCTGGTGGAGAGTTGGACTCTCAGAGGGTGCATGTGTCATGTGTGTGTGTGTGTTAGGCTTTGGCCTCCTCTTGTAACAAACACACACACACACAGCCGGCTTGAAAATGTGCTGATGTTCATTCTCGCCATCCTTCCTCATCTATGAGAAGGTGAGCTCATACTATGACGAGCTGCATGAGCTTCTTGTTAAACTTGAAAAAAAATAGTATTCGTGGAGGAAATGAAACCGCGCTCCTTGAAGTTAATCTTTTTTGTTCAATTTTATTGTGGAAATGTCATGAGGCCATCTAAGCTTACGAACATGACCATCTAACTAATCAAGCTAGTTATCATCAACTTAGTCCGATCTTTCCAAGGATTTAATGACTCATTAAAACTTGTATTGATCTTTCCAAAAGCCTATTAACTCTCATCAAAAGTTGAACTTAAGCATGTTTGAGCGAGAATATTATTGAAATATGAGACCTCCTCAAACTTCCTCATGCTTAATCACTTCATCTGAGTGGAAAAGGACTTGGTTATGTATGGAGCGCTTCGGAAGGTTGGCAGGTATGAGTAAATACCCAAAAGCTTCTGAGGTTACATGTAAAAATGTTAAATATTTAGAGGGTGTCTCATAAGTTCTTGAAAATGCAAGCTGAAGCTAGAAGCTGCTCGGTTCGTGCAGGTGGGAGTTGAATTAGTTGACACGACAATAATAACAGTAAGTGAAAGGAAAGCAATCAACAAAAAGTGGAAACACGAAACTCAAGAGGGAAGTTGGGATCCCTTTGGATAATCCTGAAGCAATCCAGCCGAAGCTACCATGGAAGCTGGTGAAAAGGCCTTACTGCACACGGATGATTTCCATATAAAATCATAATATGACGTACGGATGAGGTTTCTCCGTTACCACTTGTTTCAGAGTTGATAGAGGTAGGTAATCACTTTCTAAAGCTGGTGAATTCTGGTTTTTAGCTGGCCGTAAACCATTGACGAGTTCCTCAAGAGGAAGCTGTTCTGGTTTGGGATCTGCGCATGTAAAATCATCAGATTCCTATACATGGAGGTCGGTTTTTTCCAAAGATTGAATTTGTGTAATCTGTACTTAGTTTTATACTTAGCTCTCCTCTGGCTTTCCTCCAGCACATTGTTTTTGGACTAAAAATTGCTTCTTCTGTGGTTGCTTGCGTGAAAGGATAAGATTTCGCAGTTGGGTATCCTTCGTTCTACTTTTCAAGGGATAAATTTTGGGATTTTGCTTGTTCTAAACATTGATTTCCGTTACGGGCTTGCATTGTTTTTGCCTATTGTGCTTAACTTTCTGCTGGTATTTGGCCAACCCATCTCTTTATTTTCTATGCTTCTTTGTGAGATATTAGATTTTGGAAGTTGGTTTATTTTCTTTTTGCTTTTTCTGATGATATTTTCTGAGGTGGAGTGAAGCTGTTGTTTTTTCGGTCTATTTTACTACAGAAAGGTACGTGGTTTTTGCTGCTGCTTCTGGGATTTCTAGGACCGGGTTTAGCTGAGGACGCTGCGGATGCAACTATTAGAGTAAGAGGAACGAGCCTCATTGGTGAGACAGATGATAATTTCGTATGCGCAACCCTTGATTGGTGGCCGCCTGATAAGTGTAATTATGACCACTGCCCTTGGGGACAAACTTCTGTTCTTAATCTGGTACTATGTGGGTCCATTCTTATGGATTGTCGTTATTCACTATTTATTGTCTGCTGCTTTGGAGTTCTTTTCCTTTTGGAGAAACGTGGCGCTTACTGATGTTTTGCTTGATGTTGTTTCTTATTTTGTGTTGCAGAATCTGAGCCATCCTCTCCTCGCAAATACGATAAAGGGTACGTTGGTCGCTCTTCGATGTTCTGTACTATTTGCATTTTCTTTTTTCCGTTTCACATTTTTAAGGGATTGACCTATTCTTTCGTCATCAACAACAATAACAACAACTAAGCCTTTTCCCATACTAGACGAGGTCAGCTAAATGGATTCTTTGTTTCCACATATCCCTATCGTGTGCCATGTTAGCAGTTAACTCACAATAAGCTAGATCATTCTTTATTGTTTGTCCTCTAGCTCTTTTAATATTTTCTAAATTTAGTTATTCATACCTTCTTACAAGTTCTTCTTTTGATCTTCTTTCTATATGTCCAAACCATCAACAACAACAACTAAGCCTTTTCCCATACTAGACAGGGTCGGCTTATATGTCCAAACCATCTTAAACGACATTCTCTCATTTTATCCTCTATTGGCGCCACTCTTAATTTGTTTCTAATAACCTCATTATGTATACAGTCTTTTCTTGTATGACCACTCATCCATCTCAACATCTTCATTTCCGTCACAAACATCTTTTGTACATGTTGATGATTAACTGCCCAACACTCAGAACCATAAAACATGGCAGGCCTAATTGCTGCTCTATAATATTTACCTTTTAATTTTAATGGTATCTTCTTATCACAAAGAATACCTGATGCTCCTCTCCATTTTAACCAACAAGCATTAATTCTATGTGTAACATCTCCATCAATTCTTCCATCACTCTGAAAAATTGACCTTAGGTATTTAAAACTTTCCTTTTGGGGAATGCAATGTGTGCCAATTTTAATTTCTATGTCCTCTGAAGTAACCAAATGACCAAACTTACATTCCATATATTCTGTCTTTGTTCTACTAAGTCGGAGGCCTTTGCTTTCTAATGTTTCTCTCCATAGTTCCAATTTTTTATAAACTTTTTCCTTAGACTCCTCCACTAATACAATGTCATCTGCAAATAACATACACCAAGGTACTTCATCTTGAATATGTTTTGTTAACTCATCCATTGCCATTATAAATAAGTATGGACTTAAAGTTGATCCTTGATGTAACCCAATATTAACTTTAAAGAAGTCTGTCGTTCTTTCATGAGTCCTCACACATGTTTTTGTACCATCATACATGTCTCTTATAAGGTTAATATATGTCAATGGGATACCTCTTTTTTCCAAAGTTCTCCTAAGAACCTCCCTCGGTACCCTATCATAAGCTTTTTCTAGATCAAGGGGTTACCTATTTGCTATCATGACTCATTAACTTGATACCTCGATAATTCGCACAATTTTGAATGTCTCCCTTGTTCTTATATATGGGTATAAAGTGTACTTGCTCCCCATTCCTCGGACATCTTTTGGTTTTTTCATATTTCATTAAATAGTCTTGTGAGTCAACTGATTTCTATTTCTCCTAGTATTTTCCAAACTTCTATAGGAATATTATAAACTTCTATAGGAATATTATCTGGACCTACCGATTTACCACCCTTCATATGTTTAAGAGCCTCTTTGACTTCATTCTTTTGAATACGTCGGTAGAAATTGTGTTTTATATACTTTTCTGATTTGGATAACTCTCCTAAGCTAATACTAACATCTTTATTTCCATTAAAAAGCTTATAAAAATAGTTTTTTCATCTATTTCTTATATCATCATTTGCCACTATAATTTTTTCATCCTCGTCCTTTATGCATCTAACATAATTAAGATCTTTAGTTTTCTTATCTCTAGCCCTAACTATCCTAAAAATATCTCTTTCACCCTCTTTTGAGTTGAGTTTTTTATATAAATCCTCCTAAATTTTAGCTTTTGCTTCACTCACGGCCTTTTTCGCTTCCTTCTTTGCTTTCTTATAAGCCTATAAAGCTTAACTAGTTTTCTTAGCATAATGTAATTTGTAACTTGCCCTCTTTGTCTTGATTTTATTTTGCACTACTTCACTCCACCACCAAGCTTCTTTTTGTGCCGGTACACCTCCCTTAGATACACCTAACACATCTTTCGCCACTTTCCTAATATGTATAGCAATATTGTTCCACATATCACAGGGTGTATCAACATAATTCCAAACATCTCCTCGAAGGACTTACTGTTTAAATATATCTTCTTTCTCGCTTTTGAGGTTCCACCATTTAGTCTGAATAGCTCGATGCACTCTTTTCTTCTTTGTCCATTTTTTTATTTGTAAATCCATAACTAAAAGTCGATGTTCGGTGGTTAAGCTTTCTCCTGGAATTACCTTGCAATCTTTACAACACGCTTTATCTTTTTTTCTACAAATAAAGTAATCAATTTGTGTTTGTGATAAACCACTCTTATAAGTAATTAAATGTTCATATCGTTTTTTGAAGATTGTATTGACTATAAAGAGATCAAATGCCATAGCAAAATTTAAAATCTCCCTACCTTCCTCATTTATATCTCCAAAACCAAAGTTTCCATAAATCCCTTGATATCCAAATGCCTCTTTAGCGACATGTCCATTTAAGTCTCCTCCTAAACAAATCATCTCCTTGTGTGGAATCTTTTAAATCATCTTATCTAACTTTTCACAAAAAGTTGTCTTTATACTATCTTCTAGTCCTACTTGGGGTGCGTAAGCACAAACTATATTCAAAACCTCTGCTCCTTGTTGTAATTACCAAGAAACGCAGTGGATAATAAACAAAAAAGTATATTAATAAAAAGGTAGAGTAACAATGGAGATCGGAGGAGGGGGTGAACCTCCAATGGAGGCTGCCCCCTCTTTCTCTCTCTTTCTTAATCTCAGCAACTCTAACCCTAATACAACCTATCAACCCTTATATAAGGAGCTGTAAAACATAAAATAACCAAAATACCCTTACAACTTCGGACAATTACAATAATACCTAAAACATCAACCTTACTAAAACTGACTCTAAAACTCATATTCTTCAACACCCCCTCTCAAGTTGGGAGTGAGATACTTTGAACTCCAAACTTGCCAAAAAATCTTCATCTGTCTGCAACATTCTTCATATGTCTTCGTCACTGGTCTAATCTTCAACAGCTTCTTTGGTTGCAACATCTTCAACTCAGCCTTCTTGGATGATCATATCATGCAGCATCTCTAGCTGCAATATAAACTTAGCCTTTCTGGCTAATCATCTCAAGCAGCATCTCTGGTTGCATTATTACCTCTGCCTTCCTGTTTGATCATCATCATGACTTTCTTCACCATACGTGCACGAGCGATCTCTTTGAGGCTTCTGTAAAACAACTTGAACTATGAAGAACACAGGGTAATATACGATCCTAATATGGGTGTCAGTTGCTCCCTCTCTCTTTCTTTTTTTTCATAAAGTGATTCGGCAACTACACTTCAAAAGTAATGTTTTTTTACTATTGAGAAAACTGATCTTTTGTAATAGGAGGTACTACTCCATCATACACACTTCACACGACTTTTCCTGCGCCCCTTCTCATTGTGGTTGTAACTTGTGTGTTGGTTGGGTGCCCTCTCTCTATTACTCAAATAGCAAAATACAAACAGCTGCTTATACTAGTCGGTCTGCACCCTTTCACATGGTGACTGCAACCGCTTTTCTAGCCCTCCTAGTTGTTTACTTCAGCAACCCAAGGTTTTAATTTTTCATGCTTCTTGGTAATATTGCCGCATTCCATATCAACAAATTCTTCTGCCTCTTCTATGATTTGATTTGTCATACATATGTGGTAAAAAAGATTGATTTTATGAATTCTATCTTTCCTTCTATTTCCATTCAGTTGTTTTTCCGATAAAGAAATCATCACTACTACTTTATTCCTTCTTCAAAGTTTTTCTCTGAATTTTCATCCCTCTTGAACATTTTAGCAAACACTTGATATGTAGGTAAACATCTCTCTTAGGCATTTCATAAAACACTTTATGTGCAGTTGAATATTTCTTTTGGACATTTCATCGAACACTTGTCCTGGTGAAACATTTCATCGAACAATTGTTTTGCATCATTCATCTGCATTGTGTATATCATGTATACCATTGAAAACCACATCCGCAGAACTGTTGTATATAAGCCTTTTGACTCTGCATTTTCTCATTAGAACGACTATCTTTCTTGGGAAGGATTCTGTAGGCATCGATTTCCCTAAATCTGTCATTCCGCCCTGACTGCATGAACAAAGAACACCCAAGAGAGTAACATCATTGGTCTTCACGCCACTCCTTTCCATGTCTTGAAATAGTTCAACAGCCTCTTTTCCTAGGTTATTCTTCCCATATCCAGTGATCAAACATGTCCAAGAGATCACATTTCTCTCTTGCATCTCATTGAAAGCCTGGTTTGCATCTTCAATCGCTCCCGACTTTGCATACATATCTAGCCTAAGAGTTTGCATACATATCTGGTGGAGACGAACTTTCACTAGCATAAGAGTTTCTAAATTCATGAAACAGTTTATCTAATGAGATAGCAGCTCATGCCCAATGCATGAATACTATCTTCATCAACAGGCATAGAGTTTTTAAAGCAACCACTGTACATAATAAGCTTTGTCACAGTTGGATGCTTTTTTTTTTCAACTTCATTACAACCATCATATGTGGCACCATCTTGTTGAACTTCCCGTCATTCCAAAAGAACTTTGCATTTCCACCGTCCTCTGAAGAATCTGGGAGACAGATTGGTGGCAGTAGGTTGGGTATAGCTGATTCTGCATTTGAAGTGACTGAGGTGGCAAAAGCCAATTGGTCCAATCGTTCATTCTCCTTATTTTGTCTCCCTGTATTTAGACAAGAGAGGACATCCTCATAGAATCCAGAATGAACTGGATGTTGTATGTTAATTTCCTAACTCGGTTGAAATTTGCACTTATAGAAATAGGAACCCATTCTTGCTTATCCATGTTCTGCCGCAAGTATATATCTTTACATAAATTCTCATCGCTGAAATAATACTCTATCTTCTTGAGGATCTGGTGCTGGAAAATACACAGCAGGAACCTGGGCCTGTGCTATGAATGGCACACTTCAAATGGGATCAATGGCAGAACAAAGGATTGGGTATACCTAGTCATCTTCTTTCCAGATTAATAAAGCAGAATCAATCTGCATGGTCTGAACAAACTGAGACAGCCAGTGGCATATGCATAGTTTCTATGAGTTGTTTTGCTTTGTCTAGAAGTCCAGCACGACCAAGGAGATCCACCATGTAGTCGTAGTGCTCAACTCTTGGTGTATGTGTGAGGACAAGCGACGAACTGTACATTGCCTTCTTCATTCTTAAGCCCTGCACTTCTCTGGTGTTTTCAAGTCCCATGATTTCTTTTTCTTAACAAATGAGACGAGCTCCACTTCATAACACAATGTAGAGTTTACAGGCACAGTGATTAATTCTTGGAGTGATTCTGAACCAAAAAAGAAATCGTTACTAAACCCACTTCTCCCTTCTGCATCGTCATCACAACTCTATCGAAACTCCTCGTGACTTATTCCTGGCTAAAACATTAGAAACACCTTCCTTTCACAGTAAATCACCCAAAATCTGAATTGGGTAACCAACCACCCGTTTTCTGCATCCACTTTCTTTATGCAGATGATGAACAACAATTAATGATTTTATTTCCTAAAGTCATGGGGATAATCCTTCCCCTTTTATCTTATCATTTCCACCAAATTAGGAAGGTAATCTTCCATAAATATTTTCTGGTTTTCTTCCCCACAAAATCAGGAAAGTAACTTTTCATGATTACTTTTCTGGTTTGTTTCCTTACAAATTCAGGAAAGTAATTTGCAACTTACTTTTCTAGCATTTGATAAAAAAAAATGAAATTACCTTTCTCAAAAAATTCAAATCTTTCTTTCAAGGATTTTGTGTAACCTCTTTTGGAAAATCTGGAAAGAATGGGCTAGCCACGATCGTCATTTTTGGCAGCCAACACCTTCCCTTTTTTTTTTCCTTCTTTGTATGGTAATTAACTTGATTGGCTTTCACTTGCCTATTCTTCCCATCAACCTTGTTTCCACACAAAATAATGGAGATATTTCTTCCTCGGATGGATAACATATCATACTGCAGAATTCAGCTTCCGTCCTAGCTCTTTCAAAGTTGAATTATTGTATATTTGAAGCATTGCACACATGGCAACATCTGTTGCACTACCCAGTACTGGAGTATTTGATAGCAGCACGCTCAATGTGTAAACTAAGTGCACTACTGACATTAGCCAAAGAGGGAAAACGGCGATTGGTCATGTGTTAAATTTACTTGTCTAGTCGATCCACTGTAAAAAAATCAACACCTTCACAATAACATGAGACGAATCTCAATGATAGGAAACAACACACATGCTTCACAACACTTCAAAAATTAATAAGAAAATGTGTGCAGATTAACCGTGAAAAAATTAACATTATGTGAGTTCCCAAAACTTGGATTAACATTTGCATTCTCATAAGGTCTTGTGCTTGCATCCACATTAGAATTACCATAAGGGCTAGGATTCACACCTGTATTGCCATACTGATTCTCAAAGCCATTGACATTTCCATACGCTCTCTGATAGGCGTTTTCAGGGCTTGAATTCGTGTTGGCCTTCTCATACTGATATTGTTTGTTGTCAAAATCTCCACACAATCTCGGATTTGTGTTAGACACTTGACTTTCCATATGGGTTTGGACTCACATATCCATTGCCATATTGGTTTTGACTGACATCCACATTACCATAGGGTCTCGGATATGCATTTGCACTTGAATCAACATATGACTGATTGATTTGAATTGCTGATCAAGATCAGAATGCTCTTTGGTAGATTTGGATGATTTAAACTGCTGATCACATTGGCAGATTGATTAGAATTGCTACTCACGTTCGCATACGACTGATATGCACTCACACCAGAATACCCATAAGGGCTCGGATTAACGCTTGGACTCCCATCTTGATTTGGATTGCTGATCACATTTCCATAAGGTCGTTGGTCTAGGCTCCCAACTGAATTCCCAAAAAGGCTTGGATTCTGGCTACTACTCACATTTCCATATGGTCTCTAATTTGCATTCCACAATCTTCACCATTATGCTATGATACCATGTTGTAATTATCGAGAAACGCAGCAGATAATAAACAATAGAATATATTAATAAAAAGAAAGAGTAACAATGGAGATCGGAGGAGGGGGCGGACCTCTAATGGAGGCCGCCCCCCTCTTTCTCAATCTCAGCAACTCTAACCCTAATACAACCTCTCAAACCTTATATAAGGAGCTGTAAAACATAAAATGATCAAAATACCCTTAGTATAAAAAATTACCAAAATGCCCTTACGACTTCAAATAATTACAATAATACCTAAAACATCAAATTTACTATCCTAAACATCAACCCTTCTAAAACTGACTCTAAAACTCATATTCTTTAACACTCCTAACACTAATTTCAACGTCATGATTCGGTCACCATATCGTTGTATGTCTACTACACTATCCTTTAAATCTTTATTTATGATAATACCAACTCCGTTTCGAGCCTTTTCTTTACCTGAGTATCATAATTTAAAACTTATATCCTCTATCTCCTTTGCTTTTTCTCCAACCCATTTTGTCTCTTGTAAACATAGAATATGAATCTTTCTCCGAATCATAGTATCTACCACCTCCATTAGCTTACCGGATAATGTTCTGATATTCCAAAAACCAATACAAATCTTATTATCGAGGACTAGCTTCCTTACCCCCCGCATCCGTCCATAATCAAAATGCGAAAACCCTTTCTGCAAATTATTCACTACATTCGGGTGGCAATGAAGCGGGACTAACTTCTTTACCCACACCCGTCCATGATGTGGGAACCCTCTTTGCAATTGATTCACTACATTCGGGCAAAAATTTAGTGGCCCTTGCTTACTTATTACTGCATTCGGGCTCTACAGCACGTCGGTAGGCGGGGACGCCTCAAAGCAATGCTCATAATTTTTGTAATCCATGTAATAAAAATCCGACGAAGTTTTATGCTGGCTATTGGAAGCCTAACACAACCCTCCTCCTTTATCCGGGCTTGGGACCAACAATGCAAGGGTGATCCCTTACATGCACTAATGTTAAATTGCATTTTTTAACATCAGGTTCCCATCTTATGAATCTTGTCATGGATAATATCATCTTCATTTATGCATTCTTCTCTTTCCTTCCTTTATCATTTAAGAGCTGGTGTTGGTCACTTTTTGATTCATCTATGCTCTTCGGGTACTTTAAAGGGGGAGAGGAATGCCTCTAATGTGTTGGAAGGAACCATTAAAATGTGATCTTGATTTTTTTGAGTAACATGCTAATGCCACTCAAGATTGAGCTCAATGACAACTAGATCCATCTCACTAACACCACTTACTGTGGTAAAAGGCTAGCTTTTGGGTTTGGTCTCCACTATTGTGATTATATGTCGATGGTCTTCTTTTTTCCTTGACAATAATGAAATCATGATGGTTACAATTCATAAGATGACAAAACTCAGCAATGGCTTGTCAAGTATTATATTAGTTTATGATTCGTAAATTATTAAAGTTACCAATCCGTAGTTTTAATGCCATCAATGAGTAAAGTGATTCTGGATATTGCCAAGGTTGCAAAGATGGAGGTCAGTAATGTTTGCAAGTCAAGCCTGTTAATCATCAATCAAACCTCACCGCGCATTCAATGTGTTGTTTTCTATGATTATTTGTAAATACGTTAGTGAAAATCATTGTATTGAAAGTACGGGGCATAGTGATAGTTCCACGTTGTGCACAAACTTGTCAGTGTGGATGCGTATGGTGAATTTATTGCTTATACCAACTTGTACTTTAAGCTTATGCACTTTCTGTACGTTATCAGTACATCATCATATTGATTGCAATGCGTTCCACTAACTTATTGTTGCTGAATTGATTGAAGCCCAGCTTTTGGTCATCTGAGGATAAGGATTGGAGGTACCTTGCAGGACCAAGTACAGTATGATGTAGAGGGTGTGCAGCAACCATGCTTACCCTTTCGAAAAGAGGAAAATGGACTATTTGGATTCTCCAAAGGCTGCCTGAAAATGGAGAGGTGGGATGAGCTCAACCAGTTATTCGACAAGACAGGGTGAGCTTGGACGCTCTTTTTTCCTGCTAAGTTTGCATCCTGGATATGCTTTCTGCACGAAAAAATTTCTATTTGTGTTGTGATGTGATCTCTCTCTCTCTCACACACACACATATATGTGCTCATTTGTGTATATATATGTATGCATGTGTGTATATGTACTACGTACTTATGTATATGTGTATTTATGCACATTACAGCTTGGTACTAGTTGACATGCTAAGTTCACGAGTACCCCACTATTTATGAACTTTATGAATCCTCCAAGAACTTTAAGGCTCTGATAGGAACCGGATACTGGATATAGCAAATAAGAGATTTGGTAAAATATGGGTTTTATCAAATACTTTAGTTGTTTAGTACCTGTAACCAAACCTTCGTATGCATGTAACTAATACCATCAAAGCAGAGTAGTTTGTAAAGAGCAGAGCATGTTGTTGTCACCAAATTTGCCTAAAACATCCTTTCCAACACTGTTGGATGGAAAATCTTAAGTGCCAAATCTATATGCAAGTTTAATATACTTAAGGGGATCCTGATCAGTTAGTCGTTCATTATCGTCAGCTGTAAGGGCTGACTCTGGCTCTCAACCAGAGCGCAAGTGCGTTTAGAAGATGAGTTTGTGCAGAAATTGAGAGCATAGGAAGAAACTGCTCAAATATGTGGACTGAATCTCACTTCATTGACTGCATTTCTTTCTCATTGTTCACTGATCCAAGGTTTGGAACTCATTTGGCTGCTAACATGAGCGTGTAAAATTTGTAAATGATGTTTAATTTCCTTTATATGGTCAAAATGAGGAAATAATATTTTGTTAAGCATGTCAGCATCCAAATGGAATTTCAGTATCTTTTCCACTCCTCTTTAGGTTTTGCGTTCTTTTAACTCTTTTCTGCTTTGTTTTACTTGGTTTATTTCTACGTAATCATTTTAGTAAAAATTTCCTGTACAAATTATCTCAGTCTCACCTTATTTGTTGATATCATGGTTGAAGGGCTATTGTAACTTTTGGTTTGAATGCACTCTCTGGAAGACATCAAGTTTCTAAAGGTGCATTGGGAGGTCCTTGGAACTCAGCCAATGCATACAACTTCATCAAGTATACAGTCACCAAAGGATTTAAGATTGATTCATGGGAGTTTGGTATGGCGGTGGTCTTTTTGCTTTAGTTTCTTGATATCATGTTCTATTGTAGGATTACACAACCTTTCTCAGGCATTTTAGAAGAACATTAACATGTTGCTTGGCAGGGAATGAACTGAGTGGAAGTGGTGTGGGTACAAGAGTGGCAGCTCAGCAATACGCACAAGACTTGGTCAATCTTAAATCAATACTTAAAGAATTATATTCAGGATCGTCATCACAGCCATTGCTTCTGGCACCTGGGGGATTCTTTGACCAAAACTGGTATACGGAATTTCTTCATGATTCTGGACCACATGTTGTGGATGCACTAACACATCATATTTATAATCTCGGTGCTGGTGAGTGCATCTTCATTTAACATATGTCCAAATAATCATAAACTTGTTCATTTGATTTTTTCTTGTGATATCCCTGTCACAGGTGTTGATCCTAATCTTGTTAGTAGGATACTTGACCCAAATCATGCAGATTCAATTGCTCAAACATTTGTTGACCTCCAGCTTGTCATTCAAAATTCTGGGCCATGGGCATCTGCTTGGGTTGGGGAGGCTGGTGGTGCCTATAATAGTGGTGGTGATATGATCTCTAATACCTTTGTGAATAGTTTCTGGTATTCTCTCTCATCTTTACACGTTTCCTACACTAGTCCAAGTATTCAGATTTTTCTGAATGGATTGTTTTCTTTGGTATTTATAGGCACTTAGATCAGATTTTTCTGAATGAATTTTCTCTATGGTATTTATAGGTACTTAGATCAGCTTGGTATCGCATCCATGTACAACACCAAGGTTTACTGCAGACAGGCATTGATGGGTGGCTATTACAGTCTCCTCAACACATCAACCTTTGTTCCAAACCCTGATTACTACAGGTGGGAAGCCTTTATCTTGAGATGCAATTTAATTTTTGTAAGCTCAATCCAGTCATGCACATTGTTCTCATTCTTCTTCTTTGTTTTCATTCCTGTCAGTGCACTATTGTGGCATAGATTGATGGGCAAAGGTGCCCTTGCTACCAAGGTGGTAGGATCACAGTATCTGCGTGCTTATGCCCATTGTTCGAAGGAGAAAGTAAGAAATCTTCCCAGTTAAAGTTCTTTCATATCACTGTTTTTTTATTGCCACTATTATTTAAAGAGTTGAATAGTATCTTACGGTGCAACTGCACATGATCCAGATTCGAGCAGGCTTCATGCCTGCAGACCTGACTCAT
Source organism: Brasenia schreberi (assembly GCA_036023115.1). NCBI lineage: Eukaryota > Viridiplantae > Streptophyta > Magnoliopsida > Nymphaeales > Cabombaceae > Brasenia > Brasenia schreberi. The sequence continues at coordinate 9,067,421 of JAYKKT010000061.1, read as the reverse complement.
AAAAGAAATTGTAAGTTGAAGCTTAATACAAGCTTATGTTTTGGTTATCTAGCTCTTAGTGAACCACACGCTGCTGGCTTTGTCACCTTTTGGTTGTGCGAATTTTGAGCAGAGATGGATGGAATTCAAAGTAACCCACCATTCAGAGAGCTGGGGAAGAACCCCTAGTGTAGAACATTGTCTCGTCAAAAATTTATATGATGAATGTCATGTGCAATATCAATTCCCAAGAGATGAACTCTTTGATAGTGCATCAGATTTATATCAAGGATAACACGGTTTTTAACTGTTCAAACTGCAGCAGGTTTCATATAAGGACGAACTCCAGTAATCTAAAAGTTAGGACATATATACATATATGTGTGTATATATACATATGTATGCACATATATATATATATATATATATATATATATATATATATATATATATATATATATATATATAGAGAGAGAGAGAGAGAGAGAGAGAGAGAGAGAGCACCTCCATTCTCCCTGATTCTTTCAGTAGACTGACTGCATCATTGATTCCTAACAACTGAACCATGCTTAATACATATGCAGATTGAGTCCTCAAACACATTTTGGAAACTAAACTTTTACGCTGTCTTAAAACTTTAGTTTCCAATACTCTAAGATATGTTCTTTATCTCATACTCGACATATGTAATGATCATGGTTCAGATGTTAGGAGTCACGTTCGGGGTCATGATTTTTGAGAAAAGAAAGATATCCAAGTTTTCAATATTTTAAAATTTGTTGGTTAACGATTTTGGAAGTTCTAAAAGGTCATGTTTATGTGTCATAATCATGTTACACAAAATTCATCTCTCTTAAATAAACGTTTTCATGAGATTAAAAAAAATTTACATGAAATAAAAAACAACAACAACAACAACTAAGCCTTTTCCCATACTAGACGGGGTCGGCTACATGGATTCTTTGTTTCCACAGATCCCTATCGTGTGCCATGTTAGGAGTTAACTCCCAATAAGCTAGATCATTCTTTATTGTTTCTTTCCAACACTTTTGTGGTCGTCCTTTACCTCTTTTAATACTTTCCAAATTTAGTTTTTCTAACCTTCTTACAGGTTCTTCTTTCTTCTTTTGATCTTCTTTCTATATGTCCAAACCATCTTAAACGATGTTCTCTCATTTTATCCTCTATTGGTGCCACTCCTAATTTGTTTCTAATAACCTCATTATGTATACGGTCTTTTCTTGTATGACCACTCATCCATCTCAACATCTTCATTTCTGTCACAGACATCTTTTGTACATGTTGATGATTAACTACCCAACACTCAGAACCATAAAACATGGCAGGCCTAATTGCTGCTCTATAATATTTACCTTTTAATTTTAATGGTATCTTCTTATCACAAAGAATACTTGATGCTCCTCTCCATTTTAACCAACCAGCATTTATTCTATGTGTAACATCTCCATCAATTCTTCCATCACTCTGAAAAATTGACCCTAGGTATTTAAAACTTTCCTTTTGGAGAATGCAATGTGTTCCAATTTTAATTTCTATGTCCTTTGAAGTAACCAAATGATCAAACTTACATTCCATATATTTTGTCTTTGTTCTACTAAGTCGGAGGCCTTTGCTTTCTAATGTTTCTCTCCATAGTTCCAATTTTCTATTAACTTTTTCTTTAGACTCCTCCACTAATACAATGTCATGCAAATAACATACACCAAGGTACTTCATCTTGAATATGTTTTGTTAACTCATCCATTGCCATTATAAATAAGTATGGACTTAAAGTTGATCCTTGATGTAACCCAATATTTCCTTCATGAGTCCTCACACATGTTTTTGCACCATCATACATGTCTCTTATAAGGTTAATATATGTCAATGGGATACCTCTTTTTTCCAAAGTTCTCCAAAGAACCTCCCTCGGTACCCTATCATAAGCTTTTTCTAGATCAATAAATATCATGTGAAGGTTTTTCTTTTTTGCTCTAAAATGTTCCATAAGACATCTCAAAAGGTGAATCGCTTCAATAGTAGATCTGCTTGGCATGAATCCAAATTGGTTCTCTGTTGTACTTGATACTTGTCTTAACCTATGTTCGATAATTCTTTCCCATAATTTCATAGTATGACTCATTAACTTGATACCTCGATAATTTGCACAATTTTGAATGTCTCCCTTGTTCTTATATATGGGTATAAGTGTACTTGCTCTCCATTCCTCGGGCATCTTTTGGTTTTTCCATATTTCATTAAATAGTCTTGTGAGCCAAGTGATTCCTATTTCTCCTAGTATTTTCCAAACTTCTATAGGAATATTATCTGGTCCTACCGATTTACCACCCTTTATATGTTTAAGAGCCTCTTTGACTTCATTCTTTTGAATACGTCGATAGAAATTGTGGTTTATATACTTTTCTGACTTGGTTAAATCTCCTAAACTAATGCTAACATCTTTATTTTCATTAAAAAGATTATCAAAATAGTTTTTCCATCTATTTCTTATATCATCATTTGCCACTAAAATTTTTTCATCCTCATCTTTTATGCATCTAACATAATTAAGATCTTTAATTTTCTTATCTCTAGCCCTAGCTATCCTAAAAATATCTCTTTCACCCTCTTTTGAGTTGAGTTTTTTATATAAGTCCTCCCAAATCTTAGCTTTTGCTTCACTAACGGCCTTTTTCACTTCCTTCTTTGCTTTCTTATAAGCTTCTAAAGTTTCACTAGTTTTCTTAGCATAATGTAATTTGTAACATGCCCTCTTTGCCTTGATTTTATTTTGTACTACTTCACTCCACCACCAAGCTTCTTTTTGTGCCGGTACACCTCCCTTAGATACCCCTAACACATCTTTTGCCACTTTCCTAATATGTATAGCCATATTGTTCCACATATCACAAGGTGTGCCAACACAATTCCAAACATCTCCTGGAAGGACTTTCTGTTTAAATATATCTTCTTTGTCGCTTTTGAGGTTCCACCATTTAGTCCGAATAGCTCGATGCACTCTTTTCTTCTTTGTCCATTTTTTTATTTGTAAATCTATAACTAAAAGTCGATGTTGGGTGGTTAAGCTTTCTCCTGGAATTACCTTACAATCTTTACAACACGCTCTATCTTTTTTTTTACAAATAAAGTAATCAATTTGTGTTTGTGATAAGCCACTCTTATAAGTAATTAAATGTTCATATCGTTTTTTGAAGATTGTATTGACTATAAAGAGATCAAATGCCATAGAAAAATTTAAAATCTCCCTACCTTCGTCGTTTATATCCCCAAAACCAAAGTTTCCATGAATCCCTTGATATCCTAATGCCTCTTTACCGACATGTCCATTTAAATCTCCTCCTAAACAAATCATCTCCCTTTGTGGAATCTTTTGAAACACCTTATCTAACTCTTCCCAAAAAACAATCTTTATACTATCTTCTAGTCCTAGTTGGGGTGCGTAAGCACAAACTATATTCAAAACCTTTGCTCCTAACACTAATTTCAATGTCATGATTCGGTCACCATATCGTTGTATGTCTACTACACTCTCCTTTAAATGGACATGTCGGTAAAGAGGCATGTCTGGACCAATATTCGTGTCTAAGCCTCCTACTGAGCTTAATCGAGCAACCTCAGTATACCTCGGCTTTGGTCATCTAATTATTGACTGGACCAATACCTAAGCCCAGCTCATAGAATTCTCCGGAGGATTGCAGACTAAACTTATACAAGCTGAGCATGTTCTCGGGCTACTGCCTTTTGATCCGCAGCCCTAGTAGTGCGGTGAAGACCCTTTTCTTAATGCAAAGAAGAGTACTGATGTGTTCTCTGGTTCAGCATATCTTTGCTGAAAACTGTTTATTTCATCCTTTTGCCTTTAAAATCACTAGTTTAAAACCCTAAATTTTACCCGGGCAGTGTAAAACAAGTTCCTCCTAGTTGGGGTTTCTTGGTTCTAGTTTCGATTGATAACGTGAGCCCCAATATTCGTATTAGTTTTATCCATTTAAGGAGACATTGCAATATATTTCATATTGTTCTCTGGCTTTTAATTTTGTTTTCTTGACAATCATCCAAATGCTCACAACTGGAAAGGTCAACGCAAATGTTGGTCTCTAGTTTATGCTTTAATTTTAAAACCCATTCCTTTGTTTACGTGACAATTTTTGTGGCAGGCAGGAATCACTGTGCTTCTCATCAACCTGAGCAACAATACAACATTTACTGTTAGTGTGGAGAATGACATGAACATTAAACTGCATTTGGGGGAGAATAATGACAGGCCAGGTTCTCCCATTCATAGACTGAAGAGGAAGTTTTCATGGATCGGAAAGTTGGCTTCAAATGGTAATGAACAGAGATATGAGTATCACCTAACGCCGAAAGACGGATACCTTAAAAGCCAATCAGTTCTCCTCAATGGGCAACTGTTAGAGTTAAGTGATGACGGCGAGGTTCCAATTTTTGAGCCCATGATCATTAGTGCATATTCAAATGTCACTGTTGCTCCATTATCCATTGCCTTCGTTGTTCTCCCCAACTTTGAGGCTGCAGGATGTTCTTGAGAAATCTTGAGAATAGCACCTGTCTGGGCTATATTGGTGACTGAGTTTTAGTGTATAAGGTGTGCTGTGAGCCGTTCTTTAGTAAGTTTGGATTATTGGTTAGTTGTGGGGTTTGTAGGTTATCTAATTTGGTGTTCTGTAGGCAATAAAATTGAATTCATACGATGTAATATTTGTGTTCTGACATGATGTTATTTAGATTGTGAATCCACATAGCATAAATCTATTTTCTTGCGCAAAGCCAAGTGTCAAATCCATGAACTGATGAAAAAGGATCAGTCACATAAACTCTCTCTTTGTTCCCATTGTGTGTGCTCTCTCACACTATGTGTCCATGTATGATTGCTTATAGTTATGTCTGTGCTTTATATTGCATAAGGTGCTGTTACTAAATGGTTCTGCCTATTAAACCAAAGGTATCCATATGGCTTGGCTTTGAACTATTGACAACTATAGCTGCAGTGAAGCTCATTCCTGGAAAAAGATTAGCTTCTTGGCTTTCCTTTTGCAGCTAGTATGCCTTCAGCATCCCACAAGCAGTTAACTGATCCTTTTAGCACTTCTCCCCTGTTTCTGTAGAATCGGTTGTGGCCAAGTTGTTAAGCTGATATGGGTTGGCCAAGCTGGTTCGACTCGGTCAGTACAGCAGGCCCAATTCAGTTTGGTGCAATGAATCAAATCTGGATCACGTCCATTGGGTACTGCGGTCATGTCCAAGAGTGACACATCTGATGGTTTTAATATAAAATTGTTAAATCTCATTCAGATATATGTATTGCTTTCAATGTTAATCTGAGTAAAAACATGTCTGTAATTGGATGGCTTTAACAACAACGACGATAACTAAGCATTTTTCTATATTAGATGGGGTAGGCGAGATGAATTCTTTGTTTTCATATAGCTCAATCCTGCGCAATGCTAATAGTTAATTCAATATAAGCTAGATCTATAACTTACCAAAATTAAAGTCATTTCTACTTAGGATACTTTTTATATTATTGAGAAAGTACTCCAGTCAGCCTAAGTGACCAAGAAGTCATTAGGAGTGTTTGATTACGAGGTTGGACTTGCAGACTAAAGGCACAATTTCAAGGATTGGGCCTCAGGGGTCATCCGCTGCTGACCCTAATTAACAATACGTCGCTTTTTACTGCACGCCAAAGCCCGCATTTGGTTACGCGGCAAATTGAGCCTACCGTTTGGACCCTGTCTGGCAAGTTGAAACTTGAATCGGACCTGAACTATCCTTAGAACCGGTTGAAACTGAAGCTGAACAAGAACCAGGGACTCCATGGTCTGGATCCAGTTCCACCTATTGGAGAACCAAAGCTGGCAGTTCCAAGTTGTTTCTTCCGGTTTTAAAATCACAACTTTGTTTCATGGAATTATGAAATGAACTTGAGCTCCAAACTAGGACTGAAACCAACTTAGAACTGGCCGGGAACGCATAGAACCGAACCTAGATCTGGAGGGGGGAGTGGTCCCGTTGTAGTCCCAGCTTTTGGGGGAACTGGAACTGGAACTTGAACTGCCAATTTGGAAGCAGCAATCCTGTTTTACCTAGAACAGGATAAGTGTGCTGGTGTGTCCAAATCTTTACCTAACATGTTAGCAGACAGTTGGAAAACTGAGGGGTTCTTAACAGGGAAACAGTCGGGTCAACAAATTTGAGGTACTATGACCAATAGTGAAACCAACACTGAGACAAACATTGTTTTCAGGTAAGCTCAGCTGAGGCATAGCTTGACCTGGTAGCGAATCGGGTCCACATTGAACCCTATTTATCAGGCCTAGGTTCCACAATCAAGATGGCGTCAAACCTGCAAGAAGGTCAAGAACTCAGCTGTTCCTTATGGTCTTCAAGAGTTGAAAAAACTCCTCAACATTCCAATGGAGGCTAAACTACTAAGGGAAAAAGAAATATTATGGAAAAAACGACATGAATAGTGAGATGACAAATTAGCAAGAGTGATACATAAATTCATGCTAAGCATTGTACTGTTTGGAAAATTCATGGAACCAGACCTAGTAGTTCTAACTAGAACCAAACCATAACAGGAACCGGCTATCAGAACTGGTAAAACCGGATCTAGAAGCGTAGATGACCTGGTTCCGTTCCAGTTTCACATCTCATGGAACTGGAACCAGCTTCTATGTTTTCTTTAAAATTTTAAATTTTCCAATGTTCTTTGCCGGGTGGTCTAGGACTAAGACTGAAATCAGCCCCTGGCCACTCCGTTTATGGTTCCAAGTTTCAGGCTATCTAGAGCCGGTCATGTCTATCATGAGCATTCAAATACCATATGCTCGTGAATAGAGATGTCAAAATGGGCCTGCCTCAGGGGATGAGCCAAACAATTCTGGCCCATATTTGAAGCAGGTTCTGATGTCTCTGGGGACCAACGAGGGTCACGTTGGGCTGGCCCGCAAAGCAGCAGGGCCAGATTCAAATCTGCTTGAAATCCAAATCCACATGTAATAAGAACTATATATGTGTATATGTGTAAATACACATATATACACACACATATACATGCAATACAAAATCTCTCTCTCTCTCTCTCTCTCTCTCTATATATATATATATATATATATATATATATGTGTGTGTGTGTGTGTGTGTGTGTGTGTGTGTGTGTGTGTGTGTGTGTGTGTGTGTGTATATATACTGCATATATACTTGATCATTTAGTAAACTAAAACATTTTTAGACAGAAAATTGACCGATATCCAACCCGTCCACTTCAGCAATAATACAACATACCCTTCATGTCGATAAGGGGGAGGAAGTATGAGCGACAAACCGGTCAGGACACTTCAGAGGCAGGTTAAAAACAGGTTGACCAATATCCAACCCGTCCACTTTGAAAGTCGGGTAGGTTCCAGGTCAAGCCAGTTACAACTCCTCAACCCCCTCCGCCCACACACACCATATATATATATATATATAGTTTGAGATGTGAATCGAAAGTATCATTCTATTTTGTACTTTGTATCCATGTGCACTAATACAAAATACATTTATATATACACATATATATAGTTTGAGATGTGAATCGAAAGTATCATTCTATTTTGTACTTTGTATCCATGTGCACTAATACAAAATACATTTATCACCTCAATCGTTCATCTCAAAAATCGAGTTGTTGAGATAAAAGAGTTGATTCGAGCACCACTAGGGTTTGAGAATTTAACACTATCTTACTCTCTATTCTCCAGCTTTATTTATATATACACAGAGAGAAAGAGAGGCATATGCTCAATCTTATACATGCTTAAATCTCTTCAAACATTTTCATCATTCGATCATTGCAATCAACGTGGTAGATTTAAAATAAAAAGGTAGATTATACCTCTGTGCAGTAAATGTGAGTACTGAAAGTGTGACAATACTCATTGATTTTTAAGATTCAAAACTTCATCTTTGATTGCGATGATAAAACAGTAAAAATGTTTGAGAACAAACCTATATATGGAGAGAGATGTACATAAAATATACATTTTGGATAGATATATGGTTTAAACATAATATACTTAATATATATATATATATATATATATATATATATATATATATGTTATGTATATTATACAGAATATACACATATTAAAAACATATGCATGTAAACTGTATATAGTATACATTGTGTATGAACATGTATAATGTAGAATACACTTTTTTATATAAATATATATGATATACAAATATATACATCTTAGGTCGTGTCTAATATGAATCAATCTGCACCCAACCTGATCTTTTGTTAAGTCACTTTTGAACAACCCAAACCCGATAAGGTACCTAACTCCTGACCCAAAGACAGGCTTTCTGTGTTGGGTTTGGATGGAGCTGTTAGCTCAGGTTGAAAATCGCCACCCCAGCCCAGCCATAACTATCTGACCCTGCCTTTTATCCAGACTTGGTGCCAATGATTCAAGGGTGATTTCTCATTATAGGTAGAGTTTACCCCAGTTCTCAATTTAGACACCATTTAAATATTAGATGCAAGTTGCAAAAAAGTACTTAAATCATGGAAAAATGCCTGCGTTTTGTATCGGTATCTCCAAACCTGTCTACCATTATATACATACATACATACATACATACATACATATATATATATATGTGTGTGTGTTTTTAGACAGAGAGAGGGGGGAGGTGTATGTATTTACGCATGTCTATATGTATTTGTGTATAGTGTGTATATATCTATGCATATGTATTTAGGCATATATATATATATACACGTATATGTATGTGTGTGTGAGAGAGGCATGGATCTTACAACCTCCAACATATGTATACTCTTGCTCGACCTTTACTAGAGGTATGAAATACACCTTTGTTATATTCATTCTCTCAAAAAATAAAGGTCAGTCATTAATATGCATATGTCAGATTACATGATTCAATCACTTTCTCACACATGCACGCACGCACACACATATATGTAATCTATTTGGCCTGCTTTTGATACAAACGCTACATGCTAAAATATGATTTTAAAGGCAATTTGATACCAGATATAATGTTTCCACTCTGCCACTACCAAATGAGTCATTGTTCATATGATACGTTTAGGTTGACCTGTTTTTGTGATGAACCCGAAATGACGCAAAACAAACACGGCTGGGGTCAGGAAATAGCCATCCAGAAGTACAGCCGAAGAGGGCTAAGAAGAAGCGGGTTAGCACCTTAGAGGGCTAGCTCACCTTGCAGGAGTCTCAACTCACAAGCTGAAGCGTCATGAGTTCGATTCACGGGGTGTGCATACTCGCTTCAACTTCCTTCTTGTAACAAAAAATAAAGGTAAATAAATTCCTTGAAAATTTTGAAACTACTCACTTGACAGGGTCTCGATTGACTAAATGCTGGTCGTGACTTCGATACCCGGGACATGCTATAAAAGAAGGGGAGTGAGAATCCCTTTTGGTTACTACGGGGAACCGAATGCCAGTGTCAGTGTGCACGTAGCGGGATTAGAACTCAAGACTACTTTCTTGTGAATTAAAAGCCCTGCCAGTTGTGCCAACGCTCTGACTGCGTCAGCATGCTTAGCTATGTCGCAGTCTACCACTCTGACTACGACGGCTTCCTTCTGATCGGCGAGACGGATCGGGAAAACGTTCCGGGATTGCTTCCATTTAAAAACACGGGAGAAACGCCAATTGCATTTCCGCCTGCTTTTCAATCATTCGTTCATGGCAATAGCAGGGAATTTCCTCCATTAAAGATATCGGAGACTAATTACCAAAGCAGGGAATATCGGAAGAATGTCCGCCTTCTGTTGGTTCCTCAATTTTTAGGGTTTACTCTCATCCGTTCCTTCGGTTTCGTGCCCGAATCGGTCGATGGATGATGACAGTGGAGGTGCGGATGATCATGGTTCGGGATGGTTGGAAGTGAAGAAGGTGATTAGCGTCCTCTTTCGCGAAAAGTTGGCTAATTTCTTATTGGTTTGATGATTTTTTTTTGTGATCGACTTGAACTTTGAGTTCGTCTGCCTACTTGGGGTTTCGGATGGCTCTTTTGTTCTTGACGATTCGGTTAGTGAAAACGATGCATTATCTATTTTGCACGGTTATTGAGTGCCTTCGATGTCATTGGTACCTTACCTCAATCTTAATCAAGACTTTCCCTCGTGGGGTTGTCTGGAGGATGCAACAGGGGACTTCCCAGAATTTTCCCTATCCTAGGACCATTCTGCTAAACACGCTTAGCTTTGAGTTTTCGTCCATCCGACAAGGTTTTAGTGTGGGTATCGGCTACGCAAGCCATCGCTTCTCCTTTTTCCGGAGAGTGGCTAACAAGGGAGAGCCTCACCATATGTAGAGTCCTACGACAACGCCACTGTTTTGCTTTTTGTTCAGTTCTTCAATACCATTCTATCATCATTTATGATATCTCACATGGGGATAAATATTTAATGAGGATGACAGCCAAATATTTGTTTTTACTCCATCAACTCTCTTACTTTATTGATGGATTTAACATTGAACTGGAAAGAATCGAAATTCTCTTTATTGGTTCATTATTAAGAACTCGACATTGATTTAAAAATTTTGGAGTTTTCTATGTAGTTTATTGTTAAGAAAAAGCAGTATGAAGTCTTTATAAATACCTGAATAATGATTGTTCCCACTTCCCACTTTTTGGATTGAAATTTTATGGAATGTTGCTTATTCTATACCGTTGTCTTTCCTCAGAGGCATCGGGCCACTGCACCCAAAGTTTCAGCACAGAATGTGACTAGAGGAAAGGCTAACGTTCAAAGAACTCATCATGTTGCATTCCATGGTCAGAAAACCCCAATTCATAAATATACCAACCAGCATCATGTGCGTAATCGTCATCCTCTGAAAGATGCACATGAGTCGCCTGCTGATGTGGACAATACCTCTGGGAGTTCAGATCATTGTCACAAAAGATCTGTTCCTGAAGAAAACACAGATTGTATATCTTTGCAAGTTGCGTATGGTTTAACTGAAGAAGCATCAAGGAGCATAAATGTTTTGGATAACGATAACAAGATAGAAAAGGAAGGAACTACAGATCGGAATTTATTGCCAGAAAATATGGTGGACATGGTTTCTAGGATTAAGTGGGGGGACCTTGATATTGATACTTTGGCGATGAACACAGGTCCCGGGAGCTGCTCTTTAGGTCTGGAAGTTAATTGCAGTGATAATAGTTCCATGACCCATATAGATGAGGAAGTAGCCTGTTCTTCAAAGTTAGGTAATCACTTGGAGGAGAAAAAGGTTCTTGTGACAGATTCATGCAGCAAAGTTCCAGCTGGAGGGGAGGAGTTGATCGAGGGAAAGGAAGTGTCTTACGTGGTTAAGGTCATTCATGGTATGGACCCCAAAACAGTTGCTTCTAATAGTGGTAATGGTGTTGATAATGTGTTGGAAAACTCTAATGAGCCTTGTGGCTATGGTTCTGATCTAAATCCCGATGGAGTTCTTCACAATGAAGACAGATATGTTTCTGGCCCTTCTTTGGCTACAGATATCCACTTGGAGGGTATTGGAGAAGCTGAGGCCGTGACCCAGAGACTAGATGCATCTGAGGCCATTGAATATGTTGCTGAAGTTACAGTAGTAAGCACAACATCTGACAAGCATGATCTAATCCATGATTCCCTTTGTTCTGATCATGCTACTCATCTTTGTTCTTCACCTTGTTTTTCTCATGACGTTTCATGCTTTACTGGGGAAGCTGATGCTTGTGTTGATCATGGCTCAGATAAACTAGATGCAGTGATATCAAGTAATTCGAGCATGTTACAGAGGGAGTCTATGGAAGTAAACCTGTCTAACAATCGTTTAATAGATGGCACAGGAAAAAATGAAACTGGAGAGAGCAAAGAAAGATTTAGGCAACGGTTATGGTGTTTTCTCTTTGAAAACCTTAACAGAGCTGTGGATGAGCTATATCTGTTATGTGAACTGGAGTGTGACATGGAACAAATGGACGAAGCTATACTAGTATTAGAAGAAGCTGAATCTGATCTCAGAGAACTGAAATCTCGTGTTGAAAGATTTGAGACCACCAAGAAGCTTTCATCTCAGTTGTCTACTGATGCGGTTCCTGGAACTTTAAGGATGGACCACCGCAGACCACATGCCCTTTCTTGGGAGGTGAGTGTCCCATATCTTGTAGATGCATTAAGTAATTTGACCCCTTCATACAAAGTTGGTAGAATAAGGACTATCAAGTGTTGCAATTATTCAGTATTTACTTGAAGATATTCAGAACGCCATATGATTCTCTATGATGCAGTAATGGCTATTTGGGTAAATATTGATACTAATTTTAAACCTTTAATAATGAACTATGGTAGAATTTTGTATTATACATGCCTAGAGAGTTAATGTGTTCCTTTCTAGTATTCTTAGAGTAGACACTGGTTGGAAGAAGCCGTCGATGCTTGTAGGATTCGATTATTGTGTATGGCCTATATCACTACCCATCTTCTTATTAGGAGTGCATGACCTGACATTCTGTGTACATTTTCTTAGGATAGGTTGTATGCTGGGACTGGAAAAATGTCTCAAAGCTTCCATTCTCCCTGAGGGAATTCTGTTTCTTTGTGTTATTTGTCGATTCATTTATTTTCCTTGATTTGATTGAACAGACCTCAGATGAAATTGTACTCTTGGTTTCTGTTTTATAATTTTGGGATTATTGTTACCTACACTTCATGTATGATATCAGTTTGCGTTAACATTAATTGCTTAAAATTACTATACGTTTTAAGTAGCTGGTCAAATGAAAATTCTAAAAGAATTTCACATGTTGACTGTTCTCTAATGGCATGTTCAATTATACAGGTAAAATCTTCTGGAGAGAATATCTGTGACGTTATGCACTTTTTCCTGTTGAGGAGGTTTTTGCTTAATCATGTGCATGTCAATTTCATGCACACAAAATATATGTTTGAATCCTCTGATGGGACCTGACAAGCATTAGACTTCCAAATACATGCCATCTCCTAGTATTGGTCCAAGTTTCACCAGAACAAAGCCAATGGTCCTAGAGTTGAATCATCATCGTATCAGTCCACGAAATGGCTTGAACCTAGGATGAATAGAGTCCATTATTCTCTGTTGCAGCTGATTTTACGTTCAAGCTTACTGGGCTACATGCATAGTGTGAATGGTACCGTGGCCAAGACCATGCAATTTGGATCCTCTAGGACCTGTATTGCAGTGGTTACGAGCTAATAATATTTGAAACCAATCTCAGAGAACTTTTGCCTAGTCATGGACCTGCAGGGCCATGGATGATGACCGACCTTGATATATCTGAATACAGAACAAGATCTTAAAGCTGGACTTTTGAGGCCTGGACTTAATACCAACCACCAATGAGAACTGGCATTGGATTGGGTTGGATATCTAACTACTAACATTCTTTTGTTCCTGTAGATTTGCATGTGTTTTTATCCACTAACTTAACATGCTATAGTTAGGGGGATATTCTAGTTGTGACATTACAGAATGTGCCGGATCTTGCATTCATCTTATCTAAGACCTGTATGTAAGGAGGTCAGGAAAACCAAAGAGGTTGGTCACATTTTGTAAGGTTTCAGTATGTATGTCTTTCTGTTTTTGCTGTAAAATTACCACTTCTATCATTTCATTTGTGTGATTCTGCAATTTCATACCAAAGCTGGAGTAACAGATGACGTGCGCCTTCCAAGTATTCTCTATTTGTGGTATTTTACATGTTTTGCTTTTTGTAGGTTAGAAGAATGACAACATCACCTCACAGAGCGGAGATACTCTCTTCCTCTTTGGAGGCTTTCAAGAAAATCCAAATGGGAAGAGCTGGCAGGAATTCTTTATGTGATTCCAAGAGGGGAACTTCTGCGTGTGCGAGTCCTAAACCAAGCATCAAGGATCTGCCAAAGAGACCTCCTGTCACAACCGATGATGTGCCTAATTCTGCTGAAAGTGGTACTAAATCAAAGAAACAACACTTTCTTCATGCCAATGGAGGATTGGTATGTGAGAAACAAATTCTGGAGACAAGAAGGAAAACATCTTTGTCACAAAATAGTCGTGTACAAAGGAGAATGTTGCCTTCTGTAGACAGCAACGTGTCTCTGGTTAATGCGGAAGATAGTTTCATCCATAGTAGTAAAGTGAGGAAAGATTCATTAAGATCTGATACTGACATAAACGTGTTTCCTGATAAGGACACAATATCATCAGAAACAGTTGGGAAATGCTCTAAGCCGGCAGATTCAGTAATAAAGGGTAATTCTGACAAGGAAAAGGACAAAAAACCTACAGTGTCATGGAAGTCCATGGACGCTTGGAAGGAGAAAAGGAATTGGGAAGATATACTTGCATCTCCAAAGCAGGGTTCTTCTCGGGTTTCACATTCTCCAGGATTTGGTAGAAGAAGCATGGAGCGTGCAAGGGGCTTGCATGACAAGCTAATGTCACCTGAAAGGAAGAAGAAGAGTGCTTTGGATTTGAAACGAGAAGCTGAAGAGAAGCATGCACGTGCAATGAAGATTAGGCTAGAATTGGAAAATGAACGAGTGCAGAGACTACAACGCACATCAGAAAAATTGATCCGTGTGAATGAATTGCAAGCTGTTCGAAGCTCTAAAATGAGAGAAGGAATGTACGCTCGTCATCAACGTGGGGAATCCCGCCATGAAGCATACTTGGCTGAAGTTGCAAGGAGAGCTGGTGATGAAAGCAGCAAGGTCAATGAAGTTCGCTTTATTACTTCTCTTAATGAAGAGAATAAAAAGTTTATGTTGCGCCAGAAACTTCATGATTCAGAAATGAGAAGAGCCGAGAAGCTGCAGATGATCAAAAGTAAGCAGAAGGAGGACTTGGCAAGAGAAGAAGCTGTATTGGAGCGCAGAAAGCTCCTTGAAGCTGAAAAGTTGCAGCGTCTTGCTGAGATCCAACGAAAGAAAGAAGAGGCTCAACTAAGAAGGGAAGAGGAGCGTAAAGCTTCAAGTGCCGCACGTGAAGCAAGGGCTGTAGAACAACTTCGGAGAAAGGAAGTTAGAGCCAAAGCACAACTGGAGGAAGCTGAACTTTTAGCGCAAAAATTATCTGAAAAGCTGAAGGAAAGTGAACTTCGGCGAAAACTTTACCTGGAGCAAATACGTGAAAAGGCTTCCATGGATTACAGAGATCAATCATCACCTTCACTGAGGCGTTCTTCATACAAGGAGGGTCAGGGCAAATCTACATCATCAAACGGTACAGAGGAGTATGACGCAAACTGCATAGTTGGAACAGGAGTGGCTGTTCTAGGGTCTAGCACAGAAGTGCAACAGCATTCACTTAAGAGAAGGATTAAAAAGATTAGGCAGAGGCTCATGGCTCTAAAATATGAATTTACTGAATCTCCTGATGGTGCTGAAAGTGCAGGGATTGGCTCCAAGGCTGTACTAGGTGCTGCTAGGGCAAAAATTAGTCGATGGATACAGGAACTTCAGAGACTAAGGCAGGCAAGAAAAGAGGGGGCGACGAGCATAGGTTTAACTGTTGGTGAAATTATTAAGGTAGCGCTGACTTTGCATTTATGATGAAAGTTTTTGTGAGTCATTTTGTTATTCTTAAAAGAAACAGCTTACTTTTTCAGTTGCTTTTAGATTTTGCGTGATGCTATTCTTTTATCGCTTTAGTGCTAATCTTTTTATTCTTCTTTCTGCACCACAAAGGCTTGCAGATGCCCTTTCTTTAACCTTCTCTTCTCTTCTGTTTCTGTTTCTGGCAACACAATTGTTTCAGTTTGCTACTCTTTCCTAACTTTTAAATTGAGGACAGAGGGACTTTTTTAGTCAATACCCATTAGCATCAACTGCTGTATCTGTTCCGAACCATAGTCACAAATGTTACACTTGGGAATTTTTCTGCTAGGGAAAATCTCGGCTGATTTTCAAAAAACATTGTCTTTGGAGATGTTTTTTGACGCACACAAGAAGGTAAAAATGATTAGTAAGTATAAAAGAAACATGTTTGTGTACTTTTTCTCAATGTTGTAAAAAGCGTATTGGTGCCCATATCACATAGGGTATCGATACATGATAAATGAACCTTATCCTATGATACAATGCAATTTATTTATTTAATTCTTAAAAAAATAAAAAAATTATTAATAAATCTAATGCCTAGAAAAATATTGAAATGAATGAATATAAGATATGTAACACAATCAACATTAAACAAAATTGAATCCAAAAGCTTGATTCGAATGAAAGTGAGAACGTGAAAAGAACTATGAGTTGTATCATTAGTACAAAGTTGCAAACTACACAGTTAAACTACTAAAAGTCTAAAACCAGAGGTTAGAAACCTAGAATAGAACCATCATCCAACAAAATATGAAAAATATAATAATCATTCATTGATTCATTCTACAAAGGGTGGATTATAATCAACAAATGCATCATAATCATTGTAGTAAGGATCACCATCATCATGATCATCACCATCATCTCCATCTTTCTCCTTTGCAAGTCGATCCTCCGATCCAATACCTTCGAGATCATCATCTCTAATTTTTGCTGTTGCTTCTATTGCCCTCTAATTTTCATCGTTTAAATTGATGGGGCTCCTCCTCTACAACCCAATCATCAAGAATATCAACATTTTCATAGCTCAATCAATCATTTGGCCTTCCTTGCCCTTCTTGCATCTCTTTGCAATTGAATGTAAAAAAATAAAAGAAAGAATACAATTGTAAAATAATAAAAATACAATTATAAAATAATATTATATTCTCATTAATAATTTTTAATAAGAACTAAAAATCAATAAATTTATTTTTAAAATTATTACCTTTGTCATAACTTTAGCGATATATACCAAATCACAAAGACGATCATGCTCCAATATGTTTCTCTTCTTCGTGTGAATGCGTTAAAAAAACTCCGGTTTCTTTTGCATCCACTTATTATATGTTTGGCTTAATATATGTTGAACAAACATTGACAAGTTGGATGCATCTACACCAAAGCAAGCCTACCATTTATCTAAAATAAAACACCATAATAAGAAACACTTAGTAAATCAATTTAAAATCAAATAATTGATAACTTATCAAATATCAATAAAAAGAAAGTCATACCTAGTCACAAGCCTATTAAGAATCAGCCTATAAAAAGAAAGTCATATCAATAAAACACCATACACTCTTTCCCTTATCTTGTCTCTTCGGCCGTCTCTTCTTCCTCCTCAACTCTTCATCATATATCTCTTAAGAATCATCTTCAAATTATTGAGACATATTCCAACCGCCTATTTCTTTCCTATCTCTCAACCGCCTATTTTTGTTATCTCTCTCAACCGTAATCTATTTCTCTCCTTTGTATCCACCAAGGTTTGCTCAATTTTATACTTTACTATTTCAAGCACCCGATGACAAGCACTAGCATCCTTTTTGGTTCCTGAAAGATGGTGTTTCATATAAGAAATAATTTCATGCTTGACTTTGTTGCAAAACATGCACTTGTTCACAAGCCTATTACCTTCGTATACTGGGGTGCAATACTTATATCTTAGATTGATCCGATCGGAAGCCATCAAGCCGATAAGAGATAAACAAGGAAGAAGCATTTGGAAGGTGAAGAATCATGAAATCTATGAAAACCTTAATTTTTTTCAAATGAAAAATTGGGTGGAATGAAAATGAAAGAAGTATGCCACACATTTGACAAAAATCTTAGAGATGGAAATGATTGGATGAAAAACTTGAGAATTTTGAGATTTCTTTATTAAATCAACAAAATCAAAGATGAAAGGATTTGGGAGCAAAGAATTGGGGTGAAAAAGGGTTTGAGAAGAAGTAGATTGAAAATATCGAGTTTCGGATTCTGGGTATATAACTATATATACCAAAATAATCTGCACTGACTCATACAATATGGGCCATATTATATGATACGGCACAGTAAATCACACAATGCAATACACATGCTTGTATCGTGTCGTTCTCTTAACGATACATGATAAAATCATATCTCATCATACGATACAATACAATTTTAATAACATTGCTTTTTCCTGTTCAACTGATTAGACTCAAGCTGTTATGCTGCAGGGGAAGGCTTCAAACTAGCATCTCTGACTTCTAAATCCAAAATTTGGTGGAATAACCCCTTTGATCACAGAAAAGAAATTAAGATGAAGAGCAGTTTCTTGCTAAAAACATTAAGAACTATCTAGAGTATCCTATGTTAATCAAATATCTCCACGACAGTATTGAAGCTTCTAAAACCTTCTTTAGTAACTCTTAGAAAACAGATTGTCACAGAAAACCATAAGTTGTTCAAGCTGGGATGTGTCGGTTATTGAAAAGATCTTTTTTGGTCTGGGTAGGGAAGTGCTTATGATGTAGGTTTGCCTTCACTGAGATAAAAGTGATTTCTGTCTGCTGCAACTATAAATTTGTGGTATCTGGTTATTTAGTGAGAAGCATCCAGACCTAGAGATTTGCTTCAAGTTGTTCTTAGCATTTGGACGCTTTTAATTTGGCTGTACATTCATTACACTAGCGTGGAGTTCATGCATTCATAAACTTGAGTTTTAACTTTTCTTATTTAGTATAAGGCCTGCAATTTTGTCATTCTATAGATGTTTTGTCGAGCTTTGTTATGATGGATGCTGACTTCAAGTGCATGCGTGGTTTTTTTGTTTTCTTTCTAATTAATGCATGCATTTCTTCTTTTTTGTTGTTTTTTTCTAATTAATGCATGTATTTCTTCTTTTTTGTTGTTTTTTTCTAATTAATGCATGTATTTCATCTCTTTATGATTGACCCTGTCATTGGCAGTTCCTGGATGGGAAGGAATCTGAACTTCATGCATCTCGCCAAGCTGGGCTGCTTGATTTTATTTCTTCAGCACTGCCTGCTTCTCATACGTCAAAGCCTGACTCTTGTCAAGTCACAATTTCTCTCTTGCAACTTCTGCATGTGCTGCTTTATTTGCCTGCCAATAGGAGCTATTTTCTTGCACAGAATTTTTTGCCTCCTATTATTCCTTTGCTATCTTCAGCACTTGAGAACTACATCAAAATCGCGGCATCTCTGAATGTTCCTCGAAACAGTGTTTCATCATCTACCAAAACTTCAACAGAAAATTTAGAGCCTATATCTGCTGTGCTGGAAGGATTCTTATGGTCAGTTACATCAATTATGGGCCACACCTGCACAAATGAACGACAGTTGAAAATGTGGGATGGTTTGCTAGATTTGATAGTCTCTTATCGTATCATTCATCATTTGCGTGATTTTTTCTCACTTTATGACAGGCCTCAGGTGGAAGGATCTCCTTTTGCTTCCCCTATACTATTAGGATTAAACTTGTTGGCAGTTTTAACATCCAAATGTAGAATCATTTCCTCCATTGATTGGGAAACTGACCTCCCAAATAGTATAAAAAATTCATTACACGTTAAAGAAAGTATTGTGCATGTGAGTAATGAAGGTTCTCCATTCGTGGTCCAAGTTGGTAGTGGAGGTGCCACTTTGCCGCAAGAGGAACAGCCAGCAGCTTTATCTGGCTATGCAAATGGTCTAGAAAACCCTGTGCGTGGTACATCAACTCTAGCTACAACACAAGATGATGCGGTACTAGAGGAGTCCATAAAGATGAAATTGCAGGTGGATTTATTACCAAGCATTGAAGATATAAGGAAAGATCTGCCAAATGTGTCTGTAAAATCAGGAAATAGCATCTCAACTGCTCAAGTAAGCACGACAGATTTTGTTTCCAAGTCCCAAAGTAATTCTACCAAAGAGATCAAGAAGCCCTTACTTCCTCAGAAGAATGAGAAGTTAGCCACAGAGAATTCTGTTTTGCAGAAGACAGATCCAATTATGGATACTAAGACTGAAGGTTCTCAGGACACTAGCTCGAGGCAGGCTGTATCATTTCTTGTTTCTGTTATAGCAGAAACGGGCTTAGTTAGTCTCCCATCATTGTTAACAGCTGTGCTACTGCAGGCTAATAACCACTTGTCATCAGAGCAGGTAAATATAACACACACAAGCACACGCGCGCGCACACACATATATGCATGTATGTCTATGTCTTTATATGTAAGCTGTATATGTTTCAACTTTCAAGAACTGCAATTACAATATCTTGTAAAGTAATGTGTAGGTTACAATTTTTACTAATTTGATTTTTTTAAACTAGTTTTTGGTTGATGCATATTTTGTCCATGTGCAGGATGTGGATTTCTTGTGTATCTAAAACAATACATCTGCATATATAGACTAGTCTATGCCTGCACGTTTTTTTGTTTATGTATGGCCATATGCATGGCACATGATCTAGCTGTTGTTGAGTTAACTGTTAGCATGGCACAGAATTGAGTTCTATGGAAAGTGGAAACAAAGAATCTATGTGACTGACCCCATCTAGTATGGGAGAAGGCTTTGTTGTTTTTGTTGTTGTATGGTCATATGCATATATTTATTGATACATCAAACATAAACGAATGTGCAGACATACCAGTATTATATATGCTTTATGTATGTCTATGTATATGTTTTGAAAAGTGTAACCACAATGTGATGGAATATAATGTTACAAAGTGAAATAAAAGCCGTCTTTGGTAGACTTGTAAGAAGGTAAACATCAATAGACCATACAAAAGAAGATAAAATGAGAGAATATCGTTTAAGATGGTTTGGACATATAGAAAGAAGATCAAAAGAAGAACCTGTAAGAAGGTAAACATCAATAGACGGCTTTTTTGTTGTTGTTGCTACATATATAAAAGCCGTCTAGCATGGGAAAAGGCTTAGTTGTTGTTGTTGTAGTTGTTGTTATACCTTCTTACAGGTTCTTCTTTTGATCTTCTTTCTATATGTCCAAACCATCTTAAATGATATTCTCTCATTTTATCCTCTATTGGTGCCACTCCTAATTTGTTTCTAATAACCTCATTATGTATATGGTCTTTTCTTGTATGACCACTCATCCATCTCAACATCTTCATTTCTGTCACAGACATCTTTTGTACATCTTGAATGATGCTTACATAATTTTGAAATATACAAGGTCTTTCTAATTAAAGGTATGACCTGCATTCTTCTTTATGTTATGCATTTTGTTACAGCTTGTCACTATTGATGAAACAGTAAAACTATTCTGTCTCTTCCTTTAAAAGAGAC
Organism: Brasenia schreberi; assembly: GCA_036023115.1. Classification (NCBI taxonomy): domain Eukaryota; kingdom Viridiplantae; phylum Streptophyta; class Magnoliopsida; order Nymphaeales; family Cabombaceae; genus Brasenia; species Brasenia schreberi. The sequence continues at coordinate 9,046,202 of JAYKKT010000061.1, read as the reverse complement.
AAAGTTATGAATGTATCTGAAATATCCATTTGTTTCATGCATCCTTCTTTGTGTATTTGTTCTTTGATTTGGGATTTTGTCTGCTTGAACTGATTTGTGCGTATTTACACCTTTTATCAGAACTTGCCAAAACACTGATTTCATTTCCTTTCTTTCTTTAGCTTATACAAACAACAACTACAACAACAACTAAGCCTTTTCCCATACTAGACGGGATCGGCTACATGGATTCTTTGTTTCCACAGATCCCTATCGAGTGCCATGTTAGCAGTTAACTCACAATAAGCTAGATCATTCTTTATTGTTTCTTTTCAACACTTTTGTGGTCGTCCTCAACCTCTTTTAATACTTTCCAAATTTAGTTTTTCTAACCTTCTTAAAGGTTCTTCTTTTGATCTTCTTTCTATATGTCCAAACCATCTTAAACGATATTCTCTCATTTTATCCTCTATTGGTGCCACTCCTAATTTGTTTCTAATAACCTCATTATGTATTCGGTCTTTTTTTGTATGACCACTCATCCATCTCAACATCTTCATTTCTGTCACAGACATCTTTTGTACTTCTTTCTTTAGTTTATGAAACAGTAAAATTTGCCATGAACGAATATAGTTCAAAGTTTTTTTCACGCTTCTTGACATAAAGTGGACAATACGCCACAAGTACAAAACCTGACCTTCTAAACTTTAGTTTCTAACTGCTTGTTGATGTCAGGGCTCTTACATCCTTCCATCGAACTTCGAAGCAGTAGCAACAGGAGTATTGAAGGTGTTAAATAACCTGGCGCTCATTGACATCACCCTTCTACAAACTATGCTTGTAAGCTACCCTGGTTCCAACTCGATTAAGATCTTGATTTCTAGTCGCTTTTTATTTTGCTCCTGGAATTAGATGAAGGATAGTAATTGCAAGATTTGTTTCATCACTTACAGGCTCGACCTGATTTGCAGATGGAGTTTTTCCATCTAATGAGTTTCTTGCTTTCTCATTGTACTAATAAATGGAATTCTCCCACTGATCAGGTAAGCTATTTCATCCTTGATTTCAATTTTATGCCTCAGGAATTAGGAACGATTATATATGTTTCCATCGTTTTCTTTCTTTTCTTTCTTTTTTGTAATTGCTAATATTTCTAGGTAGAACCTACAAAACTATCTTTACAAATAATCTTAAAATGCTTCTTAAGTCTGAGATTGGTCTGTGGAAGAGGTGCCATTGATTCTGAATGTCGAATAATATATGCCTTAATATGATCAGTGCAGCTCTTCGCTTCCAGTTGCTTATGTAAGTGCGCTTCCTGTTTCTCTTGCGTACTGAACTTGTCTCAGAAGCCTAACACTATGACTTGATAACTTTCAGCTTGGTGAACAAAATCATGTAACAAACCCCAAGATTATAGCCTGACAACTTCTAAAACTATCTGCATCAGGTCTATAATTGTGAACCTTCCCTTTTCTGTTTTGGAGCTGAAACATGTGACAAACAGAACATAGATTGATCTTGGTGAACAAGCAGAACATAGATTGATCTTGGTGGACAAACCGTTTTACTAGAATGGGAAGAGGGAGTAGCTATCCGAAATGAGGAAGCAAGAAGCATCATCATTTCTTAACAAATTATAGAAGTGGGAAGCATGGATGCGTTATATTCTTTTAAAAGAGAAATAGAGGTCAAAATAAGCATTAAGTAGGCAGTGGAAAAGGTAGTAAGGAACACCAAACAAGTAAACCAACATGAAGTGGAATGAAACTAGACGATATTAATGAACATGATGCGGTATTCTAAAAGGTTGCCTCTTAAATTTAAAACGTAATATACCATGCCATTAATTTTATTTTTAAACTAAAAGAAAGACTTGCCTTTTTCTTTGCTTGTCAAGTGCATTTACAAGAAATATACGAGAAGCACTTGAGGCACAAAAAATGTGTCAACAGGATCACTGGAGAGATGTGTAAGAAGCGTGAGAGAAACTTACAGGAAGAGCAAAGGAAGCAAGATTTCCATGTGTTCAGGAAGATTTCTATGATGTTTAGGGTGCAAGAAGTTTCTCTTCTGATGCAGCTTCCTGAAAACTTGTCATACTTGTACCAGGAGCTTCTACGGACTCCTTGGTGCATAGAACTCTGGGGTTATAGGACCTCTGCACCAACTGCTAGGGGTATAGCTCTTGGGAGAGTCAAGGCATTAAATACTCATCTCGCAGCCACAGGCCCTGTTACACTAACCCTCCGTAGTTCCGACCTCTTGCATTCTTTGCCTTTCTAACTTCATAATACTATTGTGATGGGTGGTAACTTACAATGAGTCTAGCAATCAAGGTTGGTACTCCCCTCTACTCGTTTATTTAGCTTTTTAGTTTTTCATGTCTATTTTTGATAATATGCTGTACTACAAATTTCAGAGTTAGATCAAACTACAAGCGTGAAATATCTTTCCACTGGAAATTGTTTCCCTATGATGTCTAGAATTTTGTATCTATGATAATAAATTCCCTGGGTAGGACGTGTCACTCTTCCTGTAAATCGGTTACGGTAAAAGAAATCCAGTACTGGAGAAAATAAAGTACAAATCATGAATGCTACTTTTGCTTGAGTGCAGGCATGCACATGTACAAGTACTTTATAAGCAATCAACATTATGTTGACGTCATCTATGCTTTGGAAACACAAGACTGCTCTCTTTCTCCCTGTCTGCGTGCAAAAACATCACAGCATGACTTTCTATTTAGACGATCACTCTAGTTACAAGTTACTTGTGCTTCCAGGTGGGTCTACTTTTACTTGAAACACTTCGGCTGCTTGACTGCTTTGCTCTTTTCCACACCGGCAACCAGGCCGTTCTCCGATGGGGCAAGAGCCCTACAATCCTTCACAAGGTGCGGTGATTGCTTCCCTGTGCTCAAACATGCAACAATTTTCTAATCGAAACAAGTTAACTCAAATTGGATTAGCAAAATTCCGTTGCATATTTTTGTGCATTTCAGAGATGCGCTAGACAAAAGACTTCTCCGCGACCCCAAGCCCTAATTGTTCCACACTTGGATTTACGCCTATCTCGCCACTGGGCTGGTAGATCCATTTTTTCATGTTGCAGGAACTAACGTTTTGCTGGGAATGTTACAGGTGTGTGATCTACCGTTTGTATTTTTCAGTGATCCTGATTTGACACCAATCTTAGCCGGCACTCTCGTGGCAGCCTGCTATGGTAGTGAGCAGAACAGAGCTGTAGTTCAACAGGAACTTAGCTTGGAAATGCTGCTGTCATTGCTGAAATCCTGCCGACCAGGTTCTCTCAGTTCTCGTTCTGATCCTGCAACACCGGAGAACTTAGTAGCAGATGATGCCCATAGTACAAATCATCCGGCCATTGAGAGCCGAAAGTTGCAAGCAGATAATACAACGAAGGCAAGCCGTTGCTACCAAAAATGTTCTAAGGCGGTGTCAGCCAAAGGTGGTTTACCCGGAGGCAATGGCAGAACTGCCAGGGTAAGGACAACTGGGATTCAGAGGGATGCAAGAGGTGCAAAGGGGATGGAGCCGTCACCATGTTTTATATTGCACAGTAGATTTCCCAGCAGCTTCCTGGATAAAGCTGAAGAGTTCTTCTCGGCTGCTCTACCAATCTGATACCGTTTCATACAAGATCTTGTTTGTGTAGATGGTTTTACGTCCGTGGAAATTTATTGGGAGCGCTCCAAAAGAATTTCAAAATTCATTGAAGACATTACATTTTGGATGAGAACTTGAGGATAAAGAAAGTCTAAAGGGTACCTAACACAGCAAGAGGCAGGCACTCTTACAAGTGCATTTTTTGGTGGTTGTACATGAATGTGAATTTAGAGAGCAAAGACAGTTTACCAGACTGCATTTTCTTGGCTCACACATATTGCTTACAAAGAAAATGAAATTATAACGCCAATTCCGGCACATAGGGTCAAGTTTACATGCTCAATCTTCCCTGTGCACATGATTTGGGGAAGTGCGTCACATAATTGTCATGTGAAACACGAAAGTAGACATTTCAAAATACAAACAGCCACATGTTATTGTTGGATGTAAGATTGTTCAGCTCGCGGTGTGTGTGGGTTTTGTACATTTTTGTTACGTTTTACTTAAGAAATTAGATTATGATTCAGTGGTGCATGTATTGTATTGTCATCCTGATTTGCTGATAATTTCTGTGCATGAGAGAGAGAAATGTGCAGAAAAATAAAAGTTTATGATCATAGAGAGTTTTATTGCCCACCAAGAGGGAAAAACATTACCAGGAGGCACCGACTTTTTGGTAAAAAGCATTCATGGTCGTACACATTTCTATTAGAGGGAAACAAGAAGGCTTCAACCACATGGCAGCACTTCATTTAGACTGTATTTCGTCTCGTGCACACTTTTCGTGCACGGTTAACAAGAATTTAAGGTTCAACCTTCAACTGGAACTATATGCCCTCTTCGCCAACCACAATCACCTTGCTGTTCAATGAGGAACCACTTCAACCTAACACCATGCCTGGTACGTACCTTTACAGACAATTCGATACCAAATGCGCTCCGTAAGCCTCAGTGTAATTAGACAAGATAGCACCCGCAGATGCCCGAACTCCAATTTGAAAGAGGACTGCCTCGCATGAACAAGTCAGCGCTCTCTGCCAGCATGCTTTAAGGATCAAGCCGTTCTTATTAATTTAAGTCTATTGATTCCCAGGTTGAATGCCTTCTTGAGCTTCATCTCTAGGATCCATACTTTCAACACAATACGCACTTCCTGGAACCTTGATTAGCAAATCTTTATCTTCAAAATCCTCGTCTTCAGTGCAGAACTGAGTCAAAGAAGAATGATAAGACTGTTGAAAAAGCATTGAAAGGGGTGTGTTAATAATATCAAACTATAGCAGAGGGATTACAAACGATCAATTGAAGCTCAAGCATCGAAGGCAACACCAGTCCAACCACTAAAGCCACACACACACACACACACAGACCTCATCTCTTCCTTTACGCTCTTTTGCAAAATGCTTCAGTTGTTCCTTTGCTTTAGATCTGGCTAGCCGCCTTTCTGCTCGTTGAGCAGCAGTCGCTTCAGAATGGCATGCAACACATAACGTCCTCATGTTCTCTAATCTGCATTCTCCTGGAAAATATCAGAAGGGGCAATCAGGCATCACAAAAATTAGGAACCAGTTATTTTCAGGAGATAACCACTAGGAACATGGTGTTATAACTGGTTGAAAAAATGTTGGGTACCCTCTTTTGATATTCTAATTCGAAAAGTTCTGGCCATGTGTACCTTCCCAAGGACTCTTCACTCATCGAGCCAAGAAAGAGATCAGGCTTATGGTGCACAGAGACACTCCAACCTTCTAAGTTGCAATAGTGGTAGCCAAGATGTTTGAGCTCCGTTTGAGAGGCATACACTTAGACGGTTGGGCACCATCCTTATGTGCAGGTCTTCATTACGTCTTTAAAGGTTGATGCTGGAGTCAGGATGATATATTCAGCTTGAGATATTCATGGTCAATACATGGTTGATGGTAGAATCTTAGGTAATGGCAATCTGGTTTTCCACTGAAGGTGAAATTTTCATGAAGTAGAATTTTTGGCATCTGACTCTTTATTAATAAACCTATGCAGTCTAACGATGGCAATATTGAACCAAACACACGGGGACCAAGACCCATTTTGACCCAAACAGAATGGGGTTACCTGGTTTGTCAAAACTTGATTGATTGTTGTGTTTTTCTCTACATGGTATCACAGCCTAATCCGTGGGATTAGGGTTTCACAGCGACAAGGCAGCAGTTGGTTAGAGTTTACCCAAGAAGCAATCAAGAAAATAGGTAGAAGCGGCCATGCACCAGCTCAAGCGAATATTCGAAAAAGAAAATTCAAGAAAACTTGATATCGTGACCTAGAGTAAGGGAACGTGATCATGGCTGAAAAGGAAAAAATGCTGAAAAGTGTAGAAAAGTACAACATTGACAAAAGCGAAATATTTCATATTACAAGTATCAAATTGGACAGAAGAAACTACTTACATTGGGCAAGGTCTATTGAATTGGCTCTACTGTAAGAGAAAGATGAGAATATCTTACAAGAGAAATTCTCACACTAGGCCCCACTAATCCAACATACTCTCGATGGCGTAGAGAAAACGTCCTTATAAGTGTGTGGTTAATACAATCTGTAATTGTCTTTATTAGTTGTACCTTCATGTTCTTAGAACCGGCTCATGAAATCTGATTGGCCGTACAAGATGTCTATACACAACGGAAGAATATAGCAAAGAAGTATAAAATCATTGAAAAATTAGAAAATGCAGACAAGAAAGCCGATCAGTCAAGGAATACTATATTGAACTTCGCAGACTATGGGAAGAGTTATCATTGTATTCCAATACAAAATGTCAAAATTGTATAAAAGAAAGACATGAAAAATTTGAAGAAAGAAAAGTTTTTGACTTATTATGGGTAACTCTCATGATTATGAAGTTGTGAAGAATAATATCCTAAGTAGGGAAGAACTTCCCTCACTTAGTACAATTTATAATCTGCTATTAAGGGAGGAAGATAAAAAACGTTTGGAAAAGAAGAAAAAATAAAAAACTTAGAAGCTGCAGTTCTTGTAAGAAGTAGTCCAAACTCTACCCCTGGATTTAGAGGTAGAGGAGGACATAAAAGAGGAAGAGAAATAATTCAGTAGTCATTTGATAATAAAGATAAACTTTCCTACACTCATTGTGGAAAGACAAAGCATACACATGAACCTTATTGGTAGTTGATTGATCGATTAACCTATAATCAAAATAAGCCAACTAGAGTTTTCTATAGTGACCAACATGACAAGAGTGCAACAAAGGGTGGACAAAACTTAATGGCTGAAATGCAGAATCCCAAAATACCTCCACATCATTCATCATTGATCCCCATGCTACTATAGCATATTTATTCTCGTTTATGACGTTGGGTAATCATTCTATGTCTAATTTCAGATTTTAGGTTATTAACTCAGGTGTCACAGATTATATGGTGGGAACCAAATCATATTTTCAGGACTACCACCCAATTCATAAAAATATTGAAATCAAAATGGTTGATGGGTCAACACTCCTATTATGGGAAAAGGGAATATAGTTATATCTATGGGAATATATTACATGTTCCTACCCTCTCAGTCAATTTACTTTTTATACATGCATTGACTAGAGATTTACATTATTTAGTGACCTTTAATGCTACTCACTGTGTATTTCAGGAATTGAAGATAGGAGAATTTGTGGTCAAGATAGCATGAAGAGAGGATTGTACTTTTATGAGGCTAACATTACTGGAAATGAATCGGCCCTTATTGTTGAAAAATAGAAAGCAAATCTTACTTTATGACACCAACGATTGGGATATTTACCACTCTCCATAATCATATTTTTGTTATCAGAATTTAAGCATTGTAATGACTTTATTTTTTAGATGCAAAACTTGTCAGAAGGCAAAACATCATCGTGCCTCCTTTCCCATAAATGAAACTCGATCTTTAAAACCCTTACGACCATGCTCTATTATTGCCTTACATGCCTATAAATACTTTGTTTTATTTATAGATAACTGCACCAAATTTTCTATAGTTTACCTAATGAGATCTAGAGATGAAATCATAAATATTTTGCCAGCGTATTGTGAATTTATTCATACACAGTTTCTAAAAATTATACGCAATAATAATGGAGGAGAGTATATGAGTAATTCTTTGAACGCATTCTTTCTCAGTAAATATATTTTACATCAAACTTCATGCTCATATTCTCCCATGCAGAACGGGGTTTCTAAAAGAAAGAATAAACATATCTTAGAAGTGGCAAAAACATTATTGATTGGATATAATATGCTTAAATTTTATTAGGGAGAAGTTGTATTAACAACCGTCTATCTTATAAATCATATGCCTAGTATTGTTCTTAATGGAAACTCCCTATTTTACCTATTATGTTCATACCACAAACAAATTTATGTTCTCTTAAAAATCATTGGCTGCGTACATGTACATAAAAATGCTAGAGATAAGTTTGATGCTAGATCTATTAAATGTATCTTCATGGGATACTCCACCCAAAAAGGATACAAATGCTATGACATAGAAAATAAAAGATGTTATATTACTATGGATGTGACATTTCATAAGGAAATTTCATTTTATGAGAACAAGGACACTCAATCAACTAGTAACCATCCTCCTATAGTATAGTGTTGTTAATCATGCCTTCAGGTGAAGTTCCATTACATAAAATGGATATACAGGAAAGTATGCCGCAAAAAGGGGTGAATGAAAAACTTATTCTAGAGGAGAAAGGAAAATCGTTATGCAAAACCAAAATACTACCTTGGATCAAGATCCTCATCCTAAAACAGTTCCTCTACCTCCTCAGGTAACTGTTAATGTAATAAGGGCACGGGCCACTAGGGCCCGTGCAGCCCAAGTTTGAAGCAGGGCTAGGGTCACCATGGCCCTGACCACTACCGTTGGGAGCTCCAACGGCTAGTGCAGGCCGGCCAACACTAGCTTGTTGTTTGCTTCTTCCTCTTGTTGCTTATTCTCACACCTTATGTTGTCTATAAATACTCCATCAATTCATAAATAAAGAATGCAGTCTTACACTGCTTTTTGACTTATTTGTATGTGCTTCCTTTCTCGTGTTTGTTATTATTGAAGATCGACATTCATACTTGAATGCCATTTGACTCTTGGCGACTTGGTGAATTTGATTCGTGCAATATCAACCTTCATTCATTGACGAATATTCACATGGTATCAAAGCCTCGGATTGAAGAAATCGAGTGCATTGGGAAGCATGCCAACTTTGAAAAATCTACGATTCTTGTTTTTTGACATTATGAAGTTCAAGGTAACTTTAGAAAATATGTTTGTTTTGAAAATCGACGGAAAATAGTGAAGTTCTCAATTGATTACGTTGTGTTCATTGGAATTTTAGAATTTCTTAGAAATTTTGCCTTCTCTTGAATCTTGCTAGTATAACATTGTGTTTGGATGTGTTCACTTATAATTTCTCCCACGCATTTCTTGACTTTGGATAATGTTGGATGTGCTTATTATAAAAATATAACTTTTATTAGTAATACATGATTGTGGTTTTTTGTATACTTGTGTTTTTTGAACTTGTAATTTTAATGAACGATTCTAAAATAAGTTTTTGGCCATGTTTGATATTTGAAAACTTAGTTGTTTTTGTTATGACTTAAAAGGACAAGAGTTAGGCTAGTGTGTTTGATATTTGAAAACTTGTGTTTGATCTTTAATAAGTTTGTTAGCTCGTTCATGTTGCATTGTTTCACTTCTCAAATTCCATCTACTCGTTGCATTGGCTTTTCTGTAGAAGTTTGCTTTATTTTGATTGTTTGGATAGTTGCATTTGCATTCTTTACTAAGAAACCTTACGTAACATCTAAAGTGCTAATTGTTCTTTGTTGATTTTCACTGTCAATATGGTCAATTTCTGTGGTTTTGGTATCTTTTCTTTCATTTTAGCATGACTTTTTCAAAATTGCACCCACCGGCCTTGTGTTTAAATTTGGTGCTTAGGTTCGTCCATATGATCTTTCATTGGCTAAATTTTTTATTTGTTAAATCTATGATGGTACTCAAATTTAAGGTTTCCTGGTTGCACCCACCGGCCCATTTCGTGTTGTTTTTCATGATTTTAAGGTGGGAATTGAAGGTCTTGATGATCTATCCTAGCTCAATTTATCGTTTTCTGGGTTTTTGTTTTGGAGATGGTTTACGATTTTTTAACAATCTATTTTGCGATTATAAATGTGCAATGCATCTATATGGGTGTTGGTTTCCCTTCTGTAATCTCGTTTGGGTTTTGGCACTTAAGTGACTTGATAAGGGTTGTAATAACTTTGCCTTTTTGCCCATGAAAAATTGGTTAAATCGAGATTGAGTACTTAGCTAATAGTTGCTTCTTTAGATGTTGATCTTCTTTGGCTTGTTTAGTTGTAAAGATATTAACTACCATTATGGGTTTGCCATGAGAATTCTGTGAGCCTTTACTTTTTATGATGTTGGTTGCTTTAAGGACGGCTTGGGTTCGATTTATTTTGGATAGTAAAATTGATCCCAATGATGATGTTATTCAAATATTCTGGTATTTTAGGAACCAAGCTTCTTTTTCTGGTCGTATGTGGTGATGGTAGGGATATGCAATATCCCAATAATATTAATTTGTCTTTGTCATCTCGTTTGTAGGAACCGCTTTTTCCTATCCTTGATCTGGCAATATTAAGCTCTATGTGTTTTAGATGGACTTATTGGCGAGAAATATGGGTTCAGTTTGATTATTGGAACATTTTAGTGGTTTACTACGTTCCCTTCTCGTGGAAACATGAATTTTCTCTATTGCACTTAGCATTATTGCATGTTTGTATAATATTTGCATTATTGAGTTAAATGGACAGATTTGGCTATTCGACCTGATTCCGCTGTGCATGGTATTCAGACTTGAGCCCATCCAGGTGTGTTCCTTCCAACTTGGTTATATGTAATCTTGATTATGTATTTACAGAGTTAAATCAAATTGTTTGATGGCATGTTAAGAAGAAAAATGTGTAGTGACAATTGAATGATTTCAAACTTGTTTATTGATAAGATCGAAAATGTATTTGTTGGAAAACAATAAGGGGTATCTTCTTATATAACTGAGATCCATGTTGATTGGCCTTTTGTTGAAGACCTTGTGATTAAGGTGCTTCATGTTGGTGGCTTTTTGTTGGAAATTAAATGATATTTTAAGATGCACTTATTGTTATTTGAAAATTTGATACGATTTCAAACTTGGCTATTGATAAATTCAAAAATGTATTTGTTGGAAAATGATAAGGGGTATCTTCTTGTGTAAATGAGATCCATGTTGTTGGCCTTTTGTTGAAGACCTTTGTGATTAAGGTGCTTCATGTTGGTGGCCTTTTGTTGGAAATCAATTAATGCCTGAAGATATACTTAGTGTTGTTTGAGACACTTATAAAAATGTTTGTTGACAATGAGTTGAATGTACTTGTATGACTAAGATGCATATTTTTGGAATTTGGTTGGAATTAATTGAAAATTAAAGATGCACTTATTTGAAGATTTGTGATCTTGATAACTTTAAAGTTGCTTTTTCATGAGATTATGACCTCCATTTATTGGCCTTTTGTTGGAAATCTTTGTGATTAAGATGTTCCACGTTGTTGGCTTTTTGGTTGGAGAGTAATCAATATTGAAAAAGACTTATAGTTATCTTGATTAACTTGTATGTGATAGAAGTGTTTTAACAAATCATTATTTGAAGATTTATGATCTTGATAACTTTAAGGTTGTTTTTCTTATGAGATTATGATCTCCGTTTGTTGGCCTTTTGTTGGAAATCTTTGTGATTAAGATGTTCCATGTTGTTGGCCTTTTGGTTGGAGTGTAATCAATATTGAAAAAGACTTATAGTTATCTTGATGTTATGGTTTTAACAAACCTTGTGAGACCTTTTGAAAAGCATGAAGTTGATTCCTTTTTCAAATGGATTATCTTTTGGAACCATAGAATCACTTTTGAGTTTGAAGGATATTTAAGGGCCTTGGGAACTGTATGTTTGATTTGAAGGTTTTGAGCTTTGCCTTAAAAAGCTTGTTTGGGTTCGAGTTTTTCCTCAAAATTTGGATTTAAGCTTAGCCTTAAAACTTGTTGGACTTGGCGGGTTTTGAGCTTAACCTTAAAAAGCTTGTTTGATTAGAAGGTTTTGAGCTTTACCTTAAAAAGCTTGTTTGGGTTGAAGTTTGTCCTTAAAACTTGGGTTTTGAACATAACCTAAAAATGCTTGTTTGATATACCAAGGTCCCCTTATAATATCACACGTTTGTAGTGATTTATGAATCTAGTTATTATAGACAATCCTATTTGAATGATATCAATGTTTTCTTTCAAATGAGTTTCTTGAGAAAATCAACTTCATGAACTTATTTGACTCATTTTTTGGTTTACCCTCTAGATTAGATATTGTACATTGTCTTTGTGATTTCATATGAGTAACTTGATGATGTTACTCATATTCGTTGATTTTCATGCAGGATGACAAATAAGTTGACACATTGATTATGGAACGATGATTTGGAGTTGTTTCAAAGGAAGCTGTGACAACTTGGATACTAATTTTGTAGAAATTTTTGTAAACAAGTTCGTTGAAAATTGAGTTGTATTTGATTTATGTTGGACAAACTTACGTTGTATTCCCCGTAAGTTTGAGGGGGGGTGTTAAGGGCATGGGCCACTAGGGCCCGTGCAACCCAAGTTTGAGGCAGGGTCACCATGGCCACTAACGTTGGGAGCTCTAACGGCTAGTAGTCGTTGGAGCTGTCCCCAATGGCAAGTGCAGGCCTTCCAACACTAGCTTGTTTCCTTCTTCCTCTTGTTGCTTATTCTCACACCTTATGTTGTTTATAAATACTCTATCAATTCATAAATAAAGAATGCAGTCTTGCACTGCTTTTTGACTTGTTTGTATGTGCTTTCGCTCTCGTGTTTGTTATTCTTCAAGATCGGCATTCATACTTGAATGCCATTTGACTCTTGGCGACTTGGTGAATTTGATTCGTGCAATATCAACATTCGTTCATTGACGAATATTCACAATAACATCTAATACTTCTAATATTTCTGATGATTTACCTATTGCATTAAGAAAAAGATCGTATTATATATTCATTAAGAAAAAGGAAATGTGGGACTGCTATATTAGAAATATTTTTAATATTTCTGATGATTTACCTATTGCATTAAGAAAAAGAAAACGTGGGACTGCTACATATTCATTGCATCAGATGGTATTATATACTAATTTTTCAAAAGAATATCATTTATTTGTGATGAATGCAAAAAATATTCCCGTTCTCAAGAGTTTTGAAGAGACAAATCAAAATCCCATGTGACATGCTACTATGGATAAGGAAATCGAAGCATTGGAACAAAACAAAACAAAACGTGGGTTATTTCAGACAGAAAAACCATGGGTTGTAAGTGGGTATACACTATTAAATTTAATGCATATAAGAGTATAGATAGGTATAAAGGCTGGTTGTTAAAGGTTATAGTCAATCATATGGAATCAACTATAATGAGATATTTACTCTAGTAGCAGTAGAAATGAATATTATTCAAATTCTTGAAAGTATAGATGTGAATCAAAAGTGGGAATTATGGTAGCTTGATGTCAAGAATGCATTCCTTCAAAGGGACCTTAATGAAGATATTTATATGGATCTATCACTGGGATACAATAAGAAAAGTCTTATTGAACAAGGTATGCAAATTGAAGAAATCTCTCTATGGATTAATGGTTTGAAAAATTTAGCGAAGAGGTTCTTGGCTTGGGATTTAAAAGAATGTAGGTGATCATACCTTATTCATAAAATAAAACAAGGCAAAAAAACTATTTTATTGGTTGTATATGTGGATGATATAATCATTACAGGGGGGATGATATTGAAGGAATCACCTCTTGAAAGAAGAAACTTTATTGTTTATTTAACTTGAAGTACTTAGGGAAGTTGCATTACTTCCTAGGGATTGATATCAGAAAAGATAAGAGTTTGTTTTTATGCCAAAGAAAGTATACATTGAACTTATTAAGGGAGACCTAGATGGAGGATTGTCGTGTGTACCATACCAATTGAAACAAAAAAAGGATCCAATTAATATAATTGAAGAACCATATGAAGATGTTGGCAAGTACAAAAGGATAGGGGGAAAACTTATATATCTCACTATTATTGTGCCAGATATTAGCTTAGTAGTGACCAGTGTAAGCAAATGGATGCATTCCCCTAAAAGGCATTATATGAATTCAACATTCCTGAAATCCTCTATTACTCATGGTTGTATTCACATAACCATTCCCTAAGGAATCAAAATTTATATTGATGCTGATAGCGTTAGTGTTGCTGAAGACAGAAGATTTACAAGAGTCAAATGGTATGAATGCCGATCTGTGAATAGGTAAATCATCAGAAATATTAGAAGTATTAGATGTTATTGTGAATATTCGTCAATGAACGAAGGTTGATATTGCACGAATCAAATTCACCAAGTCGCCAAGAGTCAAATGGCATTCAAGTATGAATGTCGATCTTGAAGAATAACAAACACGAGAGCGAAAGCACATACAAACAAGTCAAAAAGCAGTGCAAGACTGCATTCTTTATTTATGAATTGATAGAGTATTTATAAACAACATAAGGTGTGAGAATAAGCAACAAGAGGAAGAAGGAAACAAGCTAGTGTTGGAAGGCCTGCACTTGCCATTGGGGACAGCTCCAACGACTACTAGCCGTTAGAGCTCCCAACGTTAGTGGCCATGGTGACCCTGCCTCAAACTTGGGTTGCACGGGCCCTAGTGGCCCATGCCCTTAACACCCCCCCTCAAACTTACGGGGAATACAACGTAAGTTTGTCCAACATAAATCAAATACAACTCAATTTTCAACGAACTTGTTTACAAAAATTTCTACAAAATTAGTATCCAAGTTGTCACAGCTTCCTTTGAAACAACTCCAAATCATCGTTCCATAATCAATGTGTCAACTTATTTGTCATCCTGCATGAAAATCAACGAATATGAGTAACATCAGCAACCTAAAAGGCATTATATGAATTCAACACTCCATATCATAAGATACCTGAAATCCTCTATTACTCATGGTTTGTTGTATTCACATAACCATTCCTTAAGAAATCAAAATTTATATTGATGCTAATAGCATTAGTGTTGCTGAAGATAGAAGATTTACATCAAGTTATATGCTATATATGGGAGGAAATGTAGTGTCCTAGAAAAGCAAGAAGCAATCAGTTATTACTAGATCCAACGCTGAGACAGAATATAGAGCTACTACACTTGGGATGTGTGAAGGCTTATGAGTGCTATCTCTTGTGAAAGAAATTGGATTTGCAAGGAAACTTCTAATGAAGTGTTTTACAGACAATAGGGCAACTTTAAAGATTTCATCTAATCCTTTATTTCACGAAAGAACTAAGCATATTGAGGTCAATTGCCATTTTATTTGAGAAAAATTATCTATAGGAATTTTCAACCTTACACATGTGCAGTCAAAATAAGAGTTAGTTGATATGCTAACTAAACATGTTACAACCAGATGCTTAAAGAGGACTTTGGACAAGTTGGAGCTATGAGTAAGTCTCAACTTGAGGGGGGCGTGTTGAAGAATAGTAAAGGGACTGATTTCCGCTCCTATTGGATCCATATCTAGTCCAATAGGAGCCGCATGATGTAACATTTACTAAGTAGGGGCATATTAAGAATTCAAGTTAGAAAATATTATAAAACGAAGCCATATACCATTAGGTGACTTAGTGAAAGAAAGGAGAGAGAGAGAGGGCAATTGCCAAGGAAATGAAGCCTATTCTCAACCCCATGTAACTCCATATTTTTCAGAAATTGATTGATTTTTTTTCATTATTTGACTTATGTGTTTTTCTCTACAAAAACAATGTACATATCGCTTTTGTTGTCACAAAGCAATTCTTTTGACTTCTCTAGGGCAACCTCCATGTCTGCTAGGAGTTGAGTGATCCAAGATTTCTCAGTAGTTGTGATGACCATGACTCTATATTCACTTCAACACTGCTCCTTGCCCACAACATTTTGTTTGTTTGCCACGCCATGTAACTAAGTTACTCCAAAACAAATGTGCACAACATGTAGATCTCTCCTATCCGTGGATCGATCATCATGCCTAAATAACATCAAGTATAGGAAATTCTCATGGGTTCCGTCTGTGTGTAGTCTTCTTAAAGAATAGACCTTTGCCAGAGCACTCCTTCAAGGCATCTTAGGATCCGGTGAGATGGGGTCTGCGTGTGTTCCTTATAGGTAGAATGCATGAATCGTCATACAAGGCTAATCGCAAATGCAATGTCCGGCCATGTGTACGTGATAGATAAATCAATTTCCCCTACTAACCTTTGATACCAGTGAAGTGTCAACTCGGTGTTCTCTCTGCTGTCGTCCCAAGTTTTTGATTTGGATCAATGAGAGTATCCATTGTCTCGCATTCACCATGCTCGTCTCTTTAAGAAGATCAAACGAACTTCAGGAGAGTGACAGGACAATCCCCCTTTTTAAGTGTGCTATTTCCATTCCCAGTAGTGCATCTTAAGGACCCGAGATCCTTACTCTCAAATTCCTCAAGCCAGTGCCTCTTTCAACTTGTTTATTTCCTCGTCTCCGCCTCATCTCCTCGTGACGATTATGTCATCCACATATACAATCGAATAGCAATGTTCTCGATTTATCGAATTCCTTGGCGTAAACATAAGTATGATCGGGTTTGACTTTGTATATACTTTTGTCCCTTTACAAATCAAATCTATCAAACCATGCCTGCAGATGGTGATTGCTCTTAGACCATATGTGTGTGACTCTTCGCTTGCATATAGACTTTTTGAATCAAATTTCTCTTCAAATCCCTGGGGTGCATCCATATACACTTCCTCTCTCCAAATCCCCTTTTAGAAATGCATTTTTCACATTCATTGTGGGGCTAGAAAGTGCCAATCTAGTATTAGTCGTAGTGATAAAAGTGACTTCACCGTGTTCGCTTTCATAACTGGAGCAAAGGTCTTAGAATAATCACTCGTAAGTTCGAGTGAAGCTTTGGCAACCAACCTAGCCTTGTACCTTTTGGATAGAGCCATCAGATCTCGTACTTTATGGTGAATATCCATTTGGCATCCCATCGTATTTTTCCCCCCTTTGGGCAGCTCCACCATTTGCTACTGCCCGATTTTTTTCAAGAGCTTTCATCTCTTCTAGAAATGCCTTCCTTCCACTGGAATTTCTAAGGCATCTTCAGTACATTTTTCTTTGTAATCTCCATATATGACAATTATGGAGGTAAAAGCATGAAAATTTGGCAGTGACAATTTTTCATAAGACACAAATCTTTGAAGAAATTTTACGATTATTTTGCTAGGACCATTATCAATTTCTCTATTCCTTCTTACGTAATGATATTCAAAGGGTCTTAAAACATTTTCTCTTGTTTCAAGGTTTATAGATTAATCTTCTAGTTGAACCATGGTATCTTCTTGTACTCCCCCATTCTCATCTAACCTTTCATCCGATATTTCATCCAAAAATATATAACTATCTGGTGTACTTCCTCATTGATCTTTATCCACGAATAATTTTTCATTTTGTTTACATTAATATGTCCTAATCTTTTGTGCCAAATCCCAAAATCATTTTAAGTAATCCTACAAGTTCCAAAATTTGACATAACAAAGTTATCCATAGCATAGAGACCTCCTTCTCTATGTCTTTGCCCAATCACCTTCTTCGATAATGGTTCAACACATACATCCATTTGCTGAGAAGGTAACAATACAACCATTATAACAAATTTGAAAAACCAAGAGAAGATTAAGATTTAATTTTGGTATAAAACATACTTGGGGTATTTTAAAGGAATTACTTTCTAAATTTCTAATTTCTTTAACATCAAGTTTAGTTATATCCGTAGTAAATACTTGTGCTCTAGTTTGTGTGCATTTATCTAACAATTCATTAGCAAAAACCATGACATATCTTTACCTTTAGAAGAAGATGATAGTGTCGACCCATAGATTGCCTTTTCTTTAAACATTTATTCAATATAGGCATTGATCTTCGATTGTAACACTTCCTCCTGGTGATCAATGGCAGCAACATGGAGAAATTTCTTCAATAAGGGAGGACACAAAGTCTTCATGTACCCACTTTCTCAATAATCGCAAATTGTGCTCCTGTTGGGCCAAGGTACCACATTATTCTTTATTTGACCATTGCCTTTACTAGCGTTTACATGTGGAGGTTTGTAGGTTCTCAAATAATTTCCGGGTCTATACGTAGCAAGAACCACTTCTTTTTTATCTCTAATATTCCTCCATCTAATTTCCTACATAACTAAATCGGCCAAAATCTCATAGTTTTTGAGTTTTGGTTTTCTATGAATCAAGTTTGATCTAATGTTTTCAAACTCATCTCTTAAACCCCTTATAAACAAGAAAAAACATTGATTATCAAGATACCCTTCAAACTCATTCGTACATTGGAGTTTTCGAATTTGTCAAAGATCCTATGTTGATTCCAAAGGTCAAAAAACACATTATGATAAGCAGTAATGCTCATGAAACCTTATTTAAGCATTATCATTTTTTCTTGTAAATTTATTTAAAATACAAAATCGTCTTGAGAATGAGTTTTTTTAAGGTATTCCAAAGTTTTAAAAGCATTATCATATATTACTTCGACTACGAAACTTCTCATCCACATTTTAGCTAACAATCAATAAAAGAGTACCAACAAATAACGAAAACTTTCATTTTTCTCTTCCATCCTTCTCAACAATCAATAAAAAAGATTAAGAGTACCTTGATTCAAACGATTCTCAAATTTTGAGGATCAAAACAGATCCCAATACAACCTTAATCAAATTTTTTGACTCTGATACTATGTAAAAATGACGTCAATATCTTTACAAAGTGATCCACAAACTCAAACACAAGCAATTACGAAAGATATTCAACAAGCCAAATCGCCGAACAATCCACCAAATACTTGGTGTACAAGCCAAACCAAATAACGAACAAGTTAAGGAAGCATGGAAGGGTCTAATTTATTATTAGCACATGCCCTCTATTTATAGACTTTACAAAGTATAGAGAGAGGTAGATTACAACAAGGCAGTGGCTACATCAACTAGCCGTTGGGAGCCTAGGATTGGCCCTTAGGCCCAGGCCTAGTAGACCTACGTGGACCTGCTAGGCCCTATTGGCCAAGTATTCCTATTTCAGTTTAACACCATCATTTATATATATATGTGTGTGTGTGTGTGTGTGTGTGTGTTTGCATGTTAGTATACATATTCATACAAATATACATATGCACACTGTGCATGTTAATACACACACACATATATATATATATATATATATATATATATATATATATATATATATATATATATATATATGTATGTATATAGGTGATATTGAAATTCCAAGATTTCAACCACCTAACCTTAATTTTCAATTATTTGGATTAGATTTGTAATTTGAATTCTAGTTACTTTCAGTTTTAAAAAGTTCGTTGAGAGAACCCATACTCACCCTGTTAACTGTGGGAAAAAGACCCAAACTCATCCCAGGCACTAAGGTAACGGGTAGGTACTGGGCACAAATATGAGAAGTATACCAGTCTCGACCCACCCCATTGCCATCCTTGGTGCAGTGACTGCAGTCATTAATAGCGCATGCCTATCACATATAAATGCAATGGCAGAAAAATGGTGCTCTTCTGCTCCTTTAGATCTTCAATCGACCCTATGTTACTGCTCTCATATCTCACCAGCTACAAGTAAATTCTTATTTGCTGTTGTTTACGTCAAATACGGGATTGGTTCTCAGAAAGATACAGCCTGGGACTGGTGAATGGAACCATCCATAGATACGGTGATTAATTCACTAAAAATATCTCCGTATTGTTACTTATCAGTGGATTTTCCAGCATTTAGTAAAAAATAAAAAACAAGAAAAATAGCAAACTGCAAAGCAAGCACAACCAAAAATTATGACATATGCAGTTACCTCCTCCCTTGTAGACTGGTATTATATGGTCAGCATGCCATGCGTTTCCTTCAATTGGTTCAAATATCAGCCTGTTGAACCTGGAAAAAGCATAGGGATACAAGATGAAACTTGTTTCCACCATTTACTCTTCTTTCCATGTTTCTTCTTTGAAATGAAATATCGGTTTGCTAGTTCAACCCCCCACCCCAAAAAAAAGGAAAAAATATAAAGCTAGAAATAACAACAGAAATAAAACAAACCAGATTAAAGCAGAATTATTACATTCTCATTCGACAAAAGGAAAAACAGAAACTAGCAAGGTACGGACATTGACAATAGACAGCTTGTGACTATGAAGAACTTGCAAACTACAAGAATACCCTTGATGAATTTTCATACTTCACATCACTATACGTGACCAAAGTGTTAAAATATGTGTTCCTAAATTTGTAACTTTTCGTGGGTTCAGTTTTCTTAGATTTTGTTACTGAGCTTTTAGGGCTTATCTTCCTAGGATTTGTAGATTTAAAGTGTACACACGCACAAATATGTAGACATTAGATAACAGTAACAGATCATTGAGGTGTACTTTTGTACAAAATACAAAAAAGTCCTAAAGGATCATTGTTATAGTAAAGATGTGAATCTATTAAATTAGGGATTATGAATTCTTTGACAAATCAAATATTAATATCGACATTTTTATAGAGGCTGATGACAAAACCTATAAATTTATTAGTGGTCCTGATGAATCACCTCTGAAACAATTAAGTATTGAGCCAATCGTGTGAACGTTTTCCATTGCATTATAAAACACAAAGTGGTGTAAAGAGACCATGACGTCTTCCACCATATCTGGATGGTTATTATTTACTTTGGGAGAGTATTAGATGATTTTTATGTTAATTTATATGAGGAGATGCGCTATTCATCTAGATTTACATGAGATGTTGCTATTTAATCTAATTTGAAAGCCTTTAATTTTACTAAATCATCAGATTGGATACAAACGGACGAAGAGATTGAACCCATTGAAAAAAAGAGAAGTCTAGAAAATTAGCAGATTTGCCTTGGCAAAGGAAAGACATTAGATATAAATGGGGGAAAATATAAAGTTGGTGACATCATAAACAAGTTTAAAGTGAGGCTGATGGCAAAAAGGATTTTCACAAGAGGGGCATATGTTAATGTATATAATACATAGAATCATAGATACATGCGTACATACATATATATAAATATACACAGATATGCTGCATATGCACATACATACATGGGCATTGTGTCTGTATAGTGACAGGGTGCTCCAAAAGTACCTACTCTCTATCTGTCCTGTTGGATGTTGTTCTGTTTGATGGTTCAGGAAAGGCAAACTGATTCGTTGCCCAATCAAAGTACATTACATGCACCAAAATATATATTTTACTATTTCTCTTGTCTTTTTGATGTACGGGAGAGGAGCCAGCTAGCAGTTAGGATCTGTAAACTCTAGCTCAACCAGAAACTGGAGAGCCCAACAACCAGTTGGGAGGTCCCCTTCCTTCTTGTGTAGGTTTATCCTGAAAACTGATTCATATCTTCTTTTCAGCTCATAGATCCTTCGCCATTATGTCAATTACGTTGCATGCCACCAGTCATTCTTGGACTCTTTGATGACTTGCTTTTGAGGAACGGATGCCTCAGCCATGACTCTGTTTCTTTGTGCTGGTTTGAAGTTGTGTTTCAACAATTTATTAATGATAACTGATCCATTCGGCCTCATTTGTTGGTATTTGCTTCGTGATTCTTTTACTGTTCTTGAACTCCTTGTGCATAAATCTACTACTCGTCTTCTTTATTATTCATCATTACTGAAAAAGGAGTACGTGGATCATCCCTTCAAAGTCAACTGTACAAATTACAATCTATGGTTAAGGGTTTGTAGGGAAAGGAGACATCAAGATATGTAGGCATCACCTTGGAAGAACCTATGTCGATCTTTTAAAGGAGGAAAGAGGAGTTTTAAAGATAATGTGAAGGAAAACCAACAAAGGAATATAATAAAGGGAAATAGTTTAACACTTAGACCCTCTAAAAGATTTGTTGATGTTTTCCAACTTCTAACCTTATGAATGAATTGTTAGAAAAACCAACTTTGAAAAAAAACAAAAATAAAAGCACAAGGACATGATGCCATTATTGCAAGAAGAATGATCATAGCAAGTGGCAGTATCCTGGCGTTAGGAGAGGGAGAACGGTCATTGTAAAGTAAGTCAGAAAGGTAATGCTGACATAAGCATCAAAATGACTTTAGCTCCTTGAGAATCTTCTCAAAGAATGTTCTTCTACCTATGCGCACCAAAAATTCCATGTATGCTCTTTTGACTTACTGATTTGGACTTTCCTTCCTTATGTATAATGCAACGCCAAAGATCAGCAACAAACAAAGACCACGTATACGAAAGAAAACTTCTATTTACTTCAGTTCACCGGTAACTAAAGCCACCAGGAATGACACAGTTACTTACAAGTTAGTGCATTTAAACAAATTGGGAGCAGCTTTCTGAATATATTCTCGCCTTCCTGCTAGAGATAAAGGCCTTATGCATTTTACAAGCTTGTGGCAGTCTAACTTGCATACTGTACAAATGCCTCTCTCTAACTTAAATAGTGCCTGAAACACAGAACTATCAATCAATGCAACAATAATAAAAGAAATGCCATAGATTGAAGAAAAGTTAGAAACACAAGGAGCCAATTTATGTAAAGAACTTGCTTCCTTTTTACACTATGGAAGCCTCTGACCTCTCGCAGCGAGTGTTGGCTGGTTCTTATTTTGTACTCCTCAAAGCAGTTCATTCCACAGAATAGATCCTCGAAATATTCAGGTTCCTTCACAAGTGAACCACTGGGGGAAACAGTGAAAATAAACAATTAATGCTAGAGTAAAGGGCTACATGTTCTAATAGATGTAGGGCAATCTTTTTAACGAGGGCATACAAGCATGGTTCCTGACATAGTTTACAGAGTGGCTGCTCCATGATCGTCCATGCTTGAGTGTATTCCTTCGTCTTGTTGACAGAGCCACCATGAAGAAAGACCTTTCTCCACATGGCATTTTCTGGTAACGGATGGCTTATATCATCAATAGGAGTAGTACGCCGTGTACTCCTGCCTTTAAGCAATCCCTAATACAACAAAGATTAGTTATAAGTTATAACCAGAAATATCATGATTTTTCACACAATATTTCCTAGCCCACTTATCTGCACAACATCCATGGTATAAATATAGAAACTTTGAAGAAGCTACAGACAAGTTGATGATTCAAACTATACAATCATAAAGGCACTATGTCCTCAAAACTATAGACAACAACTTAGAATTGTTTGTCATACACTTCTTCATCCATGTTCCCCAAGATTACTCATTATAAAATTCTTAAATTTGGAACTAATATTCGAGGATTTTATGTATATGGATGTGGTAAAACCTACATGCAAGCAGAATTGTGAAGGCAAATATGGTACCAATCTGTGGGTTTCCTCAAGACACAATGTATCGCAGTGCCTATGCTTGGCTAGGGTGTGTTCAAATTAGTAATTTGAACGTGAAGATGATAGATCCGATCTAGTTTTGTTCAAAATTTTACATGATGGACAACCAGTCTCATGGTTTCTCCATAGAAAACAGAAATCATGTATTAGTTATGATAAATCTGCACTTCTCACATGACCTTATAGCTCCTATTGTATTCAACCGAACTACAATAGGGCTCTGAATTGTGGACTTTTCTCCTTTTCATAAGCCATCTAGATTTGGTTCCTCATATGAGCTAATTTTGTAAAAATTAAAACTCAAGTTATCGCTCAATATGATTCGAAATTGGCTCTTTGAAAACCAGATTTTTCTAGGAAAATTTTGGGTGTTTACACCAGTACATAATGGACTATGCAATTTTCATCTAAGCTTCTCTTAAATAAATTGGAACAGCCTAATTGTTTATAGTCTAGCAACTGAAACTGCTTTCTTTGCAATTGACAATTGATCTGCTAAATAAATATTTTCCTTAACATAAAAAGGAAAAGGTAACCAAGCAAGGGCAAACCCTCTGCATAGGCAGTTATTGGCAGCAACCTATGACGCATGGGTACTTCATTTATAGTGGATTACCCATGCCAAGTATGTACCCAGTACTGGTACACGTACTGGTACTGGGTATGTTTGGGCATGGGTTTCTAAATGTTGGATTTTGGGTATGTCTAAGTATGCATATTGATACTTGCACATAAATGATTTTTATGCTTTTGTTATGAATATGTCAATCAACCCATATCCATATGGATCAACTTTCATAAATAAAAAAGTTATGTTTTTATATGTTATGTTTTAATGATGTAGTTATATGTTATGAAATTAAGGTTGTTATGAGATGTAGTTTTTTTGTTTTCAGATGCCATGTTTGTTCCAGAGTTATATGTTATGTCAAACTTATATGTTTTAACTTAATATCTTTTAGATTATTTCGTCACATTTAATTTTGTGTACCTCTGTGGAAACAAAGAATCCATGTAGCCGACCCGTCTAGTATGGGAAAAGGCTTAGTTGTTGTTGTATTTAATTTTGTGTAAGGTCAATTTGTTTCATATATATATATATATATATATATACACACACACACACACATAAATATATGTACATGCATACATACATATATATATTATACAGTGCATACACATACCTTACATTTCTTAAAATTATTCTACACCATAACCGTACCAGTATCTATGCAACTTAGGCAGCAACTTTGTCATACCCAAACATGGTAGGTGCAAAGCCGCTGGTTTCTGCCTTGATAGCTAGGCTGTTAAAAATTCACAAAATGAACTAATAATCCTACTTACCTAATCCACCAATTGTGTTGTGCACAATGCACTCATCATGGGAGTCTCTCTAGCATAGCACCTTTTTCATTTTCTAATGTAAAACACCCTTGTCTCTCCAATTTCAGCAAATTTGCAGGATATAGAATGGTTTATCAAAGCTGCAGGATATGCAACGGATTTCAGAATTCTTGATACTGGTATCAAGTACCAACCCCTTTCACAACCTTCTCTACCTCTGAAAGAGCGTTTACCACTACTTTTTCTTTGAGAGCATAAAGCTAGTGCCACTTGATCTAAACCAAATTCAAGAAGATGGCAACAACATCTTTTCCACACTAGGTGGGTTGGCAACATGCCGATAGCACTCAATCATGTGCCATATCAGCAGTTACTTTCAGGAAATCTATATCATGGATTTGACATTTCCTCTTTTCTTATTCAATTCTCCTATTGAGGAAGGCCAAAAGAATGGGGCATGATTGCTGGTCTTTTAAACCAATTGGTTGCCAACAAGAAGAAAAGTAGAACCAAATTAGGAAACCAGTAACACTAAGTACAACAAAACTTGAACCAAAAGAGAAGCTAGGACCATTTCCTCTTCCTTCTTTCAGAGCATGCAAAGTAGGTGCATTCAATGTTGTAAATAACGTATTGGATCCTACACTACACAGGGCACAGATACAACCGATATGCCTATACTGTACCGTATCGCAATGCTGTACAAGTGATTTTTAATTATTTTTAATTCATAAAAATAAGAAAAATCATGAAAAAAATACTATGACATGTATCACACTAAGAGACAATTTGACATCAAAAAAACTGAATCACATGCATCCATCAGCCGTGAGCCTTGTTTTGGAATTTAAGATTGACAACTATTGGTGGATGGAGAACAAATTTGGGATTTTGGGAGAGAAAGGGGTTAGTTTTAGGTAGAGAAAGGGATAGACATGCAAGATAGGCCAAAGAAGCTAGCCTAAACAGGTTTTAAACCCACCTCAAGCCTTAATTTAAAAGAAAAAAGGTTCCGAGATCTAATATTACACCATACAATAAGGAGGTGCATCGTACAATATGATGCCCGTATCACAACGTATGGCACGATACACCCCGATATAGTGCAATAACTTGTTTTTTGCAATACATGTATCAGTTCAGGTACCAATATGTGTATCATATCATATAATAGTGATACAACTTCTAACCTTCTGGTTGGCCTGAAACCACAACAATTCTCCCAGTTGTAGGTGGTGTGAAAATGCATAAGTACTTCGTAATATTAGTTTTTAACTTCAAAGTCAAGAATAAACTTTTAAATTTAAATTGTGTTATTTTCCTAAAGTTACTCCACCAGATAAACACTGGTAGAGAGTCAATATTGTACAAGTTGAAGCTACTTAAAAACAAGTGGAAAAAGAACGAAATTATACTAACCAAAAGTTGGCTATATGATTCCACTCAATAAGAAATGTTATCGAGAAATGAAGGGAAAATTTGATTTACCTTTTTGGCTTCTAAGGTTTATAACCGTTCAATATAGATAGATCCCAATAGAAAGGATCAAGCGACATTTGTCAAATAAGGTAATTTGGGCAGATAGCTGGAATTTTGTGCAAACATGAAGTTTTAACCATTTTGGGCGCAAGGCCAAACATTCAAAGGCAACCATTACTGTGTACTATTTCGTATCTGAAGGTGCATTTAGGAAAAGAAATAAAACCCTAAGCTGTGCATTTGAAGGCGTTGTTCATGATGGAGGTATAAAACAATGTTATCATTTTCTTCTCCTCCTCCTTTTTCTTTTAATCATCCTCATTCTCCTCTTACTTGTCCTCCTCCAGCACCCTTGGCTTTTCTCTTTTATCAACTAACAGATTAGCTTTGGATTTTCACAAGCGCTACCACTTTTAAGGGTCTTTACTGTCTTGAATAGAAGCACTAAGGTTAGACTACGGATTGCACTTATATCCTAAGAACACTACCTGTGACACTCACTTATATTACAATACAATGTCATCCAAATACCTTGTACTGTGACAGCTAAGTCAGATCAATCCTTTGAATGAAATTGCAATTCATATAACCATTTATCTATATGGTTTGTTGAAGATCAAGTTAAATCTTGATTAATTAGTGTTAGTATTTAGTTATAGATGTATATGTAGAGTCATAAGTAAGTCTAAGTCATGTATATTATGGTATTATGTAATATGGGTCCTAATGGATCAAATTCTGATCCATTAGGAACCGTAATCCATTAATCACTTACTAGGGGTATTATAGTCTTTCAAGTTAAAACAACACTATAAGTAGTCATTAGGGCTGCCATTAGGGTTTAACGTGAAAATGATGGAAGTCGGCTGTGTGTGTGGCCGACCAACACATAGTGCTTCATCTTGTATTCTGCCTCAATGATCAATAAAATTTTGTTGCTGTTTGGCATCGAGGAGAGAAGAAAAAAAACAGAAAAAAAGACCTTGGGCACAGTGAAGAATCCACAGGGCAGCAAGTTCTCTTCTTTCTTGTTCATTTTGAAGCAGTATTTGTGTGATATCATTATAAAATCGTGATTGGGTACATTTCTCACCTTATAACAAATCTTGTTAGACTCACTGTGATCTTTTGATGATTCTTGGCTGCCAATATCAAGGTTATTATTGTTTTCTAACCATTAGTGAGAAGGAGATTAAGTGAGACAGTAGTTTCCTCAAAAAAAAATCGAGTTTTTCGGTGTTCAACCGATTGGGGCAGATTTAAGGTATTTCGTAAGTAAGAAATCAATCCAAATATGGAAAGAGCAAAGATGGTAGAGAGTCATGAACTCTCGTCAGACAAAAGTGAAGGTTTTCAAATCACAAATTTGAAACTAGATGGCAAGAATTACTTATAATGGGCCAGATTTATTGAACTAGCTATTATGGCAAGGGGGCGATAAGATTATTTGACATGTGATATTCCTCAACCTCCGATTTCAGATCCGTCATATTCTCGATGGTGAAGAGAAAATGCATTAGTAAGTGCTTGGTTAATTCAATCCATGATTTCCTCTATTGGCAATACTTTTATGTTTTTCGACACTGCTAGGGATATCTGGCTGGCAGTTCAGGAAGCTTATGTTCAAAGGAAAAATATTGCGAAGAAATATGACCTCATAGAGAAGATTCGGAAATGCAGATAAGGAGGAAGGTCAATTAGCGAGTATTATGCAGAGCTCAGAGGTCTGTAGGAAGAACTACATCTGTACTCGAAGACTAAATGTCAGACTTACACACTAGAGCGAAATAAGGAGTTTAAAGAATGTAAAGTGTTTGATCTTCTATGGGGTATATCATCAGAATATTAATCTGCAAAGAATAATATTTTCAACAAGAAAGAACTCCCATCTTTGAGTGCAGTATACTCACTCCTTAGAGAAGAAGACATGAAGCTTCTTGAAAAAGAACCCAAAATTAATTTTGAGACCTCAGCATTTGTCGGGAAAATTACTTATATTACTTCTTTCGCTAGAGAAAGGGGAGGTTATGGTAGAAGCAAAGGTAGATCTGGACAGACATTTGAAGAGAAAGATAAGATCATCTGCTCTCACTGTGGGAAACCACGACACACCAAGGAAACTTGCTGGGAGTTAGTTGAAAAACGTACCTATTTTCAAAATAGAAACAACAGAGCATTCTTCAACAGTGATCAGAATGACAAGCAAAAGACTGAGGAAAGTGCAACTTCTTTAGCTGATATGAGAAAGGAAATTGAATTTCTGAAGGCACATTTTGACTGATCCGCAACGGCCTTCTTCATCGTCTCACATCGAGTCACAAGCATCTATTGCCTATCCATTCTCATTCCTAACTCAGGGTAATATAAATTCTTCTTATTCAAGGTTATGGGTCATTGATTCGGGTGCTACAGATCACATGATCAGCAGAAGAGACTTCTTTGATAACTATGAATTGACACAGGCACAAATCAATATTTTAGACTGGCATATAGATCTCTTACACCAATAGTAGGAAAAGAAAGTATTGTTATATCTTTTGGCACATTGAAAAATGTTTTAAATGTTCCAAACATATCAGTAAACCTATTATCTATCTTTGCTATGACTCAGGATTTAAAATGTCGTATAATCTTTGATTCCACTGGATGTGTCTTTCAGGATCTAAAGACGGAGAAGATCTTTGGTCAGGGTAATGTGAGGAGAGGCCTCTATTTTTGCGAGGACAATAAAGGTGTTGCACTACAATTAACAATTATCACTGAGAGACAGAAGGAGCATGTACCTCGTTGGCACCAGCGGCTAGGCCATTTACCATTTTCTAAAATAAAGATGTTATTACCAGAATTTAGTGATTGTAATGATTTTAACTTGAATTGTGAAACTTGCCAGAAGGCAAAACACCATCGTATTTCATTTCCTTTAAATGAAGAAAGATCTTCCATTCCTTTTGATATTGTGCATTATGATATCTGGGGCCCTAGTTCGACAACTTTTATGCAGGGATATAAGTATTTTGTATTATTTATTGATGACTGCACTAGATTTTTTGTAATTTATCTTATGAAGACTAAAGATGAAGTGAAGGAGATTCTTCCTGTATACTATCAGTTTGTACAGAATCAATTTCAGAGTACCATTAAGACCTTTCGTAGCGATAATGATAGAGAATTTATGTCTCGATCCCTTCATTCGTATTTTCTACAGATGGAAAAACCAAAAGATGCCCGAGGAATGGAGAGCAAGTACACTTATACCCGTATATAAGAACAAGGGAGACATTCAAAATTGTGCAAATTATCGAGGTATCAAGTTAATGAGTCATACTATGAAATTATGGGAAAGAATTATCGAACGTAGGTTAAGACAAGTATCAAGTACAACAGAGAACCAATTTGGATTTATGCCAGGTAGATCTACTATTGAAGCGATTCACCTTTTGAGACGTCTTATGGAACATTTTAGAGCAAAAAAGAAAGACCTTCACATGATATTTATTGATCTAGAAAAAGCTTATGATAGGGTATCGAGGGAGGTTCTTTGGAGAACTTTGGAAAAAAGAGGTATCCCATTGACATATATTAACCTTATAAGAGACATGTATGATGGTGCAAAAACATGTGTGAGGACTCATGAAGGAACGACAGACTTCTTTGAAGTTAATATTGGGTTACATCAAGGATCAACTTTAAGTCCATACTTGTTTATAATGGTGATGGATGAGTTAACAAAACATATTCAAGATGAAGTACCTTGGTGTATGTTATTTGCAGATGACATTGTATTAGTGGAGGAGTCTAAGGAAAAAGTTAATAGAAAATTGGAACTATGGAGAGAAACATTAGAAAACAAAGGCCTCCGACTTAGTAGAACAAAGACAAAATATATGGAATGTAAGTTTGATCATTTGGCTACTTCAGAGGACATAGAAATTAAAATTGGCACACATTGCATTCCCCAAAAGGAAAGTTTTAAATACCTAGGGTCAATTTTTCAAAGTGATGGAAGAATTGATGGAGATGTTACACATAGAATTAATGCTGGTTGGTTAAAATGGAGAGGAGCATCAGGTATTCTTTGTGATAAGAAGAAACCATTAAAATTAAAAGGTAAATATTATAGAGCAGCAGTTAGGCCTGCCATGTTTTATGGTTCTGAGTGTTGGGCAGTTAATCATCAACATGTACAAAAGATGTCTGTGACAGAAATGAAGATGTTGAGATGGATGAGTGGTCATACAAGAAAAGACCGTATACATAATGAGGTTATTAGAAACAAATTAGGAGTGGCACCAATAGAGGATAAAATGAGAGAACATCGTTTAAGATGGTTTGGACATATAGAAAGAAGATCAAAAGAAGAACCTGTAAGAAGGTTAGAAAAACTAAATTTGAAAAGTATTAAAAGAGGTAGAGGACGACCACAAAAGTGTTGGAAAGAAACAATAAAGAATGATCTAGCTTATTGGGAGTTAACTGCTAACATGACACACGATAGAGATCTGTGGAAACAAAGAATCCATGTAGCCGACCCCGTCTAGTATGGGAAAAGGCTTAGTTGTTGTTTGTTGTTGTTTGTTATGGCATCTTACACCAAACCTCATGTTCTCACTCTCCTCAACAGGATGGTGTAACTGAAAGAAAGAACCGGCATATTTTAGAAGTTGCAAGGACTCTTTTAATTAGATGCAATGCACCAAAATATTATTTGGGTGAAGCAGTCTTAACATCAGTTTTTCTTATAAACCGTATGCCATGCGGGGTTCTCTTTGGTAATACTCCATTTCATTCCCTATGTCCTTCCAAGAAACAATTTCATTTATTACCGAGAATATTTGGTTGTACATGTTTTGTTCATATTTATTAAGATGCCAGAGATAAACTTGATGCAAGATCAATCAAGTGCATCTTCTTGGGATATTCGACTACTCAAAAAGGTTATAAGTTTTATGATCCTTCCAAACGAAAGTTTTATGTTACTATGGATGTTACCTTTCATGAAGACATACCATTTTATGGAATGCAGGAAGAACCTTCATCAGAAATACAGTCTACTCAAGTGATCCCACTTCCTCCAATTGAAATTAAATCTACTCATGAAAATGCAGGGGAACGACGAGTATATAATAGAGGAAGCCGAGGGATTGTTTTTCCATATCAGACTATCACCCTAGATCAAAATTCCAAATGTGAATCAAATTCACCTCCTCTTCAGATAACCTCTCACAATTCGGATATTAAAATGAATGATTTACCTACTGTAATTAGAAAAGGGAAGCGTGCAGCTGCAAAATGGTATCATTCTCTAATTATCCTAGGGAATATCAGCTATTTGTGATGAATATAGAAAATATGTTTATACCAGGGACCTATGAAGAGGCTAAAGTCCATCCAGAATGGAAAGCAGCTATGGAAGAGGAAATTTCAACTTTAGTACGTAATCATACTTGGGAATTAACATATCTACCATCAAAAAGGAAGACTGTAGGATGTAAGTGGGTATTCTCAGTAAAATATAACGCAGATGAGAATATAGAAAGATATAAGACAAGATTAGTTACAAAAGAATATAGTCAGTCTTATGACATAAGATTACACAAAGACATTTGCACCAGTAGCCAAGATGAACACCATCATAATCTTGTTAAGCTTGACAATTAATAAAAGATGGGAATTATGGCAGCTGGACGTGAAGAATGCATTCCTTCAGGGTGATCTCAGGGAAGACATTTATATGGACTTGCCACCAGGATATTTTAATGGGAATGAACAAGGGAAAGTGTGCAAACTAAAAAAATCAATTTATGGATTGAAAGTTTGAAACAATCCCCACGGGCATGGTTTGAGAAATTTAGTGATGGAATTCGGACTCTGGGGTTCAAGCAATGCATCAGCGATCATACACTATTCATTAAGCAAGGTCAGAGAAATATTATGTTACTGGTATACGTTGAGGAAATATAAAACTTTTATATATGCTCAATTCTTTAAGTCAAAGGAAATATATTATAGACTTGTTGAAGGAAACAAAAATGGAAGATTGTCATATATGCTCAATTTCTATGGAGACTCCCAAGGAGGACGATAATAATGCAGAACCATATGAGGATATCGGAAGGTACCAGAAATTAGTGAGGAAGCTAATATATGTCACTATTACACGTCCTGATATTAGCTTTGTTGTTGGCTATGTGAGTAGACGGATGCATAATCCTTCCAAACATCATATGAGTACAGTCTTTCATATCATCAGATATTTGAAGTCTACACTAATCTATGGTTTATTGTACACTGCGAATTCATCCTTGGATCTAAAGATATACTCAGATGCTGATTGGGCAGGTTCGAAGACAGACAGAAAATCAACTACTGGGTATGTGGTATGTTTGGGAGGAAACATTGTATCATGGAAAAACAAGAAACAATCAGTTGTGTCCAGATCGAGTGCAGAAGCAGAATATCGTGCAATTGCTTCAGGCATGTGTGAAGGGATATGGGTTTTATCCCTCTTAACAGAACTTGACTTTAAAGTAAATACTCCGATTATAAAAGAGCTCTCCAGATTGCCTCAAATCCTGTTTTTCATGAACGAACGAAGCATGTTTAGATAGATTGTCACTTCATCTGAGAAAAGATTACACAAGGCATCTTCAATATGATTCATGTATGCTCAAAAGACCAATTGGCGGATATTTTCACAAAACCTGCTTCAGTAGGAGGATTTCAGAAAACTCTCCATCAGTTGAGAATTACAAACCTTAGATTCAACTTGAGGGGGAGTGTTGAACATCAAGTTAAATCTTGATTAATTAGTGTTAGTATTTAGTTATAGATGTATACGTAGAGTCATAAGTAAGTCTAAGTCATGTATATTATGGTATTATGTAATACGGGTCCTGATCTATTAGGAACCGTAATCCATTAATCACTTACTAGGGGTATTATAGTCTTTCAAGTTAAAACAGCACTATAAGTAGTCATTAGGGCTGCCATTAGGGTTTAACGTGAAAATGATGGAAGTCGGCTGTGTGTGTGGCCGACCAGCACATAGTGCTTCATCTTGTATTCTGCCTCAATGATCAATAAAGTTTTGTTGTTGTTTAATTCCATCATGGTTAACATGCTTTTTGGTTTAACATGGAAAATAA
This sequence comes from Brasenia schreberi, assembly GCA_036023115.1. NCBI lineage: Eukaryota > Viridiplantae > Streptophyta > Magnoliopsida > Nymphaeales > Cabombaceae > Brasenia > Brasenia schreberi. The sequence goes on along the minus strand of JAYKKT010000061.1, from coordinate 9,013,037 downwards.
AATAAGCAGTAAGCACGGTCATGGAATGAATCACCAAATGGGATGCTTCACTAAAGATGACATAGCTATTCTGAAAAATTAAACATTCTCAAAAGGCTGCAAAGCATGGCATCTATGAATAAGCATTTATTGGAAAAGTAAAATAGCAGGCAGATTATGATAAGAAGCATACGTCAGGTTCATGGTTAATTGATTCTTTTAGGTAGCACAGCTCAATATCTAAAGGCAACTGTAATGGCTTCCCGACCAATTTTTTGCGTTCAATAGGCCTAAGATCATTCCACTGCTTGATAAATCCAAGCATTTCACTCCTATATGCTGGGTTCCAAAGTATGGAATTTGCAACCTTTTCTTTATTTTTCTCAGAAGTGGGTGCCATCTGAAGCTCCAGCTCTTCCGGTCTGAAGTTTTCAGATAGTAGCCTTGGCCTCAAGTCCTTTCCCTTAACACAAGCATACAAGTGAACTCTACCAGTGTTCTGGCTTACCTGGAAAGAATTTGCAGAAGATATAAGTATATTACACACACATGTCTAGGCAGAGATTAGTATGAAATTCAGGAAGACCAAGAAAGAGGAGAAAATTCCTCCCCGTCATTATATCTGCATATAAAGTTCATCCTATGACATTCAAACAGGACACTAAAGTTAAACAAAAAAAAAAACATGTAATAAGGAGATAATCACTCGCCAAATCATTTTCCATGCAACCGATAGGAAAGCAACCTAATGTGAATCAAGAACAAACAAGTAGCAGGTGAGTTTGAATATGGACATGGGTACTGCAGACTGCCAGTTATGAAGATGATGAAGGAGAAAACCTTCCAGCATAGTTTTCAAAATATTCCAATTTTTAGATATGCACTTAGAAAGTTTCATAATAGTTTGAGGACTACTGTGAGAATAAATAACCAAATACAATGGAAAAACGAAGCCGCTGACACTAGACCATTGATATGGGTCCAAATCCAATTCACATTACAGCATGATATGAGGTTTTGGTTCTAGCACAGGAGCTCTCAAGGTTTCATGTTTCCTGGAAGCATATAGATGGGGCTTCAGAAGATATAACTAAAAGTTTCTGGTAGATAACAACATTGATTTTTTTCGCATAAGATCCATTAATCAGTTTCAAATTGTTAGATATTGTTAACTAAACACATATAGTAGTCGTTATGGGTCTTATTGTAGTTTATGTCTATTTAGTAGTACTTAGTTAAGATTAGGGGTAAATTAGTCATTTAAGTTAGATAGTACTTATAAATAGGTGGATTAGGGTTAAGTGTGTAGTTAAGAAAAGAAGAGAAAGGTTGGGCGGCTGCAACCACGATTTTCTGTTTTGGGGCAGATTGGAGGCATTCCACCAATCTGCCGATATTTGTAAGTTTCTCATATTTTCCTTCAATAATATGATATTTATAACATGGTATCAGAGCCTATAAGGTTGTTTAATCAGTTTTTTTTATTGAGAAAGAATCCGTTTCTTGTGAAAAGTAAGAGACAATTGGTATGTGGCCTAGACATCTGCGAAGAAAAAAAATATGTTGTGGCCTGAGCAACAGATTTTTAAAGAAGAACTCTCGTATGTGGCAGCTTGTATATCTACTTTTATTCCTAAGGATTGGCCTACACATGTGAAGATTGTGTCGGTATGAAGGGAATGTCTTCACACAACCAACGTCTTCTGTTGATTGTAAACCAAGAGTTCTAGTCAATGCGCATTGTGAAAAGCAGTTGTCCACCGCCAGCAGCAACGTTCAACAGTGGTTGAAGGTGCAGCTAGATGTTCATCGTCAATTTCGAAGAGGCATCAGATTTGAGACTGACGTAAAGGGTAGACAAATATCAATTGCGACTGAAATCACTACCTAGACTGTGGGGCCTAGAAATTCAATCTACTATATGTTCAGTTGTTCACTCTAAGGGCAAGCAGTTTTACCAACTAAGACTGTTAGCAGAACTCTCAGATTGGTGACGTTGTTCCACTTTCTCAAAATTGAAGTGTTGAAGATTGGATCTTTCTTCAGAAAAAACAAAAAAAAAGATTATGAGAAGTTTATTTATTCGATTATTTTTATAAATGAATGGTAAAGGAAAGGGGGTTGAAAGCCCTTTTGTGATATTTAAACATCCCACACACGGAAAAGTGGAAAATTTTCAGATTACAACAACCAAGTTAGATTACATAAATTACTTGGAATGGTCTAGGTCTATGGAACTGACTGTTATAGCAAGGGGGAGATAGGCTCACTTAATGGGTCAAATACCGAGCCCAGACACACATGATGCATAATACCCTAGTTGAAGAAGGGCAGATGCATTGATATCATCCTGGTTACTTCAATCTATGATCCCATCAATTGCAAAAACCTTTATGTTTCTTGAATTTGTCCATGAAATTTGGTGTGGTGCAGCAATTTAGATGGTTTCCAATCCAGTATATCATGAAAGAACCAAACACATAAAGATAGACTGTCACTTCATCATAGAGAAGATAACAAATCAGGAATTCAAATTGGAATATGTTAAATCACCAAAATAAAGAGCTGATTTCCTAACTAAAGTTATTGTCAGCAAACAACTCAAGGATACGTTATCCAAGTGGGGTGTTCTCAATATCTTTCACACAACTTGAGGGGGAGTGTTAGATATTGTTAACTAAACACATATAGTAGTCCTTATGGGTCTTATTATAGTTTATGTCTATTTAGTAGTATAGATTAGGGGTAAATTAGTCATTGAAGTTAGATAGTACTTATAAATAGGTGGATTAGGGTTAAGTGTGTAATTAAGAGAAAAAGAGGAAGGTTGGGCGGCTGCAGCCACTATTTTTTGTTTTGGGGCAGATTGGAGGAAGATATTTGTAAGTTACTCATATTTTCCTTCAATAATATGATATTTATAACACAAATAAGTCGTGAATTGCTTATGTCTAGCTATGGTTTATACATTGATTGGTAAGTTGTAGAGGTAGTAGATACTATGATTAAAAGAAATATTCATATTTTATGTTTTCAAGAGAAAAAGTAGGTTCGAGAAAAAGCTAAGGAGATTGGAGTTGGTATGATTGTAAATAAGGACTTAAAAGATAGTGTAATACTCTAACTACGACATGGTGACAAAATTATGATGGTGAAATTAGTTTTAGGATTGGAGGCTTTGAATATAAGTTGTGCTTATCAATCCCAAGTAGGACTATAAGCAAGAATAAAGAAGGTATTTTGGGAAGAGTTACACAAGATGATTCAAAGGATTCCACAAAGACAAATGATGCTTCTGGGAGGAGATCTAAATAGACATATGAATAAAGAGACATTAGGATATCAAGGTATCCATGGAAAGCCTTGGGGGATTTAAATGAGGAATAAGAAATTTTTAAAAAATTCTACGATACATGATCTCTGATTCTCTATAGGCATTAGGCAATACAAATTTTAGAAAACGAGATGAATGTTTGATTACTTATAAGTATGGCTTGTCAAAAACAAAATTTGATTATTTTGCTTGTAGGGAAAAAGATAAATCATATTGTAAGTATCATAGTAATTTCACAAGAAAGCTTAACTATCCAAGATCGACTTTTAGTAATGATTTATATGTAAGAAAGTGAACAAATTGACAAAGAATATGCAGAGATACTTAGTGGAACCTCAAAAGTGAAAAAGAAGGTATATTTAAAAAGAAAGTTTTTCAATAAGATGCTTGAAATTATGTAGGCGTAATTACCGCTATGGTATATGATGCTAAGTATTGGGTAATTAATTATCAATATGTTCAAAAGATGTTTGTGGGCCGTGGTAGAAATAAAGATGTTGAGATGGGTGTATGGTCACACAAGGAAAGACTGTATCCATAGTGAGGTTATTAGACAAATTGAGAGTGACATCAAGATATGATAAAATGAGGAAAAATTGATGGTTTGAACACATGAAAAGGTGATTAAAGGAAGCACCAATAAGAAGACATGAGAAACTAGATAGTGAATATGTATGTTAGAAGAGGAAGAAGACTAGAAAAGTGTTGGAATCAAAAAATAAAGAATTATCTAGTTTAAGTTGAGTTAATTGTTAGAATGACACATGATGTAGTCGACCCCATCTAGTATGGGTAAAGCACACCCATAGTGGGCTGGGTAAAGTTGGTGTTGTCTTTATAGTTTATAATGTATTTAGGCATTCTAGTATGTAACTTTTAAGTATTGTGTTTACCACTATGTAACTTTTTATTTGTTTCAGTCAGCAGGGGCACCATACATTGAGCAACTGCTAGATATCTAATCATTGCACGGTGTGCAAAGGCCAAATATCTAGCCGTTCCCTCCCTGCTGGCTCTCTTTCCAGCTGGTAGTGCAAGCCCTATGAGAGGCCATGAATGTATATTCTGTCTAAGCCTTTCGCTGGTTCATGAGATAATTAGTCAGTGTTTTTCAGGTGTCCAATGTGCTGGAATTGTGTGAACGGTTAGAAGCTTTAGTATACTGTTTGTAGTTCATTAATGGAGGCTTTCGGGTGGACTGATTTCAGTCCCTTGAAAAACTTTGGTGGCTGACTTCATCATCAAATTCCCAAATGTTTATAACAGTTGTAGCCTGCATTTCTAGCAAACTTGGGCATTCATGGTTAAGATTCAGCAGGCTAAGAACAAGAAAAATCAGGCTGATATCCTAAAAGGCAAAAACATTTCTGCTCTTATCACAAAGCATCGTTTTTTTCTGTGCAAAACATCAATAAATACAAGTTCCCAACTCAAAGCATTGAAATATATAAAAGGCTCGCATTGCAAAGAATGAACCTTAACAGCAAAGTTCCTTAAAGATAACATTCAAATTCTGTAATTTGAACTTGGTTACCGTTCTACCGTTCATAAAGATAGGCAGATAATTAAAGTTCAGAGAAACAAAGTTATACCTGCACAAGACAAATTGAAGCAACAATAAGATATGAGTCATATGACAACTAACCTAAACCAGATATAGTTTTGAATATAAGAATGTACCTCAAACCTCAATGAGCCATCTGCAAGAGAAGAATCTTCATCTTCTCCATTCCTTGGTGCAGCTTCATTTCTTACACATTCATTATCACAAAATGAATAGTTTGGAGCATCATCTGTCACCCTTAGGTACTTATTATTGGAACCCTGTGACTCATCAGAATCCTCATGATCATTGTCACACTTGCTCGAAAGAACTACAGGTACAGGCTTCAACTTTTCATCAGCATTTTTAGATATTTCTAGATCATTAACCTCATCAGCCTGAAATTAAATGATTGAGGCTCTGTTACCAAAAACAGTTGCATAAAGTATCCATGCAAGACAAACCAAACAGATTTAAGTAGGAACGCGATATTCAATCAATCATGAGCAATGCCATAGTTGGGCATTTAGAAAAGAAACAAGAAGCTCCCAAATGTAATTGTATGTTAGGAATAAATACGGAGAAGCACTGAGCAGACTGGCAGCCTCTCTGGCAAGCGATATCAAAGGCTCCAGAGCCAAAATGAAGCATTGCCTAAAAAGGTTGGTGGACTGCTCTAACATCTGATGCCTAACAAGTTCTGGGAAGGTCCGTTAGCATCTGCCACCATCTTAACCCCTTTTATTCTTCAAGAGCTTGCACCCTTTTCTCTTCAAGTTCTTTTCATGTTGATGAAATGTGTTGGCTTCAAATGTAAGCACTGCTCACACAATGAATGTCATTGATGATTTCTAGCTTCAAGAAAATTTTCTCCATGAATTTCAGTGTGGTTTACTTCTCTATATCAAACCTTCAGATCTTTTAAGGATAAGTTCCCTTCAGGTTTAAATTTATACATATCAGATACAGAAATTCATGTGTATGTTATTTGCAGATGACATTGTATTAGTGGAGGAGTCTAAGGAAAAAGTTAAAAGAAAATTGGAACTATGGAGAGAAACATTAGAAAGCAAAGGCCTTCGACTTAGTAGAACAAAGACAGAATACATGGAATGTAAGTTTGATCATTTGGTTACCTCAGAGGACATAGAAATTAAAATTGGCACACACTGCATCCCCCAAAAGGAAAGTTTTAAATACCTAGGGTCAATTTTTCAGAGTGACGGAAGAATTGATGGAGATGTTACGCATAGAATTAATGCTGGTTGGTTAAAATGGAGAGGAGCATCAGGTATTCTTTGTGATAAGAAGATACCATTAAAGTTAAAAGGTAAATATTATAGAGCAGCAATTAGGCCTGCCATGTTTTATGGTTCTTAGTATTGAACAGTTAATCATCAACATGTACAAAAGATGTCTGTGACAGAAATGAAGGTGTTGAGATGGATGAGTGGTCATACAAGAAAAGACCGTATACATAATGAGGTTATTAGAAACAAATTAGGAGTGGCACCAATAGAGGATAAAATGAGAGAATAGCGTTTAAGATGGTTTGGACATATAGAAAAAAGATCAAAAGAAGAACATGTAAGAAGGTATGAAAAACTAAATTTGGAAAGTATTAAAAGAGCTAGAGGACGACCACAAAAGTGTTGGAAAGAAACAATAAAGAATGATCTAGCTTATTGTGAGTTAACTGCTAACATGGCACACAATAGGGATCTGTGGAAACAAAGAATCCATGTAGCCGACCCCGTTTAGTATGGGAAAAGGCTTAGTTGTAGTTGTAGTTGTAGATACAGAAAACCTGTACACTATAAAAGGAAAAAAAAACTTTTAGCAAGTTTCAACTTCTTGGTTTACCAGAATATTTACACTTAATTCAAATGATGTATGAATTTTGAGAAAATTTTTTATGGATAAGGATGCTGTCCAAACGTTTTAATGGGCGTTATAACGTGTGGCCCTGTTTATGGGCATACATGCAGTGCAGGTGTACCAGCAAACACCCCTAAGGGAGTGATTCTATGAAAACAACCTTCACATCTGCAACTTTTTACTTGAACAAATGCATTCTAACTTTCTGAAATTCAAGGTGGTAGCAAATTATAATTGCAGCAGTAGCACAGTCAAAATGGTATAGATTAGAAACTGAAAAAGCCAAACAAGACGATTTAACAACATAAGACCAGACCTCAAACCTCAACAAGTCTGCTGGGTTGACAGCAGTTTCAGTAGTTTCATTCTTCTCAACAACTTCAGTTCCTGCTTCCTTATTTACATGGAGAGAAGAATTGAGACACTCTTCTATTGAATAGTTATTTCCATGACACCTTGAATCGTGCATGTCATCATGATCATTATAAATGATATTGGTTGAAGGAACTATAGAAACATGCTTCAACTTTCCAACCGCATCAAGTTTTGATTGTTCAGATATTGATGGTGCATCTAGATGATGAACCACATCAACCTGAGACCATTTTAAATAATTAGAGTCCTTTTAGCAGAACCAGCACAGACATAGCAATCAGACGTGTTTCAGACAAATCAAGGCAATTAAAGTGGGAAAACTAATGATGAGTTATTCTCAGCTATCAATGCATAAGAAATGAAAAGTATGCATGACTAGATACTTTAAAAGGATTTGAAACTTGTGACTTCTAAATAGAGAAAGGAATGAGCAATATAACCAGGACAATGCTTACAGAGCCACTGATAGAGTCAACAATTGAAAGATAAAGAACAAAGTGAACTTCATGCTAACAAGCAGCAATTATAGATTCAGCATTGATAAAGCCAAAATCAGATCAATCAAGGCCAACCACAGCAAAATGGCCAAAGACCAAACCCTTGAACGTAATATCTGCACTCCATATCATTCCATATTCAGATACTTCAGAACATTAGAATGTATCGTCTCAATTGCACTCAAATTTGTTTTGCCCAACCAAAGGTTTGCCACTCGGAAGCAATAAGAGAAGTGGAACCAAATATTTATCTTTTTAATATTGGAAGCCAGAGGAATAGTTTTGAAAGCAAAACATAATTATTGGAATCAAATCAGCATCCGAGCAATAAATACTTAATGCAATTGAGTGATAAATTGAATAAGCATCAACAGGAAATAAAAAAGAAAGGAAACGGTGGCCATTTCAGAGGTTCTGGTGTGTGGAAAGTT